>LLCB01000011.1:0-389847 GCA_001414345.1 Hymenoscyphus infarciens
GGGGGGGGGGGGGGGGGGGGGGGGGGGGGGGGGGGGGCTCGGGGTCAGTGGATGAGTTGAGGAACGGTCTGGTGGGAAACGAGAAGACTCGGATGCGCGGGAGAAGTTGGGAGTTGGGAGTTGGGAGTTGGGAGTCGGTGGAAGGGGAGGGAGGAGTGAGATGAACGGAGTCCGAAGTTGGAGGCTGAACAGAACAGGCACCTCTGAGGAGCGTACTCGAGTAGAGTAAAAGGAGGTGGTGACTGGTGAGATTTGAGGGTCGTACTAAGTACAAATGATATTCAATGCCGGCCCTCCCCTGCCCGGTACAAGAGCGGATCCCAACTGGAGGTTTAACCTAGTCAGCACGGGAGAAAAGCATGAGGCATTGATTTTGAAAAGCTGTCATCCGTCAACAATGAAGTAGCTATCACGAACCTCCACTATCAAACGATGGATGGTTCAGGGGGAGGAGAAATAAGTAGTGGTAGCCGGAAGGACCGGCGGACTTTGGACTCTTAAGGCTGACTGACCTGGGCTTGAAACCTAACGACTGCAAGTATAGTAGAAGGACCCCGCGCTAGAGCCTAGAAGTCTACACGTGCTTTCCCCGTAAGCTTATTCTTGCTTATTCTTGCTTATTCTTGCTTATTCTTGGTAGCGTGGCGTGGCGTAGGTAGCTAGGTATCTCCTTTAGCTCTCGTTTGGTTTTTGTGAGGTTGAGGTCGAGGAACCCGAAATGGACGTATCATTTGCGAATGCGAGAAGCTTGTCTTAATCAGCCAGCAGACTAAAAGTGTTGAGCCAAAAGAATCGAGTCGTTTCTGCAGATCCAGCTGCAGATATAGTATTGATGCGATGCTCATCTGTCATCAGTATGGAAGATGCCTGAGTTCTGATGTCGGCCAAGCGGGGTACGGAGCACACCAAAGTCCGCGTTTGTCTTCTGAATCGGAAGATTGTCGGCTCTCTTCCTATTTGTCGCCTCGACACAAACAACGACGTTTTCAGCTCATTTAATAATAATCCCTCGACGATAGCTTCATGGAGGCAACTTTGGTCGGAGGGTCGGAATGTCGGAATTTGCCCAGATCCTTTTTACCCCTCTGTGCCCCTCTGTCAACCCACAACCACCTGCAGCTTCTCCCGGTCGGTGCT
Source organism: Hymenoscyphus infarciens (assembly GCA_001414345.1). Classification (NCBI taxonomy): domain Eukaryota; kingdom Fungi; phylum Ascomycota; class Leotiomycetes; order Helotiales; family Helotiaceae; genus Hymenoscyphus; species Hymenoscyphus infarciens. Next base: position 1,138 of record LLCB01000011.1, read on the forward strand.
AATGCACGCGCTAGGATCCTTACCAACAATCCAACTTGTAGGATTGCTTTTCTCTCACCGCCCTCCCTCCTTGCAGAGTAGTTCTCATATCAGATCGATGGATCTAGGCTCACCAACGAAGAGATATCAGCCCAAACCCTTCTCTTGCAACCATGTCTAAATCCTCTTCCAGGTTTCAGCTTCTTGATCATCCGATCCGAAATCTAGTCGTCCTCTTCGCTTTGTGGAAAGCCTTCCTATTGCTCATTGCCTGTTGTAGCCCAGGCGAAGGCTATGACACCTCTACCACCTTGATTCTGTCACCTGAGAAAAACAAGGATGGAATTGCTCTTCCAATTGCCCTTCGGTACCTCGCCAATAAACTCACCAGGTGGGATGCCATTTATTTCGTTCAGACAGCCAATCGGGGATATGTATTTGAGCAAGAATGGGCTTTTGGATGGGGATTTACCCGAGTCATCAACTGGTTTGCCGTGGGTGAGTTCTAAGCAAGGTACTGCATATATGACATTTGCTCATGGTATCTAGCTCTTCAAAAGTCTGGGGTTCCCCACTACAATGGCTTGGAAAGCTTCTTAGCCGTTCTCATCGCCCATTCATCGCATTTACTTTCCGTCCTATTGCTGTTCAAACTTACTCCAGCCGTCCTCCCAGCTTGCACTACCAAATTCACTTTTATTTCCGCCGCATTGCACATCATCTCACCAGCAGGCTTGTTTCTTTCTGCTCCATATGCCGAGAGCACATGTGCCTTGTTGGGCTTTGCTGGAAGCTTAGTTTTCACTAAAAGCTTAGCTGATGAGGGTCAGGAATCATTAGGTCACGATCTTTTGGTGGTCCTTTCCGGCATATTGTTTGGTGTTGCGACCACTTTCCGAAGCAATGGAATCCTCAATGGTCTGCTTCTTCTTGAAGAAGCTGTCCGGGCCCTTCTGAGACTTGCGAATGGTGTTCGAGTAGCTACCGTACGTCGGCTTCTGGCCACTGGCTTGGGGGGGCTGATTGTTGGGGGCGGTTTCTTGCTCCCACAATATATTGCGTGGAGCGAGTACTGCACGGAGTTGGAAGTTGAAGTTCTTCGACCTTGGTGTGGCAAGACTGTTCCAAGCATCTATGCTTTTGTTCAAGATCATTACTGGTATCATTTTCAATCCTTCATAACGGAGAAGTATCAAACTAATGCAATTAGGAATGTTGGTTTGTTCCGATACTGGACCGTCTCGAATATCCCTCTCTTCCTCCTCGCCACCCCCATGTCGATATTGACGAGTAAGTCTGGCATATGGGCTTTTGCGTATATCCAAGAACCCAAATCGAAAGGCATCAAGAACGGTAGCTGGGTTCTGAAGAACATGGCCATCTCTCAGCTGTTACTAACTCTGGTTACCTGGACTAGCGCTCATGTGCAAATCATCACGAGGATCTCTTCTTCATTCCCTGTTTGGGTGTGGTATATTGCAACGTTGATACAAAAAGGTGATGATTTCTGGGGAGGGAATACTGTGAGGTATATGGTTATGTATGCTGTGATACAAGGGGGGTTGTTTGCTTCATTCCTTCCTCCAGCATAAAGTGGAGCGTTGTGTCTTTGTATTTTGTACTATCATAGGTAGACGGATGTCAATCAGTTCAAGTCTTGAGGAAACCCACAACTCAACCACGTGGATCTCTGAAACGACAAGTCCTTTTCAATATTCTTTGGGTAGGACAGAATTTGACGGCAGTGGCGTTTATGGCAGCAGTTCGTGCTCGAAAGAACGTCTGGAGGATGAGAAATACTGTGGCCCGCGTGTTCGTGATAAAATTAGCCTTTACCTAGCCAAGGCCCTGCATGGGCGTGGGTGGAGTCCGGTCTACTAGAGTACTCGTACCCAAACCAAATTCTTGTTGGTGGTGGTAATCTCCTCAACACACAGCCCACATCTCGCGCCATCGTCCAGTGTCTTCATACACAGGACTTGAGCGAGATCCGATCTTGCGGCAGATACAAATTCTGCGAGCGCTAAAACAGTCCGCTACCAACCGACCGATAATTTTGGCGTCCGCACCCTATGACGAATGCTGCAGCTTACGAGAACAAAATTGTACCAACAGTTGAAGCGTCGCTGATCAACGCAACCAACAACAGAACACTGTCACGCAGACGGATACAGGCACAGACACGGGCGCAGCTATAATGTGGCCTAGGAATGGGTTTGGCAACAATCCGCCATTCCAAAACAACTTCAATCAAGAGGACTTCACGCCGCCGTCGCCTTTTGGGAATGCAAATGCAAGCCCAGGAACCCCTCTTCCAGGTCAACATCTGTTCCCGCACGGGAACATGATGCCCTTTAGAGAAGCCAATGGGGAAGGATTCGCAAATGAATTCCATCCAGAGGTGGGTCTATTCAACGAAGGCGCATTCCTGCAGAACCAGGGGCAGTTCATGAGTCCTCAACCTCAAGTATGTGTTGTACTACCTCGCCATCCCTCGACAGACTTTGTGCGCCCGCCAGCGTCGGTCGACCATTCCAGCCATATTGCTAACTTCTCCTGGTCTCCCAGTTCCCGACTCCTCAATTTAATATGCTACAATCCGCTACCAACATGAATGGCGCGCGCCCTGCTACACAGATCAACGCAAGAGCTGCAGAATTGAAAGCACAACTGCTAAAAGGAAGAGAGGCTCGATCTGGCTCATTCACCCCGCCTGTCCTTGCAACAAAATCTGGCAATGCGAGAGCGATGAAAGAAGTCTCCAGCTCATTGCTTGGTTCTCCAAAGCCCCCTATAACCGCAGCTGAAAACCGTGAGCAGGACCTCAATGCGCTCATCTCGGAATTCTCTGCACCAAGGCCAGCTTTAGACTCCGCTTCAAAGCCCAAAGATCTTTCTGATACTAAACAAATTATTTCTAGTCCCGAACAAATTCCTGCCGCCACCTTCGCCAAATCGTCGCAAGCATCTTCACTAGAAAGCCCCACAAAGGTCACCGATCCTGCCGGCGTTGACACGAAGATGGGAGATGATACTACAACGAAGTCAAACAACGTTGACAACGCTATCAGTGGAGCTGCCTCGGATATCTCAGAAGGTGAAATATTGGAGGATCCCACCCCTTCTCAACCAGCTGGGGAGGCGAAGAAAAGTCAACCAACATCAGTTTCCTCCAATCAAGAAGAACAAACAGTGCGAGCATCTAGAGATACGCCCCCCAAAGGACCCTATAGCCGCAATTCACAAGATGAATCACCACGTCGCGAAATTCCTTCCCACCCGAAAGCCCAATCCTATCGAAGCTACGATGAACGCCGCCAGGATTCTTTCCGCCAAGATAGACGATACGACCCAGAATACAAGACAGACAGGAAGTCGTATCACGAGGAAAAGAATGGTCGCGGGCCATTTCGGGAAGAAGGATATCGAAAGTATGAGATGGAAAAGGAGCCACCCCAACGGTCGTCTCGTGATGAAGATTATCGAAAATATAATGGAGACAGGGAGCCACCTCGCCAGTCATCTCGTGAAGAAGAACATTCCCAGAAGGCCAACTCAGATAATACCCCAGCAAAAATGCAGGTATCAACGCCGCCGGTTCGAGAACAAAACCCACCTACCCTGGCAGAGCTCCTTCCCCTTGACCCTGATCTAAGAGAATGGCTGGAGATTACAGGCTATCACAATACAACCTATCGCGACAAGATCTTAGACAGACGTCGAAAGCTTGCAATCTTGGACGCCCAGAGAATTAAGCTTCTAGCTGAAATTGAGATTGATGAAAGAGGCGGTGTTCCACCAACACAAAGCCAACAACCCACTTCATCTATGTTACCACCACCAGTTCCAAGCAGACAAGGAGAAAACAAAGACGTTGACATGATTTCCCCCACAACAGCCTCTGATCCTTCTCGGAGCCGAATGATTTCTAACAAGCGTTCTCATAGCGATTCTGAAGAAAACTTTGAGCGTGGCTCTTTGGTAAAGATAGCTCGCACTGACGATCGAATCCAAGCAGCCAGAAACAAGGATGAGGAGGACGAACATCGACGACCTAGATCAGGCGGATTCGGATCCTCTCGTCGCTCATCTTTTGAACACCGTGATGGACAAGACCCTTCAAAACCTCGTTATGATGATGATCGCAATATGAGTGGTAGAGCCTACAGTCGGGAGCGTGAATTCTCGCCAGGTCGTCGAGCTTACGAGAGTAGACCACCTGCTCGATCCAGACCTTATGAGTCAGACGAGCCCCATGAAAAAGATGACAGAGATGAGCGTTCGTTCTCTGGCCGTGGCGGTGGATATCATAGTCACCCTCAATATTATGATCCGAACTTTCGGGGTCGAGGTCGTGGCCGGGGTCGTGGTGGTCGAGGCCGTGGTGGTTCATTGAGTTATGATGAGGCGCCTACATTTGGTTCCAAAATTGCAACGAGCAAGCCATTTCGAGATTCAAGGGGGTTTGACCGTGGTGGAAAAGCTTCTGGTTCGTGATGCTTTCCATGTCAACCTACCTTCTCGTTGTTATGTTGTGGAGTTTTTTCCAAGCACTTAATTATGTGTCATATGATTTAAGCATGGGCTCATTGGAAAAGAGAAAAAAGATATCCTGTATAATGTCATGTTACAAATACCCCCTTATTATTGGTTCCTACGTTGTTGATTTGCGTGCTCTCTCTCTTTCTCTTCTGGCTTCTGTGACAAGTGTCTTTCTATCTTCCTCTTTCTGTGATCTATCCTGATGTTAACATGTATAGACACGCGATACTTTATTGTCAAGTCGTTTAATGAGGAGAATGTTCTAAAGGCTATTGAAGATGTAAGTCCCCCCCCCCCTCTTTTTCCAAAAAAAAACATTACACGCTAAATCTAGAGCAGTCCGTCTGGACAACCCAAGTTCAAAACGGGGATATCTTCAAAGAAGCTTTCGAAACCAGTAAGAATGTCATCCTAATCTTCTCCATCAACAAATCTCGCGCTTTTCAAGGCTATGTTCGTCCCTCTCTTTCCTTCTCCCATCTCCTTGTGTATACTAACCCCCTCTAGGCACGCATGGAATCCCTACCCGGCTCCGTAGAAATTCCTCAATGGCAACGCGGTATTAACTGGGAGATCTCGGGGGCCTTTAGGATTCGATGGTTGGTCGTTTGTTCTACGCGGTTCACGAGGGTGGGACATTTGAAGAATTCGCTGAATGAGGGGCAGGTTGTGCTTATTGGGAAGGATGGGCAGGAGATTGAGGAGGGGTGTGGAGGGGCGCTTGTTGAGGTTATTGATGAGGAGGTTAGGGAGTGTATTGGTGCTTGGAGACGGACGGATGAGGGGAGGTTTTTGGAGGATTGAGGGGATTGGGATGGTCAAGTGAGGAGGGAAATGTGGATTGGGAGATTGGGATTTTCTCGATTGGGAAATTGAATTGATGAACGCGTGGGGGATTAATTGATCGTAACAGGCCTCGAGTAATGACAATGGTAAGTCCGTATCTGGGGGGATTGAACTGATGATTACTTTCAAGGGAATGGGAAACACGAAACACAAGGTAAGCGGGAAATGGAGAATGGAAAATGGGAAATGGGAAATGGGGAATGGGGAAAACAGGGCATACTACGTTTTGCTTTTGCTCGTTGCAAGTGGAGAAAGTTGATTGATACCACATGATCGGAGAAAGAGCTTCTCGAGAGAGCTTGAGCTTAGTTGCTAAATTAAATTGAGATACGTTGATTGATTTACAAGACCCGCCTTTGCAGTGTCGCTTGTTTTTTTTTGTTTTTTTTCTTTCGTTTTTCGTCGTAGCTTGGTAAGAGGATAAAAGCTTCGATATTGGACTTTGGGTGCTTACTGGTGACTTACTCGGCGATGACAGTTTATTCGCAGAGAGCTGGACGGAAAAAGAGTGGCAATTCACTCAGCCTTTGGAATAGCTCACTGGGCAGCTTACTTACAAACTGTTGAACTAAAGGAAGTGGCAGTAAACAGACCGAGTTGGGACAACTTAATATGTACAACCTAACGCGAACCCAATCAAAACTCTACAAAGTAAATAACAGAGTCAATTAGTTTTCTCCGCATCTACTTGTGAGTTTTTTTTCAATCCTTTTTGTGATTTTAGTCATTCCAGGTTGCGGGTTTTCGAGTCGCTCCTAACCTCCTTAAATAAGGAGGCCAGATTCTCTCTTGGGTATCCTCCGATAATCGGGCAGCGCAATCACTACCCATACCCTTCCTTCCGCTAACTCTTTTTTTTGTCGGGTAAGCCGCGAGTGAGCCAGTAAGCAAGTAAGTGGAGCTACCAGTAAGCTGGTTGCAGAAATCGTCACGTGTCGTAAATTACTTTCATTATCCTGATTACACGAAGAGTCTTGACTGAGAAGACTTGAAAAGATGAATAACTATTTCATGGATTGTCATGTAGTCATAGCGTTGTCACAACCTAGAGCTCGCGATGAAGTATTTCTCGAGGAATTTACTTGATAGCTAGAATAATGGGATTTCATTGAATTTCTATCAGCCGATGGGAAATCAAGCCCTTTTTTCTTATAGTAGCGTAAGTCTACTTACATTTACCTTAAATCAATTTAGCAAGGAGCGTGTTGATGTTCAAGTTGTGCCAAGGTGGAGGTGAATAGTAACATATGGGAGCTGATTGGTCGGGGTTTGTACTCCCACTTATTGATTTAGGGTCTTATCTTTTACTAACACCACACAGTCCACACTTGCAGTTTCATTTCTCCTTCAATCTCGTCTTCCTTTCTCACTTTCTCTTCCTCGCATACAATAGCAAACTTTCCTTCGCAATTTCCCTTACGGAACACCATAAGCATGGCTCAATCCTTGCCCCTCTACGTTCTCGCCGCTTCCTTGGCGTTAACGGTTCTCCTAATAAAACGAGCCTTCTTTTCTCCACTTGCGAAACTTCCGGGACCATGGTATACTACGTTTTCTAGTTTACCGTTGATGTACCGGGAGTTTTCGGGGGGAAGAAGGGTGTTTATTCATGAGTTGCATCGGAAATATGGGGGGGTTGTTAGGTTGGGACCTGGGGAGGTTAGTTTCTTGGGGGTGGATGATGTGAGAGGTACGTGGTTTTCCCTTTGGATTTAGAAAGGAGATTTTGGGTTTTGCTTCTGTTTTTCCATGGGTCTGGGAAAGGGTGGGAATGGGTAAGAGTCCTGAGCTTTGCTCTGTGTACTCCCCTACACCCCTCCCTCCATTGTATCGGGATTCTGGTGACAACTCAGAATATTGTCTGAGAACGTTTAGAAGATTGGAGAGTCAGAGTTTTTTGTTCTTCTAAACCTTCTCGAACAATACAAGTAAATTTCCTAAACCGGTGCGCACAATCAAAGTAAAGGAGGTGTACTCAGAGCAAACTCTTGTTTCTTGCGACGAAGTGGCACGGGTGTGTTTGTCATCGGGTAGAGAGGTGATATGTTGCTGATACTTTTGGTCTTACCTTAGGAATTTATGAGGAAGGTGGAAGTGGATTTGAGAAGACGAGTTTTTATAGCTTGTTTATGCAGTTTGCTACTAGGTGTGTTGAATGACTTTCATAGGCGGGCAAGGAATGGAGAGATGGGTGATGCCGGGACCAATTTGGGACTTGGCTAATTTGGGATTTTTTTCAGAACCATGTTCTCGACGCTTGAGAGGGTTGGGGTTAGTAACTTTTCTTTCGCGTTTGATGGTCTTGGGAAAATTGCTGAGATTTTGGCTAATGGAATGATGCAGCATGCGAAGAAGAAACGAAGTCTGGCTGCTCAGTATTCGAACACTAATGTTTTGAATGCAAATGTGGTTGAGGGGGTAAAGGGTAGAAGTGAAGCGTTTTTGAGAAAGATTGAGGAGCGGGAGGGGAGTGTAGACGTTTATGTGAGTTCCATCTCGACCTTTAAGCGAGGGGGAAATTGAAAATGTCTGAAGGGCAATGCTTTTGCTGATACATGGTAACTTAGGTGCTGCTACATTGCTATGCCCTAGATTGCGTGACTCACTTCCTATTTGGAGAAGAGGGAACGAGAAGTATTGAAGGTGCAAAAGACAGGGAAATGATGGAGGAGTTGAGTTATCACGAAAGCTTAAAAGGTATCACTCACTCCATAAATTTCACCCCTCCCTCCCAAAATATCTAATTGTTGATTTAGAAAACCTCGCACATTACTATTTCCCCCAACTCTCCTCACTCTTCGATAAAATCTTCAAACCTCGTCCTTCACCAATAGCAAACAACTACGTCCTAAAACACAGTAAAACCACAGACCCTGAAGGAAACACCCTCCTTCACGCTCTAAAATCTGGCAAGCAATCTTGGACCAACAAAGAAGTGGCAGCAGAATCCATGGATCACCTAGCAGCGGGTATAGATACCACAGGCGACGCACTCTGTTTCCTGATGTATCATATTTCTCTCCCTTCCTCTCTCGGTATCCAGGATCATCTCTATTCTGAATTATCTCAGGGAATCAAAACCGGAGCTCAGGACTTTCCATATTTGGATGCGGTAGTGAAGGAATCCCTACGTATGTTTCCTCCTATTCCTATGAGTATGCCGAGGTTTGTGCCTCCTGGGGGAAGAGTTCTTGGTGGGTATGAGATTCCAGGTGGAACCATTGTTAGTGCTCAAGCTTGGAGTGCCCATCGGCTTAATGAGGAGGTGTTTCCGGATGGGAATGCGTTTTTGCCAGAGAGGTGGTTGGATGAGGGGAGGAAGGTGGAGATGGAGAGGTGCTTTTTGGCTTTTGGAAAGGGGGCTAGGGGGTGTACTGGGAGACAGTAAGTTTACTTTTTGGTTGTTGATCCATGTGTTGGAGAAGTCTCTTGAAAATTAGTATGTTTGCTAATTCCGGGCAGTTTGGCAGTGGCGGAGCTGAAAATTCTGCTCAAAGATGTTTATTCAAGATTCAAGACGACTGTTGCTGAAGATATGAAGGCGAGTATGGAACTAGATGATCAGATCATTTCTAGTCGCCCGGTGGATCAGTGTTGTAAGCTTATTTTTGAGGAGCGGGTGAGCAGGTGAGACTCGCTTATTTTGAAAGGGGTATGGGGGTCGGATCTTCTGCGTGGGGGTTTTACGTGAGGGGACATGGTAAAAGGATGTTTATATTTGAAGTGGGGAAAATTCGGAAGGTGTGAAAGGGGATGTGCTAAGGAACCTTGGGATTCGGCTGTGTGGGCTAAATTTGTCAAGTCGAAATTTTTGAACCCCGGCTCGAGGAAGATCTCAAAGGAGGTGTGTCTCTAACGTTGCTAGGGTTATGGGTGCTCTTCTGGAATATGTGGAAGCTTCGACCGTATACTTGGGTATTGATTTTCCCTAGGGAAAATGTCCAGGGAGAAAGCTGGTATCCACACCATAGCACTTTCAAGCTTGGACGTGTTCCTTGACTAGCATTGTTTCCAGGTTGTTAGACCCATTAGTAATGGGGCGTGGAAGGGTGAATCCCAGCGGAGATTTAAAATGCAGCCAAATCTTAACGTTAACTGGTACGGCGCAGAAAATCTTCAGGCAATGCATGCTGGAAACATCTATATGTTTCGTGAACTAGCGAAACGAAGATCAATGCTAGTCAATCCAAACTCCATTTGATGATGATGTTCATGCGTCTCTCTCATGTATAATATTAAACTAAAACATGAAGATAAGCTAGGTCCAGGACGGGCAATAAATCCGGACATGCTTTGTGAACGATCTTTTCACAGATCTCAAATTTCCGAATCACACCCTACATCTTCCTTCGCATACTGGCCAAGTATTTTCTGATCTTAAAGAAAACGATATTACCAAGAACTGCAAAAACCGGGTAACTGTACAAAGCTCAATGAAAAACAAGATAACGCATAGTACCTTGAGAAAACAATAAACAGAAGCAAGACAAGGGCAATCTGCCATCCAACTTATCAATTTCTGTCTTTTTTCACTGCATGACATCCCAAAGATCCGGAGTTCAAACAAAGTAACCAAGAAGTTGAGTAGCCAGGTTACTCTCAAGTCCAAGAGTCCACGCCAAAACATCTGGAAACCCATGCATTATACCGTCCATATGTAGGAGATCATCCGTCCACAAACAAACAATGAAGAAAGCACAAACAGTTCTTCAAACTCAACCCTCCGCACACGAAAAGGAGTCCGAGAACTTCTTTTTATCATATTTTCTAAACCCTTCCATACATTTATGCCTGCGAGAACCCAGAGCATCGAACAAACTTGTGTTTATACAGCTTAGAGTCAAAGCATTGCAACTACAAATAATATTAACAACCTCAACTCGTTGAAATCTCCGAATACCACCAGACCAGGTCTTCGTGTAGTAGATCAAACAAATATATGACCCCATTCTCGAGGAATTTTATGTATTCCTATAATTGAAACATGCGGAAGCGTACAATTCTCCGCAAAGTACCCTCCTTTTCTTCGCTTACGAGATCCGCAAACGATCAAGCAAACAAATTCCCATGCAAGGCCATGTCAAAATCTAAGACAACCTCCTTTTAAAGTTGCAAAAAGGACCGTGCCAGTCTAGATGTCAATTTTCCGAGGCAAGTGCCCTCGACCGGTCCAGAGCGCTCAAAATCATCTCTTGATCAAACGATCAAGAGATCAAACGCTCGTGGGCTGCCCCCCAAGCAAAACAGTTGTAAGACCCCACAAACAGGAAAATGTAGTAATACCACCTAGAATTAACCCCCACAGAAGAGCCCCCAATGTCAAAACTCCAATCGCAGTGCAGGAACTTTCTTCTTTACCATGGTAAACGTCCTGGCGGAAGCCAGGAACATTGTTTGCTAGAAGCTATTGATTCATGCTTCCCAATAATCCACCACGACCAGCGTGCTGACTCCAGTAACTCGACCCCGGATCAAAACGGATCTTCTCAATAACCAAAACCCTCGAACTCTGAGAACAAAACAAGAAAGTGTTTATTTTTGGTCACTGAACATCGATCAAACTCTATTCCACTTCAAAGGTTTTCAAACAGCAAAACCTCGTTTTCTTTTCAACGGTAGCCACTCGGAAAACAGAGTCATCCTCTCTTTTACCATGCGTTCTTGTTGAAGAATGCGGGGTATTTTGTGTTGTTAAATTTGCAAAACGGCATGTTTCATCGACATGCATGAAACTTGAAGTTTCTAAAAACACAACCACACCTCTTTCTAGTTTGAAAAGCATGCCAATGGACAACACAAGAAACCATGGTACCGTCTAGATAATTGGATGGCGTGATGCAGCACGAGAGTTCTACTATGTGGTGGATGTGGGGGTAATTGTGCCGTATTGTGACCGTAAGAAATGGAACACCCATGATATTTACGGTAGAATGAACTGAGGAAACTTGCCAGGGCGATATCGGACTTTAGATTCAACCTAACTTCTACCCGTGCATTCCGAACCGCAAAAAACACTGCCAGGTGTTGTGAGTGTGGAAGTGTTTTTTGAAGTCAAATCAAGCGAGACTGGAGCAAGCAATGTCGAAACTCACCACTTTTCACACCCACTTCCAGCAAACCCTGGAAGTTTTATGTCAGAACATCGCATAAGTGACCGTCTCTCAGGGTTCCTGATAACGAGGGTGATGATTCTGAGCATTGCCAAACGAAACTTGGCAGAACTACAAAAAAAATGAGCACCCTGATACTTGGCTACAAATTCCTAGGAACCCAGAGAACTATTTCACAGATGCAAAGGCTTCCAATTAGAATAATATATACCAACTAAGTCCAACAAGTTGGCCCTCTATTCGCACACCCATATAACTGACTGGCCCAAGTGCTTAGCAGTCCCAGAAGGATAAATGCATTGCAGAAACACCTCTTGACGTAGCACAATAGATATCAGAACAATTCAAGATTCAAAAGCTAGTGAGAAAACACCCCCCGTTTTGACTTGTAAAAGACCAACGATAACAGCCAATTCCCCAAGTGATAAATCTAATAGCATGACATGTAAGTAACACAAATAGAGCTTGGCGTGCCAAACTCCCCGAAAGAAAATTCCAAAGCTCCGAGCACAAACAATCCTTCAAGTATATATCTCAAGCCATAGCATGATATGCAAGTAATTCAGATGATGGTAATACCATGCGAGAAGGGTTGAGAAACAATGCCTGAGTGACAGTTAACAACTACCGAGCGGAAACAAAGTCTATGAGGTTCTATAATATAGAGCATAGTATACAAGTAGCCTGAATAATAGAAGAACCAGTAACTTGAAAGATTACAAAAGGTACAACACCTCTATGTATTTTTGTATGAGTGGACAAAAACATAAGACAAAATTACCCAAACACATACATTGTTCTGGAACGATAACCCAAACCAAAAGTAACGTTTCCGCAAAGAAAAACGCCGCCTGTCACCTACAACCTTCCGAAAAGTATCGCTCAAAGCAAAGAGAGCTAGATCATCTCATATCAACCCCGCAGTTCCACCACATAAACTCTAAATACCCTCAAAGCACGACCTCCCGCCCCCACAAACTTTAACCAAACATACCTAGCTCAACCCTTCCCAATATCGAGTGAAAGAAGAGAAAGGTCTCCCATGTTCCGACTTCCTCCCAAGGGAAAGCAATCCGCAAATACCCTCAAAACTGACGAACGGGCGCACTCCTCTCCCAACCCTCCCAAGTTGTAGCTTTCTCTCATATTTACACCCCACCACACACTCTGCACGCGTATTTCATACCGTCGATCCTTCAAGTCCCGATACAAAATTCTTTCCCATAACAGAACCCAAAGCGCAAGCCGTAGACAGCGCATAAATTTACCCCCAAACTTCAAAACGCGACATATGTTTCACCCCCTTCCTTCACCACACCACATCTCTTACAGTATGGAAAGGGAAACCCACAGACCATATTTCTCAAAACCAGTTGTATCACAGACCCCCCTCTTCCTCACACGGACGATCCAACAAGTTATATAAACAAAATGCCACCCCATGATACCCTATTCTGTTCAATTCATATGATTTTCCTGTTCCGTCTTTCAGCCCAGAGAATCGTTCGTCCCGTCTCGTTCTCAACACAATTGTGATCTTCCCTCGTATGTTCTTCTCTTAACAAATTGTCATGCTCTTCTTCTTCTTCAAGTCTTCGTTATGCGTTTGCGACGTCTGGAGACTATCGGAACTTTTATGCCTTCGCCCGGAATATTGGATTTCGTCATGCGATATAGTTCGTTGACTCGGCAGAGGAATTATTTCGAAAAGAGGGAGGTAGGTTCGAAAAGCGAAGTGGGAGAGGGTTCGGAGGGGAGAGGTACGTGATTCCTATTTTCTTTCATCAATTAGCGTTCTTGTTTTCTTTTTCAAATCTTCGTCGATGAGGTTTTCAAACTGAGCGATCTCTTATCCTCTATTAGCTAATTGCCCGGTAAAAGCCAGGACTACAGTCCAAAGTCCGTTTGTCCGCGAAGAGACACTGGCAAACAAGACCTCCTAGAATTTTGGCTTCCCGTTTCCCGTTTTCGAGCCTTCGCAAGAGAAACGCATTGTACTATGTTCGAGTTCTTGGATTTCGTTTTGTCGAGGGCAACCAGTCCCTTTTTCGGGACATGTGGCATTGGAGTTTGCTTTGGAAAAGGCTTCAGTGGCGCCTCCAGTGTGCTTGAGCTCGTGGAGGTTCGTTCTGCTTGGACGTTGAGTTCTTCGGCCTCGAAATTCGGCGAGTCTGTGAACTTTGCGAGGGCGAAATGCCGAGCGTCAGAAGAATCATATGTGTGTCGATCGGTTTCTTATGCTCTAATGCTCCAAGTTGTTCCAACATCTCTTTATTTCACCCATCGTTCGGAAAGCGAAGGCTGCTGAAGGGATTCATTCCATGAGGAGGGAAAGGCACTGGTAGGCATTCAACGGATTCTATTCTATTATGTTTCCTTCACAAATTAGTGGTCTGTCGGAGCCTGTAGTCCAAGGCGGACAAGATAGTAAGAACGTTGGGGGAAACTCACCAACTCACCGCTTCGAAAAGGAAGAAGAATCAAAAGGAAGATCCTCTGCCATTCCCCGAGGTCGAAATTTTCGTCTCCAGAGTTGAGAAACAATGCATGGACTTCGGGAGAAGCCAAAATATTGGATAAGGGGTGTTCGCTGATGAAACCCTTCCTCCTCCAACCCAGAAAGCTAGAAGGTTAGCTCGAGGAGGTTTCGCTTCGCCGAGTGAGCCATGGAATTGGCAGATCCTGTTCCTTATGTCACAAGTTGGATCCAGGAAGCTGGGTGGTGTTATTCTGCGTCGCCCTCGGAAACGTTTAGGGCATGGTTCAGGGCTTTAGCCACTGTTGAGTTCGATGGAGACGGGGGCATTCGCAGATCTCCAGGTAGGTTGACCAAACTGCTCGTCTTTATGGCTGGAAGACATCTGGCGAACACACTAGTGACCCAACGAGAGTTGTTTTATCGATGTGGCAATTGCAAATTTAGTTCGTTCTACCACTCGGCCGAGGAGAAAGGTTGCTTTTGGAAACCGACACAGCGAACTGCTAGTTCATGGAAACCAAGACAGTCGTTTTCTCGTCGAAAAAAGACCTCAGCAAATTCAATCATTCTCACAGCAGCAGCAAATTCAAGAATATTTTGCAACGTCACGTCAAATCGAGTGCGATTTCATCAGGTTCTCGTTCTCACCACCGCCAACTTACAGCGTTCTGCATAACTCTTTCCATGGTACGCTTAACTCTCTAACCCGGTTCTCACCCACACACGAGCCATCGGTATATTTTCTTCCTTCCATACCCTATATTGACTTTCAACTTATCATAGCAATGGCTGTTAAGAATTAAACAACAGAGAATCTCGGTAAGAACGGTTTGGGATCAGCGGTTGCGACAAATTACGTGTTTATAGAGTTTTCAGGGGACGGGATAGGGCATGAACCGCTAGACGAGCCGAAAGGAAGTATACTATTCACCATCACTATCATAAGAACACATCCCCATTTTGCGGTTATCAAACTAATCTCCACGAAACGGAATCAAGCGCATACGTATCTGGCGAATTTACCCTTGATACAGGAGTATTAATTGATGCATCGACAACTCAGAAGGCCATATCAGGTCTTCGATGATAATAACAAAACTTGCTGGCACTAAGCCGCTTTGGTCGTGTTTTTGCTCACTGAAATCAGATGAACACGGCTAGTCTTAACAGCCTTCTTTGGCGTCTTACGAGAAACTTAAGAGAATAGCAAGCCTGTTAACTTTCCAAGGTGCTGGGGTTCAGAAAATCGCACAACACCATCGCTTGCAAATTGTGAAGAAAATCAAAAGGCTCTAGCAGCCAGGTGAAAGTGGAGAAGCCCGCTTCGAAAACCGGGAAACATAGAGAGGGAGACCACTTGGAACTCTTACCGTGTAATAGACTGGAGTGTTCAGTGCCCTCATGGGGGGTACTTAGGCGTGACCATGTAAACGAGTACCATGTAAACGAGTACCATGGAAACAACGAACCAGTGGAAATCGAGATCTCTGCACAACACCAACACCGAACTTCAAGTGACTCTGTCTTCAATCGATGAAACTTTTCACTATTGCTCACTGGAGTACCAGGTAGAAGGGATCCCAACATGCAATCGCGATTTGGAATAGATCCTTCGCTGGTAATAGGAGAACTCGTCAAATGCTGGGGGTCAATATGTCACCTCCATAAGAGGCAGCCCAGGCAACCTCTTGCATGCCCCCCACATGACGAAGAAAAGCGACCGTCCCAGCTCTCATCACACCGCCGAAGATTTCGACTTCCGTATAACCCCTGCCGTTGCTAGCTTTTCGATATATTTCTTCGCAAACATTTTGCTTACTGAAATGGGTTTCTTCGCGTGGGAACTGCTCAATTATTTGAGACCATGTTCATACAAACTTTGTATGATAACCTTCTCTGTTAAGAAGTGCAAACTATATTTGAAATCCAGATTTCAAATAAATGTTCGCCGCGGGAACCAAGGGGTATACTCCATCTCTTATACTGTAAATGCATAAATCATGCTTTATAGGGTATAGGTGATGCAACACCACTGAAATTGGGGTATAAGATCGCCAGGAAGGCTCCGAGGGATGAAGAGGGTTGGCCACAATCAGCAAGGTGCTACTGTTGGCGGGAGTTTATTATGCAAGACCTTCCTCGCCACATCGGAAATTAAATTTAGTCGTGAAAGGCATGGCCCAGGACTGCGAGGCGGCTTCTCTCTGGAGATCTAGCCAATCAAAGGTCCCCGGTCAGCGATTGAGCGGGTACAAGGCGGCTCAGAAAATAGAAGGTGCGGTCTTTGGCAATCCAATCAGACCATGTGATGCTTTTACTTCGTCCCAGGCGAATCAGTCCATAGCGGGACCCAGCAAAGCAGGGTTTATTTAGGAGGCCCCGTTATGGACTGTTACGCCTGGGACTAAGTATGAGGGCTGACAGCTTTGATCTTGCTGGGGGATTTCTAGAAGATAACGGAGGTAAGTCTTCCTCTACCTCTTTGGGAATTGATTGTAACGGTACGGAACCGAGATGCCACCGTTCCAAAGCGGCCCATCTAACACAAGGGCCCTTGTCTCTTCATGGACTGGTTCGACAGACGATGGTGGCGGATTTAGGATTGGCTCGGTTCGTTACCATTGTTGCTCGCATTTGATGACCGGCTCCATGATCACCTCATAAGCATGGAGCATATCTGAGCTTCGTGGTGTATTCTTGCCGGCAAATCAAACACAAGCGAGCTGAGCTCCCTTGACCATGTTCACCTACGGGCATAGCCGTGTCGTTCCATGGGAGAAGATCCGTATGAATAATCCTGATGTCTGATATATGGGATAATAACACAAGATCCAAGAAACGTGACAAGAAACCTAGATCAGACAGGTAATTTAGCTGCTGCTGATAAGTTGATTTGATATTGCGTGGTGAGAAATGACTAGAAGTTAGATAACTGGAGGAAAAGTAGTAATGATAATGGGATCTATGTAAAAGCAAAATGGTTAGTATTGGAGTTGAGACTCCTCTTATGTGTTGTATTTCTCAAGCCGATGTTGGAAGGCGCTTTGAGATCCAACTGAGAGATATTTTCCGAGGATAGAAACTGACAGTCTACGAGATGTCATTTCACTCATAGAAGCTGCCAGGCTCTTTGGTCCTGAATATGGGAAGCAATATCGAATGGTGATTCTATCTGATATGGGACAAGTAGCATGTAGGTGCATTTGGTGTATGCTGGTCGACGAACGTGGCAACCTCGTTGTGTGTCTAGACTCTACAGTACACATGGTTTGGTTTGTATCACCAGGTGTGAAACTGAGTCGGAGATAATATGGGCGCGCTATCGATGTCTTGTAAGTAGTTATCCGCTATCAAAACGGTTGGAATCCTGGGTGCATGGCCGGAACGTGCCACCTTACAGGCAAATCGTCCATTTGTTGGCTGAATAGCCTCTTTAATTGAACACAACAGCTCGTGGATTCGCAACTTTCCTGCCTGAAGAACTCAAAAGTCGCGATGGTCTCAATCGTGCAATCGGTTGGACAAAGTCACCCTCAATCCATGCTTAACCAGCGGCTTGTAACATCACGAGGACATCGTCACAAATGCCTGCTGTGCATGCACACACCACTTTCTACCCCCGGTACCATTGCCGTTCTCCGCCGTGCTGGCGCCATCCAATGCCCGAAAACCGACCAGGGGCCCAAGTAAGAATTCGGCTGTCTCGGTTGCGGAGATGGGTGGTTTCTCCTTCGAAATGGGGAAGTAATGTGCAACATCACTGAAGCAACGTGCCTGAAAAGAGACTTTTGCATTGCTTCGGTTGCAAACGAGAGTGTTTGAAGACGCGCGCTTGCAAAGCGATGAGGAGGCTGTGACATATCAAAGTCGCTGTTCTTAATGGGCGCTGTTATGCATTGATACCCCGAGGGTTATAATATAGTTATTGCAGAAACATAGTCCACAGTCCTCAGGCCTAAACAACGGACCTGCGTACCTGCAGGCGTCAAGACTCACGCGGCCTTGGTGTTGAATTGATTTCAGATGCAGGTAAATTCTTTTGTGACGTCCACCTTGTCAGGACTTGTCATCGTGTCTGAGGAGTGCGATGCAACGAGGATCAATGGCGGGGTTTGATTTCGAACCTCCCTGCACTTGACTTCTAGTCACTGCGTTCAAACTATGATGTTCGCCATATATTTCCCCGTCAATTTCGACGTCGTGTGGTATTGATCTCACCATAAAAGGTGCGAATGTGGTAGAGCCGTTGAGAAATAAGCATGATTTCCAGTGACAGCTTGTCGGATTTTGACAAGCTTGAGTGAGGATAGTGGCCGATAGGAGTCTGACTATAGCAGGCGTCCACCTCTTCTCTTCTCAGCATCATTCCGTCCCGTGAAGTCCCCCCTGTCGCCTTCCTGACCGTTGGCCAAGGGGTCTCGCCGGAGGCGATCGATGATTGCCTTCGGATGACCTGACATCCAGATTTCGGAAGTGCCAGGTCGAGTCAACGGCGATCCCAGGGCTTTTTGACATCGTGTGCGAGCAGGTGGACCGAGCGTTGGTTCAAGTCTGTTCGTCCGGGCTTCGAATCTGCTTCGAAAGTCATCACCGTGCTGATGGGCGCAGCGACAGGGCATAATAAGCTCAGATGAATAGGATGAGCACGGGTTCCTCTGAGGGGTTTTCAACCTCTAACGAGAGAAAAGTAGATGAAATCTAGTCGCAAGTTACCGGATATTACGGATCTTAAGGTGCTGACTCGGGAATTTATTCTGATATTGCCAGGTTGGGTGATTTCTTGCTCGCTTGTAAAATATCCCCGAAAGGCCCCGCTAGAATTCATTGCCGACTCCTGAAATGCTGTGGGTCCGCTGCTGCATGGTTCTCCTGCAGGTCCAGGCAATAGTATAACCCCGCTGTCGATATCATATATCAAAATCTGCTGCCGTTCGCATTGTGTGGAGGACATCCGTACTGCATACCAATCATCTGGAGACCCGTAGAGAGTGAGTAAAATGGCGAAGCGACTTCTTTAGCCCCTAAAACATGGCTTCGCTATATCAATGGTATCTTGGAGTATTATTGATGATGGCGACGGCGGAATATGGAATACTCCTGTCTGTAATCACGGTTGTCTGACAACTTTGGGTTCGAAAACATGGAATGAAAACCGGATGCAGTAACCGAGCCGGTAAAGAATAGTGTTTGGAGAATGTCGCACCGAAATCTTGAAGTTTTGATGCATTAATAAAAATGCAGTGTTCACAACGAGGTCACCGCGTGCTTTGGGGGAACCGACAAGAACCCGCGGAAATACGAGTACGACGTGTCAGGCCAGAGAGAATGTTTATTGAAGTTGAATAGTTTTTGCCTGCGATTTTGAAGTCTTGCGGGGTCCGTTGGGACATCTCCGATTTCAAAACATGTTATATCTGCAATTGCTCAGACCGGCCCTTTCGTCACCAAATTTTGCAAAATCTCATAGAAAGTCTTTCGAAATCGTAGTGAGGGCGACAAAGGGTCGCGGATTTGTTGGCGGGGTTTTCCGCAGGAGTGGACAGCTGTTGAAAACCAGTAAGAGTACCTGCATTTTCCAATGAGGCTATTTGCTGTTTGCTGCGAATGAAAGTCTGGCAGTCTGCTTTCTCCTCTAAACCATGTCGAATACGCACGGATGTTGGTACCGGCGAGCGTACTATAAAAGCTCCGCAGGGCAGGGCAGGGCATATCCGAATGGGGGGGCCACCGGAAGTTCATTTCTGGCGGCTGGCATCTGCACCTCAACCACATCTGTCCGAGGGAGATGGCGGGCGCGGGAATAAAGTTCAACGGATCTCCCATCTCGCAGAACAAGCGACCCCTGGGCCCTGATGTTGAGTTTGAGGCACACGAGGCTGGGGGAGGACAATCTCCATCATCAGTCAGCGCTGAGAAGCTTGTCGATAGCGGATGGTAAGTAGCACCTGGCACTAGAAAAAGATGGAAAAGCGGTGGATTCAATACCTGGCCTGGTCATGGAAGGCTTGGAGGCTTGGAGGTTTGGAGACTTGGAGACTTGGAGACTTGGAGACTTGGAGACTTGGAGACTTGGAAGGGTCGGGTGCGCTGGTTGAAGAAGGCTTGATGGTCGGTCTGGATTGCGGATGGTGGGTGTTGAGGAGAACCTGGAGACGTGGGAATCTGTCAATCTGGTGGTTTCATGGATCTCATCTCAGCTCGGGGGGAGATATCAGGGGGCGGGCGTGTGGTTTATTGTTGAAGAACTTGGCGATGGTGTTGTGGTGTTGTGGTGTTGTGGTGTTGTTCTCGCTCAGAGAGAAGACCAAGCCCAAGCATCATTTTCCTCGAACCCCTGGCCTGGTCAAATCTCGATTGATGCCCCAGGCCAGCTCGACCCCAAATCCTAGGCGGCGAACGACATCCTCTACAAGTTCACCCAACATCATATCACTCGCGCCTAAGCTAAGAGCCAACCCCCTCCTCCCCTCTAGCTTCTAGCTTCTAGCTTCTAGCTTCTAGCTTCTAGCCTCCAGGACCTCTTTCACCCATTCACCCAGTCAGTCTTTCATCCTGGATATTAGCCCAGCGGCGCCGCAGCGAGACAAGGAACCCGGATGCCAACTCTCTCTCTCGTCTCCAGACTTGGATGCAGCTCGCCCACCAAGACCAAGACAGACTCAGGACCCCCAGTCCTCTCGCCCCCCCCCCCCCGGTACGGTCCTTTCCCCTGGCAGCTGCCAGCCAGCCCAGCCCTTACCAGAGTTCTGACCATCCCTCAACACTCCTAACCCGTTCAAGCCGGCCGTCCTGGTATGCTACGCTACGCTATACGATGAATGCCTGCCTGGTGTGATAATGTGGTGGTGATGCGCGTGGATTCAGATGCAGAGCATCAGACAACTCGCCCCATCCTCTTTGGGTGTCCTTTTGAGTGGCTTTGTGAAATGCCCGCATTAGGCGAAGGGCCTTGATATCAGGGCGGGAGGAGGGGGTTCGTGGCTCTAGAGGAGCTATAGAGGAGCTATAGAAGAGCTATAGAAGCCGTGTTATGATATCAAAAAGTCACTCTGGCGCTTCTCCGGCAGCGTCACCGACTCTGCGCACCACACAACACCTGGTTCAACGGCGTCCGAGCTTACTATTACCTCCCTGGAGCTTAATGGATTGTCTTTCAAGGCCATCCGACCTGTCAAAGTCCCTGGTGGACCTCGTCTCCCTTCTCCGGCACTTTTCGCCCTCTGCCGTTTGGCTCGTCCTTGTTGAGCCTGGATGGGCAAGCCATGCCCCAATCGGTGCCATTGCGGTTGTCAATTCAGGTTCGTCACGACTCTTGCCGAGCCCTGACGCCGCTCAATGCGCAATGAGCAATGAGCGAGAGTGAGCCTGCGTGGCCTGCTTGGACGAGGTCCAGGAGGGGAGGGGGACGAGGAGGTTGGTGGTGCAGCGAGCATCACCGTGGCTGCGTGATCATGAATTGATCTATATTGCCTTGTCTGGAAGCTACTGCAGAGGTACTGCCGTTCAGGATACGCTTAGTACGCGCAGTATAGAGAGTGCCCTTCTCTACGTCGTACCTGGTACCTATTGGACCCCTCCTGCGGTTGGTCCAGTGGTCCAGCAGACATTGTCCGTTTCTTCTTCTTTTCTTGCTCTTGCTCTATACGTAAGTATCCTCCATCCGGGACTCCATATTTCGTACTGGCATTTCCTCTTCTACCCAGTGCCCCTTTTGCTAGCTTCCTCTACCTCTATTTCACAGGCCTGCGTAGATCATCAAAAGTGCAAGGTCGGGATGAGGTCGTTGCAAGGTCTTTTCTCCGAATCCACCGCCAGCACGTCCCCAAGTCTCGTCTCTTCATTTCCTTTCTGTTTGCCGCAAACGCTGGCATAAAGCCCATGCCAGACAGACGTCCTGTAGCAGCTGTTCCCAGCACATATTTCTAGCACCTAGCACAAACTTATACCCAGGATCCTTTCTCCCACAGTAGATCCCTGAAACGGCTGGTTCCTGTCCCTCCTCACCCTCGCACTCATCATCATCTCAGCCTTCTGGCTTTGGAACTTCAAGCTAGCTCCCCTACCTCTACCCTACCTAGTTCCCCCTCCCCTCGTCTCACAAGAGACAGCATCCTTGGGACCCTGACAGAGCTGCTTAAACTTAATCCCCTACCTACCGCCGCCCATCACGTTACATACTCTGTAATCTACCTGGTTCCCTGCTCCTACATCCATCCATCGAAAGCTGCAACCACGCTTCCAAGATCCTTCCACATACATACATACATACAGTTTCCAGTCGTCGACATTTTTTCTTTGCAACTCTTCCTTCTGCCCGCGACAACGACAATTCCCAAATTCTCCGTCGAACGGTCGATCGCCCAGTTCCCCGTCTCAACGCACAGCGGATCCCACCGTCCCGGGAAAGCCAATCGTCACCAAGTACCATCTTGCTACATCACATTCGTTCATCCTGGCCCAATAGCTCTAGACTTTTCCCAATCCGTTTCCTCTTCCCTTTCGACTCTCTGTAGCAGATCAACTCAATTCAGCTCCCGCTTTTGCAACCTCCGCATTCGACTCTCGTACACGCTGTACATAGAACGCTTCGTGTGTATGCACCTTGCCCCGCTGTGCTGTGTGAGGTGAGGTTGGGCGCGGGTGTGGACGACCAGTCTCCTGTTAGTTGCTAGTTCTTCTTTCTCACTGTTGCTTTACTGGCTCCCTCCCCAAAAAGCAACGCCATCTCGCCAATCAACTCTCCGTCACCGGCTCCAACATCTTCCACACTCCCCCATTCTCTAATCCATCCTCTCAAACGCCATTCCCCCCACCAAGCCAAGTCCAGTCCTTCTCCCCCCGCGTTGTCTGACAGGCCCTGTAAGCACCACTGCCCATCGTGCTTGCCCTAATCAAGGACGGGTCTACGACAAGTAGCACTCGCAGCCACCAACCGGACCACCATCGCTCTTTTGGTCAACCACGAGAGTTCCAAGTTGCCTTGAGGCCAGAACACCCCTTAAAGCATTCTCCGGACGATCAGCCTTGCGAACCTGTTGGACATCCTACTGGTCCTTGTCTCGACTTTACATTGGTTCACACCGTTCTCGCTGATTAGCAAGGCTTGCTGCAGATACCTCGGAGCATTCCGAACAGAGCCTCCAAAAAAAAACTTCACTTCAACCGTCTTCTCAAACTTGGAAACTCTCGGCGCCTCCCTTCTGCTGGTTCAGATCATTACCTTAGCTTCGAACTACTCGGAACCGTATACGCCATCAGACCGCCCCAAAATCAAAGCGTAGATCCAACCGGGTTTGTCTGCAATCTTCAAACGATTTACAGAAGATCCAAGTCCCCGCAAAAGTCCTCTTATGACACTATTTTGGGTGGTTATGCAATATCAAAATTCTCTTTGATAGACATACTCCCTACCTCATGCAAACTATTAATCCACGCCTCGGCCGGTCATTATCTGGTTATTCTAGCCCATATCGATCTTATAATCCGGCCGGGATCCAGCATACACATATCAAGGGAACCCTTCCATCACCATCTCCAACCCCACCATCTATAATAGCAAGACCAGTGTTGAGCACTGCTTCCTCTATGAACACCGTACAATCTACCCACCAGTTCGCGGATGCTGCGACTGCCAGAATACAGGGTTTGCGAAGGTTTGTTTATCCTTTAAGAACCCTCTTCTCCGCCTCCGCTAAGATTATATTCATTAGTGAACATTGCCAGCTTGTCATCAGACAACGGCCAGAGATTGCAAAAGTTGCTGTTGGCAAGGAAAAGGGTCAGCTTTTTCTTCTCTTTCAAAAACAAGACAGGCTAATTCTAAATTTTTAGACCGCAAACCTGTCGACCCCCCTCCAATAATCCAACTGAAGATATCTCCCCAATCGGATCCTGCTCAGAACTACCTACAAAGTACGAGACCTTGGTTACCTCATCAAAGATCAATTTTGCTAACCTTCTTCATTTAAAGGTCCATACTTTTTCATGTCATGTAGCCTCGTTGGCGCGCCAGAAAAGGGAGTGCCTTCCGGGCCTTTGGGGACTGCCTTAGCAGGTACTCTAGTGTCTTCTCTCCACAGATTAAAGGACCAAAGCAACAACGACGGTGCATTTTTTGTTTTTGGAGATCTATCAATAAAGATTGAGGGTACCTTTCGGCTTCAATTCAACTTGTACGAAATGCGCGACAAGGAATGCTTCCATATCCAATCCATTCAATCAGAGCCATTCATTGTTCACCCCCAAAAAACATTCCCTGGAATGGCGGAATCCACCTTTCTCACACGGTCCTTTAGTGACCAAGGGGTTCGACTAAGGTTGAGAAAAGAGCCCAGGACTTTGCTCAAGAAACGAGGTCAAGGTTCTGATGAGTATGAATCGCGGTATCGGGGTTCACAACAACAGAACCGCCAACCAAGCTATACCATGGAGCGACCAGGACCGGGACCAGAAATTCAAGATCCAGCACGGCAAGCCCAATCCGAACATACGGAGCAGATCCAGCTCCCAATACACACACAGGGGCATCCGTATGAGCATCGTGCATCAATAGGGCGCGGTCATTCCCACCAGTCCCAGCCATCCTCGGTCTCTATGGGCTCTTATAGCGACGAAGCACCAAACAAGCGTCCCCGGACGGGTTCTGAACACAGCTCCAATTACAGCCAGCAATTCAGTCCCCAGGAACAGTTCGCACCATCAAGAATGTATGACCAGCCAAGCTACGGGAACACTTTTCCTCAGCAGCAGGTAGGAGGATATGCGTATACGTTTGCATCTCCAGTGTCTTCAAGTATGTCCTCTCGTGATCTGTACTTCTCACAGCGGCTCAATACTCAAGCAGACAACTCCCCCTCCTTCGATACGAGTAGTCAGAGATCACCAAACTCTGCAAACTTCCCTCCTCAGCAACCGCAAGCCATGCGCTACCAACAACCCCCTCTGATTGCAATCTCGCCCACTCAACGAGGCACCCAAAATTCTTCCTTCGATCAGTATGCAATTAGTCCGAGAGCCCAAGTCGCCGCTGGTCTACAGCCAATTAGCATGGCCCCGCCCACATACGGAAGGATGAACGCTAGCCCGGCAACATACGGACCTATATCTCCATTGACTTCAGTTGGGAGAAGAGATTATGGCTCGGGATCTTATCCAAATCCGATGATGTCAGGGCCAACCATCGATACGAATTTAATGTCAAGTACAAGTCACATAGCAACCACAAGTGCGTCTGGACAAGGGCAACTGCACATACAAACGACTAGGGGGTTGGAATCGCCCCCATATTAATCTTGCCTTGACATTTACACACCATGTCGGGTTGTACTCTGTAAAGATATATTTGTTTGGAAGGATTTATATAGGTGTGACCAGGGGTCTGGCGTTTTGACTTCTCTCTTCAGAAGCATTTGCGTGGGGGTGTCATCTTCATCAGCGGGATTCTGGAAATCTTCGAAAAGGGGAATAGGGAAAGGGCACACAGCACACACACATCTCAATATCTTTTGCATTTTCTCATTTTTCATTTCCCAGGGCTTTGGACACAAGCATAGCATATTGGCGAGGATGTTGTATACCAAATGGGGGTTGGGGGACATATGGCGGGGTGGTTTGGTGCACATAACACCTGCACTGCACAGCGTGGGGCGTTGGTTTCGGGGCTTTACACATCTACTACTAACCATTTTTATTATTTTCTTTATTATATCCCAGTTTCGTTGGTTACACCTGTTCATTATGGCACGATCACATAGAAAACTTCACATTTCATTCAATGGGGGATTTTTTGGGCTATATATACCCGTGGGGCGCGTTACGCTTGTGTTTCACTTTTTTTTCTCTTTCTCGAAATACCCGTGGTTGCGGAGTCTACACAAGCAAGACATATACGTTTTTTTAATTGTTTCAAGCGGGGAGATTGTTTACTCGTTTCGACCGAAGGATAATTTGGAGCAACCAGGATTATGTTTGGAGATATACTTTGGAAGATACCTAAGATGAATAAGGGCAGGACAATTTACACAAGTGGGACAAATGGGCGATGAAAAACAGATATACGTTGGTTAATTTGTATTCTCTTTTTTCCCCTAAACCAGGATTATATCTGTTACGAGGCTAGTTCGTCCGATGTCCTGTGTTTGTTTTAATGTTTGGACAAGTACTGTCTGTACTTTGTTCAGTTTTACGATAGGTGATTGATTATTTAGTTTGGGGTTGCCTATCTACCTACATATTCTTTTCTTCTTCTGTAGCTGGTTGGCCTTTTGTTTTACCTTCTGGATCTGTGTGTGGTTGCTTTCTCTTTGTGTAGCTATATAATACATAATCTTTTAATTTTGTTGATAAAACTGACTTTGCAATTTCATGTTTACTTTTCTTTTTGGGCACAGTGCAAAAATTACTTGCGCAATAATACAAAGTTTCAAATTACAATCAACTGAAAGACTTTGAGTACATGAAAGAGAGAGATTGGCAGGATTTCATTGGGTGCTTTCTGGTGAGGTGCCGAGTACATGGCTTGCTATTCGTTGAAATTCTCCGATTGGTGGTGGTGCGAGGCGAGAGGAAAAGGGGGGATTGGCGATCGCGAACGTCAAAAACTAACAATTAAAGTTTCATCTTATACTTTCAGTGGTCTGGTTGCTTCCTGGACTGGGCTCAGCGGAACGGGAGTGGTTCCCGTGTAGGATGTTTGGAACGAGGGGTTTGCGTTGTGAGATTTCGGTGGGGTTTTGAAGGTAGCTGGGATTGAAGCTATCGCAGTTGCTGGTATCATTCGCTCAGTCTTTACACTTGTTTGTGGTTTGTTAAGCAACTCTTCAGTTTCAAGTTGGGTCAGTGGTTGCTTGGTAGTATTCTGCGACCAAGAAGGGGGGGGCTTCAAAAGTGGGAAAACCTCACATCATAGTTGGTTATGTAGGAGAATGAGTTCCACATCTATCTCGCAACGTCCCACAAAATTCTGGCTAAGCCGTAATTCCCCTACTTTCAGTTTGATGAGTTTCCTGTGGAACACTTTCTTACATGAATCATTCAAGTGTAGTTCTCACATTTAATACCTGTATCTCTTCGCTCGGGTAAACCTGGTTTTTTATTTCCTAGCGGGGACTTCCTGTACGTTCTCTGCTGTTGGAATGACATAATTTAAGGTCCTATGGTGGTGAAGAAAGAAGAAGACTATCGTTGTACATAAGGCGAAGTCTTCTTTTCCCCGGTACGCTTTTTCTTTCAAAATCTAAGAGTAAACAGGATGGGTGTTTTGGTAACGGAGTTGAGCAAATCTTTTCTTCTATGTAGCTACAGGAACTAGTTGCGATTCTAATGAGGACTTGAAAGTCTGAAAAAGCGTGGTTTCGTTTTGTGAAGTATCCAAGGCCGAAAGACTGCCGTTGTTAAAGGTCTGAGTTTCTGGCAGCCCTCTCGGTCACGAATTTGGAAAGGGAGTTGGTGAGTGTGGCTTCGTATTATTTTAATGCCGACACCCCGTTTCAAGGCGTTGGCACAGACTTTTTACATGCTTAGTAAATGGCAGAGTTAAAATTTCCAAATCTTGTACCACAATGTGGAGATGAGTCCGTTTTCGGTCCTTTGAGGAAGGAAGGTAATATTGATCTGGAATTTCCTACTTTAGCGAATAGAAGGGTGGGAGGGGAACATGTTGGGACCAAGCCCTGGGCAAGGAGTTGGTTCCTCCAGGGAGTGAAATATTGGTAAGAACGGCACCCGTTGTTACAGTTTGAGTATCTTGGGCAAGGGTAAAAAAAATCGGTAAAGTAAACCTTAGTTTGTATCGCCCAGCAAAAAATTACCGCAGAAGATACTTTTCACTTCCCAAAAACCAAAGCCCCGGTCTTCTATTTAGATTCAGGAAAGGCAAGGAACATCTTCCAAGACAAGGCATCCCTGAGAGTTGCGAGTCATCTTGTGTGACATTGTACGACTCCAACTCTCATTACGATAAGAGTTTGGGCTCCCAAATCTGAGGCGTTCGGCCCGGGAGTTTGGTTCAATCTCAGACTCCCATGGGAAACCCCTGCAGAGCTCCGTCTTTGAGGCAACTTGCCGGAACCGAGATATGGAGCCGCGTTGGGAACTTGTGGTTCTTGCCTAAACCTTTGGCAATATGGAATTACTCCAGTACCGGTATGGAGCTTTGAAAGGAACAGAAAAGCTAAGAGTGGAAACAAGGCAGTCACGAATTTCCACACGGCTGCCCTAGCAAGATTGTAAGGAGTGAAAACTAACCCAGACCGCTAAAGGATTTTAGGAGTCGGTGAGAGTCGAAGTTACGACTGGGTTGTCCCGCAAACTTAAGAGACGTAAAGCTAAATCTAAATTGTGGATTGGAAATGAATACAAAAAGATTCTACGTGACCCTAACGCACCTGTGATTGTTCTTGGCTTTCTCGAATAATAATATTATCCGAACCACATTCAGTTACTTGGTTTTTTGAAACATCTTGAATAACCATATTTGATAGATAAAATCTAGATGAGTATCAAATGTTACGTAAATAATAACATTTAATAACCCAATTTGACATTACTTTATACTCTAACGTAGGAAAGGCACATAATTCGGATAGAATTCTGGGAGCGGGAGAGGCCCCTTCAAGGGAGTATTTCGATTTATAGGGGGTAACCAAAATGACGACTACATGACTAACGGAAATACAAAATCGAAATAAGACATCACCTTGCAACCATGTCTATAGCAGCGACCAGGCTCACCAAGAAAACGGTGCATGCAAGTTTCTCTTCATGCTGCTGGCGGGGTAAGATTCCAAGAAAAGGTGGAATATAGGAATACCATAACGGGAGAAATCGGCAGGGTATGGTTTTTATAGAGAATTCTCATGGAATAAGTATTCAATCGAGACGTGAGTCTTGCAAGTTTAATGTTGTATTGTCCCTTCCCAGTATGTATGTACAATCCATAGGTCCCAAATCAAATGATACGCTTCTCGCACTGTTGAAAAGAGAGTCAGCCATCGTTCCTGGATAGAGCCAAAAGTAATTATACGTACTCGCCAAGGGTTGTTCAACTCGAATCCTGCCGGTGCCTCTGCATTATCTGTTTGTCCCCGCAGAAATCCAGTCAATCTTCGGTCACGATCCATCACTAAACCGGTGTTAGCACTTCGCAGGTCAATGCTGGAATGGGCGGCTTTTACTTTGCTTCAATGATGTTAGCATTTATACTGGAGATGGGCAGATGGGGGCTGGTTGGAATACTGACTCTGTCCCATTGATCCACCGAGTGACGTCCTCGCTTTCCACCGTTTTGCATGTTTCTGATCTTTGACATTCCTGCTCCGCTAATACCGAACATCTGCAGTAGCTTAGTATGGGCATGCTTTGGGGTCTTAGAGGGATGGGTGAACGAACGGCGGTCATGATCGCATAGGGAATGAGAGCCTCGAATGGTACACCCATGGTGGCGGTAGGATATCAATTCTGCAGGGGAGGTTAGTTTGTACGATCCTGCTAATTCCAGAGGGGTTGCAGAGCTTCTTACTCTGCTACGTGTTGTGGTTGTTGACGCTCCTCTTCAGGGCAATTGATGGTTGACGTCGCTTTAGCCTGGCTGTCCAGACTTTCAGCCCCAGGTTGCGGATCAGAGTGACTAAGCCTATCGGCCTCCTCGACGACATGGCCAGGAGTCTACTCAAGCCGATTGTAACAAGTCAACTACACAACCCGATTTTCATTTCGCTGAAGCTTTATTTACGCGTCTGAATAGCTTATGTTTCTACTTCTGCACTGTCTTTGATTGTTCAACCGGTGTTGCGGTGGACAAGCGCGCGACGACTGCCATCCCTCCCTACTCGCAACACCACCTACAGGAGAACAAAGTATCTGCGAAGCTCGCCACAACGATCAACAACATAGCTGCACTGTTTATAAGCTTCAGATACATCCGGCGCAAAGATCCCCTACAAGAAACAGTTGAAACCCCGCTGATCAACGCCTGAATTCTCCGAGGCGCATTGGAAGTTGGTTAGACGACAAAACAATCTGGCGTTTGGGCACGCCATTCCTCCGTCCGCATACAACTTTTGTATCTACGAATGCCCTAAAGGATAACAGAATGGCGGCCGCTGCGGTATTGCTGGAAGAAGAGCTACAAAACAGCATGGCAACCTCTGAGGAGGATGCGGAATATGAAGCAGATGATTTGGCAGATCTGGTGGCAGAGAACGAAGATGCAGTGGCTGCAAACCATCAGTTACAGAATGGAATAATGGCGGATATTGAAGACGAGGACGAGGATTTGGCTTCGGAGAATGCTGCCATGTCAGGGGAGGACGTAGAAGACGAAGAAATGGCCGAGTCGGCGCAGAACAACGTGGAAGAGGATAGTCAGGAAGACGAGGATGAAGAGGACGAAGATGGAGAGGGTGTCGGTGCCGTCAAAATACAACCAGGTCTTCTGGACGATGACGAGGATGCATTGTTGTCTGGAACAGATGACGATGATGAGGATGGAAGTGTTGCAAGTGTGGAGGACGATGAGTCTAAAGATTCGGATGCCGAAGTGGAAGTGGAATGGAAATCTACAGCTGGGGAAGAGGAAGAGGAGCCTGCAAATCCCAATAGGTGCATGTATGTTGGACCAAGTGATGCAAACCAGATATACCATTCGCTAACTTTGCTAGATTCTGTCACCAGGACGAGGACAGTGATCCCAGCGAGGAGTTTGAGGTATACTTGTCGTGTGCTGTTTGTGGTGATAACGGTTGGTAAATCATTGCCATTCATTATGGATTATACTAATTAGGGTTTAGCTCATCAGCAATGCGCTCGCAGCACTGGGGCAATGGTACCGGACGATGGTGAGTCACGCTTCATTCATCGCGGAAGGATTTACTGACTTCAATACAGAACCAGAGAAGTGGTGTTGTCCTGATTGTGTGTCCAACAAACTGGTACCAGAGACAGTGCTCCCTGAGATTGAAGAGCAACTCGACGACCTCTCAGCCCGAAGAATATCAAGAGATCGACTACCGGGAGATCTGCTTCCATCCCAAAGAGCCATCAAGCCAGATTCTCACTCGGTCTTTAATCAGTTAATAGCACCAGACGATCCCATGGACGGCTCTCGTTTGTTGCGAAAGAGAAAACCGTCATCTGCAGAAGCAGATGGGGATGAACAAGTCTCAAGTACATCAAGAAGGCGAAATAGAGACAAACCTCACGTGAATGAAGAAAATGGTGTTGAGGCAGAAAAGTCGCAGCCTGAGGCCATCCTTCCCAAAACCAACGGTGACAGCAAAATCGAAGCACCCGCTAGCCCAAGAGTATCGAGATCACTCCGACCCAAGATAGCTTCAATATCGCACGCCGTTGTTCTTGAGCGAGCGCCACGGGTCATGAAATTGATGTTTCGTTTGAACCCAGCCGATCTTGAACACATACAAGCCCGACCACCTAAACCAGTCAGAAAAAGAATCAGACATCCGCCCGGTGGTTCGAGAGCCGCCATTACACCCGCACCCGTACCTGCTGTATCAGCTGCCTCCTTCGCACCTTCCAGTTACCCTACCCAACCTTTTTATTCACTTCACGAGAGAGAAATGGATGAGCTCAAGTCTAAGCCTTATGGCGGCATCTTGACCGAAGCTGAAGCCGACACATCGATGACATTACCCAAACCCGAACATCGTCGACAATTTGACGAGGCTAGGCAGAAAGCTGAAGAAGAGTGGAAGGCAAGGGCAGAAGCTGCCGCTGAAGCCGCCGCGGCATCAGGTATCAAGAAGCCTCGAAAGGTATCTGGTCCGGCCAGCCAAATCGAGTACATCGAATTTGGTCAGTTTCAAATCGACATTTGGTACGCTGCCCCATATCCCGAAGAATATAGCAGAAACCAGGCTCTGTTCATCTGCGAATTTTGTCTGAAGTACATGGAGTCGGCCACGGTTGCTTGGCGCCACAAAACGAAATGTCCATGGAAGCATCCTCCCGGAGACGAAATATACCGACAAGAAAACATCTCAATGTTTGAGGTTGATGGTCGAAAACAGTCACTCTACTGTCAGAATCTTTGTCTTCTCGCCAAATTATTCTTGGGCTCCAAAACACTTTACTACGATGTTGAGCCCTTCTTGTTTTATGTTCTCACCGAATATGACGAGTTGGGCTATCACTTTGTCGGCTACTTCTCCAAGGAAAAGCGTCCAACCAGTCTCAATAACGTATCATGTATCCTGGTACTTCCCATCTTCCAGCGAAAAGGTTACGGCAATCTCTTGATCGACTTCTCATACCTCCTTACTCGTGTCGAGAAAAAGACCGGCTCGCCAGAGAAACCTCTATCGGACATGGGGCTCGTCTCTTATCGAAACTACTGGCGCCTAGCGCTCTGTCATTACCTACAGCACTACAAATCTGGAGACCAAATCCCAAGCATCAAGCAGATGTCGGACGAAATGGGTCTGACACCTGACGACGTTATTTCGGCCCTTGAGCAATTGAGAGCTCTCATTCGTGACCCTGTGACTGGGGTATATGCTTTGCAATTAAGCACAGAACTTTATCAGGATGTAATTGCGCATCATGAGTCAAAAGGTTATGCCTCCATAAACCCAAAGAAATTGGTTTGGACGCCATACATCATGGGTCGGGGAAATGCATTCGACCATGCACCGCCTCTTGAATCAATGGCCCCACGCGAAGACGATGACGAGGACACCACCGAATTTGGCAGCCACAGCGGAAGCAAGAGAGATTATGGTAGTTTTAGTGGGAATGATGGAAGGTCTGAAGACATAACGGACTCTATGGGGAAGTTGACGACGGCATCTGGCGAAATCTTCAGACCTGGAACTTCTGTTGGATCTGCTGAATCTGGTGTGATGGCCAAAGTCTATGGCTCCCGAAATCTTACCTATTACGAGGCAGCATCTTCCATTCCTCCCACCAGATTTGAGGTCTTCCCCGCTCTTCCAGGAAGCAAAAATCGAAACACACCTCGACCTTCGGGATCTCGACCACGACCTCGGCCACGACCAAGATCAACCAATCATACACCATCTCGTCCTGCTGTACGGTCTGGCGGTTCATCGAGGCTTTCGGCTGCCTCACGCAGCTCAAGAAGAAAAAGTGGCGGTACTGGTCGTGGACCTGGAAGATGGCCAAAAGGTACAAAGAAATCCGACTTCGGATTTGCGGAAAGTGGTCCTGGTATGCCACCAAAATTGACGAGCCGGCGCAGCAAGCTCGGTAATGAAGTCTTACTCGGTGACGAGGAAGAAGACGAGGACGAGATGGAAGATGCTGAATTGGAAGAGGAAAACGAGGATGCGATAGTTTACGACAATACCCCCGCACCCAGAAAAAGACCAAACCGAGATTCCACTCGAGGCCAGGGCATGGGGAAACCCATATCGGGGGGGAAGGGTCCTATTGTAGGAAATGGTCTAGGAAATGATACGCTGGCACAAGATGATGACGGAGACGAGGAAATGGAGGATGCTCCGCTAATTGTTGGGGATTTGCCACCGGACGAAAGTGATGGGGAAGACGATTAGGGTTCACAGAACGATAAATACTCATGACATTAAAAGGAAATACCTCCGGCGCTGATGGCCTTGTTTGGAAAGGGAGTTTCTGGTTTGTTGAGGGAATTGGTTGGTTGATACCTCGAAGAAGGGTGGGGAGTCATGCCTTTACTGTTCTGCGGAACCTACTGTATGTTAGTCGCTTCCATTCGCGAACCTTCAGCGCTGTATTGTACAAGTATCTCGTTGTGTCGAAAAGCAGAAATATGAAGATGTAAGATGGCAAAAGGGGTGGTGGTGCTGGCTGACAAGTGACGTTCCTCGGTAAAAACTTGAGGTCAAAAGATCAGGCCAGTTTCAGACGGACAAATGGCATATACCCGTTGTGGTTGGTGCGGTGTGCATCTCAAACGAGCGCATTTGGGAAATTGGGAGGTCTTTTTTTGTGGTGTTTCAGGAATTTGAACCCGGGTTAAGTTCGGTTGGTGTTTTCAGGCATGAGATGACTTGCTTTGTTTGTACTTCGTAAGGGGCTGCAAGGAATGTTTTATTTATGCTTCTTCGCGCATCATATTATCAAGGAGAAGTATCTCCAAGCACTGGTCCTGTTCTCTCGTCTTGCTTCTGCCTGTTAGCAAGCTGTCAGATGGACCATCCAATGTTCACTTCCATCTGAAGTTTATGTTTTCCTGATCCCAAGGGACTTTTCCAAATACCGGTGTGAACCATAGTCTTTTCTTTCTTACCGAGATATCTCACTTACCTAGCTGCCGAATCAATGGGCGTTGTTTTGGCAGTGGGAGCCGGGTCGTTGAGGAACCCTGTATTCCCAGGTTTACCTCCGTAGGTGAGCCTCCAAGATGGATTGATTTTATTTCTTCGTCTCGTTTCCTTCGTTGCCCTTGCTCTGTGCGATCCACGTCCATAGGTATTTCGTACCTTTGGCTTGGAATTTACACCGAAAGGAATCTGCATCTTTGGCATTTACCCATAGCACAAGTGGGCATGTTCTCTCTCAATTCTTTTGTCGGTCGTCAGCGATTCCGCTCCTATTTCCGCCTTCCCCTCCTGAAAATGGGGTTTATTAAACTCGTCTCAACGAATTTCACATGGAGATGAGTGGGGTTATACTTAAAATGCTCTTCAATGTTTACATAGAGTTGAGAAGGGCTGCCCTGGACTGTATATAAATCTAATGTTAGTTCCTCTCAACTTTCCCCCTGGCAAGTTGAGCGCTGAAACGGTGGCGGCTCCTTTCCGCCTTCAGAAGCAGCGTGGCATCGTCCCAACTTCCTAAATCCTCCCTATTCTCCGTTGAACGATGACAAGTTTCGCCAATCAGAGACTTTAAAGCTCGCCACGCCTTCTCCTTGTATTGAATTCGTTCCCACGACACTTTTTTCATCGTTGATTTATATGGGGGGTTATTTCGTGCGCAAGTTTCCTGATTGGATGCCGGGATATCATATCGGCAGACCGGCTTCAACAGGTCCACGCTTTAAGGTTGATTGCTTGAACCCTTGCAGCAAAATGACCCATATATCTCTCTGAATAGTGGGTCCACAGGCTAGACTTTCCTCCTGAATTCACCCCTTCTTCACAAACTCCATGTTGTCTAATGACCTGTCGATGCACACTTGGCCGTGGACTTGGCAGAGGGTCCGACACCAGCTGCTTCGCAGAAAGCTTGGCCATGCCTCCGCGAACCCACTTCTATAGCGGCAAGGTCAAAAACGTCGAAGCGGGGTGGGTCAGCGTTTTAATTCGGCTATGGTACCCCTACCAAGCGAGGCCCCCTGAGTGGATCTACGCCACATTCAATCCGCTTCTCCTGCTGGATCTGCCATCCCATGTACGAGACAACTGTCCGATTTTAGTACAGGCCCGTGCCTAAAACACCGAACACCTCGTTGAGCCTTAACATAGGAATAAAATCGCAAAAATACGAATAAATTCCAGTAGATTCTTGAGAAGCTAATTAATCTTGAAATCAATAATTAAAACTTCCAGATAGGTTGTTGTAGTTTTGTTGTGAGTAGTTAGTAACAGTATAGGATGTACTAAAATCGGACGGTTGTCTCGTACACGAGGAAGGCTCGCAAGAGAGCAGGGGGAGCGCCACACTGTACAGGGTGCTTCACCCTGTGTTGTTTCTCGATTGTTTTCAGTCGGTGGGCTTCGAAATATGCTTCTTCTCCATTTTTCCGAGTCCACCTATCGATGAACGGCCAGTCCACTCTTTGTGCAACAAGTCTTGTTAGACGGTCAAAAGCCGGAAAGGAGCCTCATCCACAGGTCCGCAATTACTACTCCACATTTCCAAGATGATGGCGGGTACAGCTGGGAGCCAATATAAACTCCTGCCATTCCCCTCTCGGTGTCGCCTTTCACTCATCCGCCTTAACTTTCATTCCCTTCCAAATTCAATTCTTTAGGATCCAGGTGATTCTCCCCACAGTTTTTTAACTCGATACATTCTTTGACTCGTGCCGGACACCTATTTTACTCATTCTTCAATATGCACGCCTCATTCTACTCCGCAGCAGTGCTGTCATTTGCCGTCGCCGTCAGTGGCCATGGTGCTATTCTAGGTGTTCAAGGAGAGGCGGGTTCCCCACAAAGTGTCGGTTTCCAAGGTAATAATCCAGTGAAGTATTTACATGTACTAAGTACTAACCTCCCTTCTAGTTGACTCAAGCATTGCACGAAACTGCACCGGAATCAGTCCTTGCCAGCAAGATACCACCATCATCCGAGATGCCGAGATCGCCTCCAACATCGTTGATGAGTGTGGCCGAACCGAGTTGACTGGAAACATTGATGTTGCCGCGAACACCGAGGACGCTCTTGCAGCTGGCGCCGTCACATCAGTGAAGGCCGGTACCGTTATGGCAGTCACCATTCATCAGGTTAACGCTGATGGAGCTGGTCCATACGTCTGTGATATGGACCCCGGCGGAAACACCGGTGTTATCTCCCAAAACTTGACCGTCACCAACAACGTTCCTGGTGTGAACGGTTTCTCTCAAGCCAAGACTGAGGACTTCACAATCAACGTTGCCATGCCAGCTGACCTCGCATGCACTGGAGGTAAGCACAAGAGATAGTCCTCCCTGTTCTGCCTATGCTAACAATCAATTCAGGTTCCACTAAAAACATTTGCACTGTCAGATGCCGTAACAACGCTGTTGCTGGCCCTTTCGGAGGATGCTTCGCTGTCCAACAAACCGATGCCACTGGTGCTGCCACTGGTGCAGCTAAAGCAAACACTGGAAATAAGGGCAAGGGAGCTGCTGCTTCACCTGCAACTGCTGCCACCGGAAATAAGGGCAAGGGAGCTGCTGCAACACCTGCAACCGCTGCAACCGGAAAGGCAACCAAGGGAAACAAGAACGCCGCTCGTGGCTTGAGCCTCAAGTGGGCCAAGCGCGCCATGGAAGAATTTATGGAAACAGTCTAATTTGTTTTATAATTGATATCACTCTTGTTCGATATTTTGTGCCATGGGAGTGAAGGAAACATATTGTGTTTGAAGAAGGTGTATAGTGGGTTGATTCTAGCGAAGCATTTAGAATTCTTGGGGGTTCTTTGTATAATTTATTTTTAGAGGCAACTTCTATTTGGAACGTGAATTGTTTATATGGTGTGTATGAATTGGAACCGAGATTTATAACAGATCAGAAGGAGTTCCACAACTTCCTTTCTTTCCGTTTCTTTCTTTTCCCAATAAGCCCCTTCATTTCTGATATCCGGACTTTTGATTGTCCGACTTGCTACAGGTACTTATGTATTCATTTAGTCAGCACTTGTTTTGGAAACCCAGATGACGCGAGTGCCCCTTCAATGCTTGAATGCCTTTCTATTTTTAGCCATTTGATACATTATTTGTTTGAGTATCCTCGACAGCGGACAAAAGGAGCCTATGACTGGAGTGTTCCGAGATGAAGTGGTCTGGAAAACTCGTACGACTTTTCGTGTGCTACTTTATTGCTAGGGGTAAGTGTAACAAGACGCTTTCGGCAGAATAGTTCGTTGTGCCAAACTTCCTGGGTGTTACCCTAGCTCGCGGTGGACACGGAAAGTGGCACCATTAATTACTTTATGCTTGAAGGAGTATCAACGTACCTAAATCGACGTAAACAACATAAAAAGGTTTATATCTCAGGGGAATAGTTAATTAGCAACTGCGCCTCTAGTCGTGTTTTTATTATATTTTTACGATTAGTTGTTATTAAGTTTTTACGTTGCGATTTTAGTAGAGCCGAAAGTAGTGGTGCCACTTTCCGTGTCCACCGCGAGCCTAGATACTTTGGAACAATCGGACTTCATTGTCCCAAACCTCTGGGTTAATCTTTCAAATTGTCCCAAGTATTTAGATTAATTACCTCAAATTACCCTAGAAAGCTGGAACATCCAACTAGAAAGGCAGGTACGAACTTGAGGTATCTACTGCGGCTTTTATTGTCTACTGCTTATTACTTTCTGCGTCGTATACTTTATTCCCCAAACATCTGATCAACCAACCTTGTTACTGCTTTCTAACAGTAGGTAGTTAGTCTAGTAAGTTGGGATACAAGACTCAACATCTATACGCAGTGTATTCTATGAACCTCTAGCTCTTATTTAAGAGTCTATAGAGCTAAGTTTAAATTATAGAGAGTTGTAGTAGTAGAAGAAGAGAGAGAGAGAGAGAGAGGATTAAGAGCCTTAGTACGAAAAATTTTCACTCGACTAATAGAATATACTATATACTACTCGATTATAACTAGCTATTCTCTTATATATAGCTTACTAAACACTCTACTAAAGGTTCCTCGATAGACTTATATATCTCTTAATCGGATTATAGTCTTAGTTAAAGTAGCGTTATACTTTAATCTCTCTTATTAAGGCTTAGAAGACGAAATAAAACCTCTATATAATAGGTTATTACGTAGCTAGAGGTTACGTAGGCGATGCCGCTCTTCTAATATAGTAGAATATATAATAGTATAAAATATATACTACTACTAAAAAGGTATATAGAAGTGCGTTCGAGATAGAATAATATACGTAAATACTAGGCTCTAGTTATAATAGTACGAAATATATATAACTATAGTAGAGGTATATAAGAGTACGTATAGAAGAATGACGTATATAGATACTAGGTATTAATATAGAAGAAAATAATAACTATCCCTCTTCTATACTAAATATAAACGTCTATATATAAGAGGTTAGAAGCTTCTAAGTTCTAATAATAATAATAACCTATAATAGTACGAAATATATATAACTATAGTAGAGGCATATAGAAGTGCGTATAATAGAATAACGTATATAGATACTAGACACTAATACGGAAGAAAATAATAACTATCCCTCTACTATACTGAATATGAACGTCTATATATAAGAAGGTCGGAAGCTTCTAAGTTCTAATAATAATAATAACCGAGCTCTGCCTAATATAGCTAATACTAAATAACAAGAGCTAAAAAGCTAAATATACAACCTCTAAACCTTTAGAAAGCTAAATATATAACATCTAACTCTTAATCCCTTCTGTATATGAATGTTAGACATTAATACCTTTAGTACTTCGCTTATATAAGTATCGGTTATTCGTAATCTCGGCTCTAGAGGTATTAGAGGTATTAGCACTACTTAGAGGTATTAGTAGTTTTATAAATACCGATAATTTAGAATAGTACTATTATATAATAATCTAGCTATTATATAATAATCTAAGATAGTATGCTATTATATTCTCTCTCTTTTAAAAAGACTCGTCTCGAGTCTTCGGTTGTCGATTAGTATAGTATCGGGTTAATTAGAGTATTATTTATCTCTTTGTCGTAAAGAATGTAATTTGTCTTACTATTATAGTATCTAGTGGTCGGGGTAGAGTCGGTGGCTAGTAGTATTATTATTTAAGAGCTGATCGCTCTTTATTTACTACTATACAAGTATGCTATATAATAATAGAATACGAACAGAAGAGAGGCTGATAATTAGCTATTAAGTAGAAAGCGGTACGCTATTATAGAGTTGTCGTATTCTTACTATTATCGTATGTTATAATAGTAATTATTAAGTAATAAACAATAGTTGTAAAGCAATAGCTATTGTTATAAGTAGTATATTAGCAGGCGACTTTTCTCTAATTCTAACTTCTCTTCTTCTTTTCTTTTTATCTAAAATAATATATATATAGTAAGAATACCTTCTAATTAAGTATATTCTTATATACTAACTTATCTCTTAGAACATATATATATATTATATATATATATATAAAAGTAAGTTCTTCTCTTCTTAATTAGACCTAATTTAGAGCTAATCTAATATAGTAAAATGTCTCTTCCATGTCCTTCTAGTACGCTTCTAGCTGTCTACTAAGTCTACTATATTTAGTACCTTTAGGTAAAATCTTAGAACAGAGATTATATATACGCTTTTAAGAAGCTAAAGTCGAAGAAGTACAAGTACTATATAGAGTAGAATATCGTATATATTCTAGTAAGTTTAATCTCGAATATATATTAAATCTATTCTAACTTAGATAGTTACTATAGTTTATTAGGAAGGAGTTTAGTAAGCTTTAAAGTAAAAAGGAGAAGAGGGAGGTTAAGAAGGCTATAAAGGCCTTAGATAAGGTATTAGTTATTACTAGTATAGAGATACTAAAAAATAGTTTAGAGGTATAGTTTACTCTCTTAGAAGAGACTTAAGCGCTTTACGCTAAAGTTACTATAAGTATCTCTTACTTATCAGAGTAGTTTTAGTTACTAATATTTAATAGTTCTTATACTATACTATAGAGAGTAGAACCTTTATTTAAACCTAGGTTCAAGTCCTCTTCAAAGCCTATCTAAAGAGTTTATAAGCGTCCTCTCTAAAGCTAGTTATAGGAGGTTGCTAAGGTAAGAAGCGTCTCTATAAGGAGGAGGTAGTAGAGAAAGAGCTAATTTAGACTTCTTACGCTTAAGAGAGTAGAGAAGAGGATAATAAGTCAAAGGAAGAAGAGGCTACGGCCTAGAGAGAGTTAGTAGGCCCTATTTCAGTAGTAACTCGGTCTTAGTTCTTTACTTTATTAATATCGAATATTCTTACTAGTTAGTGTTTTATCTTAGGTTTCTATTATAAGTTCCTTATTAAAGGTGACTAGAATTAGAGAGTATTTAATAGAGTTTTATAAATTAACTCTTTTACCTAATTCTTGTCTAATTCTTATATATTAAGCTATTTAGAGAGGTGTCGGAGTAGTCCTAGCTCTTCTAGATATTTAGTATAAAAGTCTCTTAGACGATGTAATAAACCCTGAAAATTATCTATAGAATACTAAGTAGGATCTGAATTATATCTAACCTAGTTTATAGATGTTTATAAAAGAGACTTTATTTCTAATCTTTTAATATTAAAGTATAAGTATTCGCGTTTGCTAAAAGAGTATAGTCCGATTCTATCTAGTAGGTCGGAAAAAGTTTAAAGCTTAAAAAGTTTAAAAAGTTTAAAGTGGAGATAGAGGCGAATTCAGAAGAGAGTCAGAAGCGAATATCAAGAGGTAACGTTATAAGTAATAGTAATAACTTAGTTAAGAGCTTACTTTAGAAGCGTACTAATTCATATCCGATTTAAATTCAAATAAAACATCTAATATACTAGATATAAAAGAAAGTAAGTTTATCTAAACTTAGGTTAGCAAGGACTTAGAGTAAAATTAGAAACGAAAAGTCGATAATATTATAGATAGTAATAACTCAGCTAAGAGGTTACTATCCTTTCAAAAGCGTACTAATTCGTATCCAAGTCGAATTCAAATAAAAAAAAAAGAACTTCTAGCTCTACTAGAAGTAAAAGAAAGTAAGAAAGTAACAACTATAAGACTCTATACCAGAGTCAGTTAGGTTTCGGCTAGTCAAAAGCAAGGTTATAGCCGAGTTGTCAAGGTTGAAATTTATTATCTAAGTATCCAAGGATAATAAAAGAGGTAGTTTCAACTAGCTAAAAGCAAAGTTGTTACCGAATATTAAAAAATGCTATCTAATGTTTAAGACAACAAAAGGAGGAGTTTCAGCTAGTCAAATACAAAGTTATTACCAAAGTTTATTAAATTGTCCGAGTATCTAGAGATAATAAAAGAAGTGGTTTCAGCTAGTTAAATAAACTTAATGCCGAAGTTGTTAAAGTTAAAATTATTATCCAACGTTTAAGATAATAAAAGGAAACTCTATCTAAGTAAATAAACTAAATAACTCTCTCCTCTTTTAAGACAACTAATACCCCTAAGTTAATAGATATATAAGTAGATATAATAGTAGATACTAGAGTTATATAGAAGGACTATTTAATAAAGGATAATCTTAAAGCTTTACTCCTAGATATTCTTAGAGATACTCTTAGAGCTTTCTCTAGAGTAACTTCGGTTAAGGCAACTTTGGTATAGAATACTCTAACTTTTAGAGCTATCTATAAGCTAATTTTAGTATAGGATACCCTTATAACTTTAGCGCTACTGCTTAGAGTAACCTAGTAAGAGTTTTAGAGCTTAGTTAGAGTAATTAAAGTAATATTACTATATTAATAGTTACTAATTAAGGAATAAATAAGTAGAGCTAATAATTTAATATACTAAGAGGAGAGATAGTATATACTAATAATACTTAATAAGCTAACCTCTCTCCTTATTAAGAAGTACTATTAATAGATAAAGGAATTAATCTAAGAAGGAATCTATTAAGAGGAATATTAGTAGTGAATAATAATAATAAGAATATCCTCTCTTATATATTTAGTATAATTAATAGCCTCTTTCTAGAGTATAAGAAGTACTTAATATAAATTATATAAGGTATATTTAAGCTAAGAGATCTCTACTACTTAGACGACGACACCTCTCTAATTAATAATAACGAAAGTACTATCTCCTTTAATAAAGAAGCTAGTATATTAAATTTTAAAGCGAAGAAGATGTTAAAAGTCTTTAGATCTAATACTACTAAGTAGTCTTATTACTTTCTAGTGTATATTATATATATAATCTTCTTATTTAGCGGAGGCATTTATATTTAGCTTAATAACTTTAATTATAGAATTATAAGCCTAGCTAAGGATTATACCTAGATAAAGGTAATCTAATTAGTACTCTTCTAGTAAGA
The DNA here is from genome assembly GCA_001414345.1 of Hymenoscyphus infarciens. Taxonomy (NCBI): domain Eukaryota; kingdom Fungi; phylum Ascomycota; class Leotiomycetes; order Helotiales; family Helotiaceae; genus Hymenoscyphus; species Hymenoscyphus infarciens. The sequence continues at coordinate 43,739 of LLCB01000011.1, forward strand.
AAAGGTAGTTAATAGAGGTGGATTAAGAGAGGTAGAATTATAAGATATATCTAAAAGTATAATTACTTAATACTATTAGATAAGAAGACTAGGCTATAGTAGTAGAGAAGGAGGAAGAGGGGGTTGTTAAAGTTATAATTAGAATAGTAATATCTTTTTATAGACGTGCTTTAAAGTAAGTAAACTAGGAGGTTATAAAGACCTGAATTATACTTAAATCTATCTATTAAAAGAGAATAATAAGAGTGATAAGAAGAAGATAAGGAAGAGCTAAGAAGTTAGTATAGAAGAGATAATAGATAAAGACTATAGTAGTACTAATAAAGATCTTTTATTCTAATTTATATCTTCTTATTTATACTCTTCTACGTCTATTTAATTGAATACTATAGTATTCTTTCTTTTATATAATATATTAAAACTACTACTAGATGTATTACCCTTTCTATTATCTCTTAAAGTATAGAAGGTACTATTACTCTAATATCTTAATCAGTTACTCTTAGAAAATATCGATAATATACTTTAATTTAGAGTACTAATTAGATATAAGAGCTTCACCAGGGGGTGTCCGAACTCGTGAGCCAGCGATTTCCCACCAAATTATATGCTAAGAATGCTATAAAGAACAATATTGAAAAAATAAACTAGGCAGGCCTAGAGATTAGAGTGTATTTAAGGACACTGTTGCTTTAGAGTTCTAATAACAAGTTATAGTGTTGAGGAAAGTAAGTTACAACTTGTTGATTTTTGGTAGGCTTTTGGCGACTAGCTTACGAGTTCGGACACCCTCTGGTGCTTGGAAGTTTTATATATATTAAAGAACCTCTTATTAGCTACTGAATTTAATAAGCTTTTAACTTTGAAAGTAAGAGATAATTTAAAAGCTAGCTTAATTAAGAAAGTTAATCTATGCTAAGGGGCACCTTTTATAGCTTCTTTACTTAGTTTTATACCTAAACTAAAGCTTAATAGTAATTAACGTTAAATATACTATTTATTCTACTTTGAAAGTTACTTAATAAATTATTATATATTAGATAAATATATATATTTAAAGTATGTCTTCTTTTAAGAGGTATTAGCTATAGTATAAGAAGCTAGTCGAGGGTATATAATACTTAAAAGAGATATATCTAATACTTTTTAAATAGTACTAATTATACTATAAATATATTAGCTTTTAGATTTCTAATAGAAAAGGATTTATTATACTTATATAGTACTACTCTTTAGCTTTACTATAGTACTATTTATTTTTAATATCTTTGTAAAAGCTCTTAAGTAGATAATATAGTTATACTTAGAGTAGTATATTATAAGCTACTATTTAAATAACGAGTTTATTATATTTAAAGCTGTTAAAGCTATGTCTTAATTCTTTAAGAAATAAGCTATAGAGTATAAGACTCTTACTTAAATATTAAGTATACTAATTAACGATAAAAAGAGTGCCTAAGATACGCTCTTAGAAGTAATAGAGTACTTAATAGATACTATTACTTTTAGAGCCTCTATACCGTTGGAAAAGCTAGCTAAGATAAAGCTTAAGATATGCTAATTTATCGACTATAGGAGTATTACTTATAATAAGCTTAAATCGCTTACTAGCCTCTTATCTTTTTACGCCTCTATAATATAATTAGGCTAAGCCTTTTATTATAACTTCTAGATATTTATATATATATAGCTCGACTACGTACCTTATATAGAAAGAAGGCGCCTCTTAAAGAAAGTCTAAGAGAATCTTAGATAGTAGAATAAGATATTACTACGGTTTAATAGTATATACTTCTTTAATAATATCTACTTATATATACATCTTTTTTATAATACCTTTATCGAAGGCTTAGAAGCCTTCTTTTTAGAAGTAGACGATCTAAGATATGTTTAGTAAGAGTATATATATATACTACTAAAAGAATACGCTCTTTAGTTACTCCTTTTAGAGATTAGAAAGAACTCTTAATTCAATATAAATATTTTTAAGATTAAGATAGTAAGAGTATTCTTCGAATAATAGAGAGAGGTATAAGTAATAAAGAGAGTAATTATCTATATAGATAATACTATTATATAGATTAGACTCCTTAAGTAGTCTTTAAGATACCTCTACTAAAATCGCCTCTTATAGACTACTTTATACTTAGCTGTCTAATTTAATATTAATATATAATTAGAGTATATACTAGGAGTAGATAATATCTTAGTAGATGTTCTCTTATATAATTTATATAGAATAGTAGTTAATTAGTATCTATACTAGTAGTCTCTTAATTTAATAATCTCTCTCTTAATTACCTTGAATATATAAAAGACAAAGTTAAGATATTTAAAATATATATAAAGCTCTTTTATTATAGCCTTTTACTAAATACTTAGAAGATGTATAGTATATATATACACTCTTTTAAAAGGTTCTAGGTTAAGAGACTCTAGTAACTATAGTTAATAATAACTTTAGTACTTTATAAGTAGGTTTTAAGAAGAGTATATAATAGGATTAGTTAAGAACTTTTAAAGATAGATTCTATATAAATCAGCCTTTCCACGATTTAATTAATATATATAGAGTATAACCTAGATCTAAAGCTATTTAAGTCTCTACTTTTATAATAAATTATAGTAGACGTTCGAGTAATATAGAGCTCTTATAAGAAGAAGAAGATAGAGCCTTTATTAATACTATAATTACGCTAGATTATCTCTTAAGCTCTAGAGGCTAGGCCTTAAGTCCTACGACTAGAATAGATTAATAGCCTTAACTTTAAAGCTGCTATAAAGCTAGCTTTTATAGGATTCCTTTATACTATAGAGATTATGTATAAAGACGCTAATTTAGTTAATTATAGAGTATTTACATATATACGTCTTTAATAATAGAATGTTACTTTTGCTAAAGAAGACGAATATATAATTATATATCTATAATTAAGTAAATTAGACTACGAGTATATAAAAGTAAAGATATTAGTATTAGATATAAGATTACCTACCTACTTTATAGTAGTACTTTAAGTGCTATTTACTCTTAATTCTTAACCTTCTATAGTACTACTCTTTTACTAGAAAAGTAGCTCTTTTATAAGAAACTAATATATTAGCTCTTTATGCTACTGTCTCTAGATAGTTAGCGTTAGTAATAGCATATTATATTTAGAATATAGTCTATGTAGAAGTACTATATAATATACTTTTAATAATAGAGTATTAGATATAGATATTTAGATACTTAGAAAGTAGACTTCGAATACTTTTAAGAGATACTTTACTCTAAGTTATAGGAAGCGATACCTTTTAAATAGATGCTTTTTAATAGATAGAGCTCTCTCTCTCCTAGTCTAGTAGGCTTTAGAAGACCTCTATAGTTGATAGGTAATATATCATCTATTATAACTATGTTATATTGTTATTTATACTACTCGTAGTTCTTTTTACTTTTAAAAAGCCTTATTCTTTCTTATATTTATAGTAGCTTCTCTTTAATTAGTTGAGTAACCTCTCTTAAAGTAGCTAATAGTACTTACTCTTTTTACTCTTATATTAGTAAGATACTTAAAGAGCCTTCTAATTAGCTTAAAAAGAAGGTATATAAGAGAGTGTAGAGTAAGATACTAGAAGCTAGCTAGTAAATACAGAAATTCTTAAAATAGCCTTAAATACGTATATATAACGAAAAGTAATAAATAGAAAGAGTTTATAGTAAATTAAGGAATTAGCTTATTAAGTAAAGAGAAGGTATATATATATATACCTTCTCTTATGCCGAGTAACCTCTATTCTACTAATAACACTTCTTATTACTTTTAATGTCTTATTTAGTATTAAGCTCTTTTTTAACTCTACTCTCGTATCCCTTCGTAATACACTTACTAGGATTAGTTAGTACTTTTTTAGCCTCTTAAATAAGTGCGATAGCTAATAGTACTTACTCTTTTTACTCTTATATTAGTAAGATACTTAGAGAGCCTTCTAATTAGCTTAAAAAGAAGGTATATAAGAGAGTATAGAGTGAGATACTAAAAGCTAGCTAATAAATATAGAAATTCTCAAAATAGCCTCAAATACGTATATATAACGAAAAGCGATAAATTCTATATATAAAAGAACCTTTCTAATTCTAGTATCTCTCTAAGTATAGCTATACTTGAAAAGTAACCTTTTAAAGTTAGTAAAAGTTTCTTTAGTATATTCTTCTTCTAATTCTACTTCTTTCTCTTTTAACTTCTATCTCTTTTAACCTTTATACCGACGGAGACTTAGTCTATAACCGTAGTCTTTTTAAATATATACTAGTAGAGGTATTTTTAAAAGAAAAGTTTAAAGTAGAGTTAGATAATATTTAGTTAAGAAACAGCGATAACTTAGTTAAGAGCTTACTTCTAAGTTTCATTCTAATAGAAAGCGTATTTTGACTAATTTAAGGTTTAGGAAGTAGTGAGAAGTTTATTAGAGGCAGGGGCTTATAAGCGAAAGAGGTCTAAACATAGGCTTTGAAAAGTAAAGAAGGGTTTGAACGAAGGTTTAAAAGAGGGTTAGATTAGTAAGAGTTTAGAGATAGAGTATTTTTTAAGTTATTAACTTTATAGTTCGCTTATAATTATGTCTCTTGTTTAATCGATCGTTTTATCCTTTATTTTTATACTACTATCTCGTCTATATATCGTCTATATCTAAGAAGTCTTACTTATCGTTTTATTAAGATCTTCTAAGTCTTAGTATATAGTTACGAATCTAAGAGAGTTTAGAGAGTCTTTTAAAAAGAGGGGTAGCCCTAGAAGAGGGTTATTAGAAAGTATTAGAGGTAGCTACTTATAGCTAAAAGAGATATAAATTTGAGCTTAGAAGTAGAAGAGAGTTTAATCGAGGGTTTAAAAGAGAATTAGATTAGAGAGAGTTAGAAGGTAAAGTATTTTATTAACTTTAAATTATAAGCTTACTTATCCGTCTTTCTAGCTCAGCTAGCCGATTTCTTATTTCTTAATTCTCTACTTCTAAAGCTTATATAACTAACTATATCTAGTCTATATTTAAAAAGTCCTATTAGTCTCTTTAACTATTATTTCGTTAAGATCTTCTAGATCTTAGTAAGCGGGTGTTATTTAAGCGGTTTTTAGAAAGGGGGGTAGCCTTGAAAGAGCGTTTAATATCTTATAGTAGAACTAGGTTTAATATTTCGAAGATACTAATTTAGAGAGAGAGTAAGATTAGATTTAAAAGCCTTTTAGATAACTATTATAAGTCGACTTATTTACTAAATCTAGGGTTATTAAGACTCTTAGGAATACTTAGTGTATTCTAATCTCTTAATATATACTAAAATACGATTTTTACTAGCTATCTATATAGATACTAAACCCTAGTATTACTAGCTATCTAGGTAGTCTCTAATTACCTAGCTATATAAGAATATTATTATAATATTTTAAATTAAGTGTAAATCGACTTCTAAATAAAAAGTAGTAATAAGCTTGAAAAGAGATATTATTAAGGCTATTACTAGCGAAGAAGAGTTATTATTTTTATATAATAGTACGAAATATATATAACTATAGTAGAGGTATATAGGAGTACGTATAGTAGAATAATATATATAGATACTAGGTACTAATATAAAAGAAAATAATAACTATTTCTCTACTATACTAAACATAAACGTCTATATATAAGAAGGTTAGAAGCTTCTAAGTTCTAATAATAATAATAACTAAGCCCTACCTAATATAGCTAATACTAAATAATAAGAGCTAAAAAGCTAAATATATAACCTTTGAACCTTTGAAAAGCTAAATATATAACATCTAACTCTTAATCTCTTCTATATATAAATATTAGATATTAATACCTTCGATACTTCGCTTATATAAGTATTAGTCATTTATAATCTTAGCTCTAGGGGTATTAGAGGTATTAGCACTGTTTAGAGGTATCGGCAGTTTTACGAATACTAATAATTCAAGATAGTGCTATTATATAATAATCTAGCTATTATATAATAATCTAGGATAGTATACTATTATATAACTAAGCCTTATCTAATATAGCTAATACTAAATAATAAGAGCTAAAAAGCTAAATATATAACCTCTAAACTTTTAGAAAGCTAAATATATAATATCTAACTCTTAATCTCTTCTATATATAAATATTAGATATTAATACCTTTAGTACTTCGCTTGTATAAGTATTAGTTATTTATAATCTTAGCTCTAGAGGTATTAGAGGTATTAGTAGTATTTAGAGATATTAGTAGTTTTACGAATGCCGATAATTTAGAATAGTACTATTATATAATAATCTAGGATAGCGTGCTATTATACTAGTATAGAAGAAAAGGAAAAAATATCTCTCTTTTATACTAAATATAAGTATTTATATATAAAAGATTAGAAACTACTAAGATCTAATAATAATAATAACTAAGCCTTATCTAATATAGCTAATACTAAATAATAAGAGCTAAAACGTTAAATATATAATAACTAAACCTTAATCTCTTTAGTATCTTCGATTATATAAGTATTAGCAGTTTTATAAATACTAGTTTCGCGAATACTAGAATAGCGAATTATTCTACTAGTTAATTCTTATGCCTTTTAGCCTACTAGCGTAGTAGTTAAAGCTATTTACTCTATTAATTATTATAAAAGAATTAACTTACCTAGTAACGAAGGTTCTAAGACTTTAGCTAGTAGTAAACGTATAACGTTATATTAGTCTACTAAGTAAGGACTCGGTTACTTAAAAATACTATATTCTAAATACTATAACACGTATAGTCTCTAAGAATATAGATAATCACTCTAGTATAGAGGTTATTTAGTCTTATAATTAACTATCTCTAGTATATAGAGGACTATACTAAGACGCTATAGCTAAGAGTAGCTACTCTAGAGACAGAGAAGATATAATAGATTATTACGTAGCTAGAGATTATATAAGCGATACTACTCTTCTAATATAATAGAATAGCGAATTATTCTACTAGTTAATTCTTATATCTTTTAGCTAACTAGCGTAGTAGTTAAAGCTATTTACTCTACTAATCGTTATACTCTAAAAAGCGCTTTATAAGAGTCGACCTCTAGAATAAGGCTATAATAAGAAGAGGTAGGAATAGGTTATATACTATAGTTATAGAGATAAGAGTAAAGAAAGATAGAACTCGAAGAAGAGTTCCTAGACTAGATCGATACTACGCGAAGACTTTAAGTTAGATATAGTAAGCGTATCTCTCTAAAGACTATTATTTAAATTCTTATAGAAGAGACGATTAGAGTATTAGTAGCTTATAAGTCGAGGAGATCTATAGATACTTAGAGTAAAGAGAACTAGAAAGAGAGTATATATCTTAGTTATAGCTCTAGATAGAACCTCTCTATAGAAGTTATTAGTTACTAAGTAAGAAGGAATTAGCTAGCTAAGATTTTTATATTTTCTCTTAGCTTTAGAGTATAAACTGAATTATTAGAAAGAGTAGTTGAATAATAGTTAATTAGTTAATCTATAAGAAAGACACGTCTTAATAAGAGAGAAAGCTATAGTATTTCTACTATAAAGTTATAGATAAAGCTATAGAACGTCTTATATAGCTAGCTCTTTTAAAAGAGCTATTAAAAAAGCTATATAAGATAATAAACTAAGATTCTAAGTCTAGTAAGTTTAAGTATTAAATTATATTACTCGAGAGTATTTAGATTAAGTAAACTAATTAATTAAAATCCGAGACGTCTTAAAAATAGAGTATAGTATATAGTTATTTAACTAACGCTTATTCATTTATTTTAATTTAAATATTCTAATAAAATTAGATGAAAAGAGTATAGAGATTGATTTTTAGCGAATTTAAATAGCTCTAGATAGAATTAGTCGTTTCTATAATTAAGAAATAAAGTATAATAGGCTCTATAAGAATAGACAGACTTAGGCGGCGATATTACGGTGACATATCGGGGGGTCTACGATATTTGTCGTATCGTATTAAGTGATCCGATCGATACCGGATTTCTAAGAATAACCGATAATATATCGATTATCGGCGGAATATAGTTTGTCCGGAGGAGAATAGTTCTTCCGGTCAAGAGAGCTAATAGAATACTATTTTCCTCGACGTCGCCCTCGCTGTCCTAGTCTAATCCAACTTCCAACCCAGCCCAAACGGGACTAGCTTGCGCTATAAAGTCCCCTCAGGTTCAAGATTTTCCTTTTCCCCATCCGCTTTTAAGCATCGGCTTTGTTGGGAAGTCGTCATTTACTGTTTTTGGTAGATGGTGATCAAAAACAAAGAACTGACTGCATGCAGAAGTGGAACAAAGAGCATTTGCGTCTCATTTAGCATATGGAAATGTTTCATTTAACAATAGAATTGGAAGCCAAAGTCAAATTATAGAGCAGAACCGCGACAAGAAGCCATGAGTGTCCTGAGCCGTGGTTGGCCACCAAAGTATGGCAAATATAACGACTTATATCGACCTGTTGAGACTAGGGTTTTACTGGAGGAAGATGATCCCAGAAGTGATCGTGAGATAGAGTTGGATGATAAGAGAGAATATTTTCAAAAAGAACAGTTTTGCGGATTTACAACAAGGTGTGGACACTTCCTACAATCTTAACCCTGTTTCCCTACGTCAAGCACTGCTGATAACTCTGTGATCTTGCTAGCAATTTATACGAGCTCGATGTGATCACAAACAGGCGATTGCAAGAGCCAAACTTGACCAACGAAATACTTCCTATTTTTAGAGAGGAGCGATGGATTATTGATTTTGAATATCATGATTCCATGGACTCTTACCACCGTCTCGAAGACGACTGTCCTCAAATGCCTGGTCTTACGGGAGAATGGAGCATGGGAAACCCCATTGTCCGAGATATGATGCGACCCATACTCCGTTTAGCTTCTCGCATGATTATGCATGCTTGTTTCTCGCCTTTTGTATGCCTTCCCCTCTCTGCTATTTTTCAAGTTGCCATAATGACAATTGGTTAGTTTGGTTCCATTCTTCTCGGTGAACATCTACTGGTAGACGAAAGTCGTTTCCCGGACGATATACACGAGGAGAAATGGAGGGACGAGGGTTATAATTTCCAGAACGGCATAGATAAGCTACGGCAGATTCTCCCCATGAACCCCTACGGACCGGAGGAAACTGCCCGAGCTGAAAGAAAATTAGGTATAAGATATATGCCTTTGTTTCCAAGCCCATATCCAGAGAGTCTTTGGAATGGAAAAGGGATATTGTGTTGCTTCTTTCCTCGTGTATTACTTAATTACTAACTTATTGTTAACAGAAGGTATTTTTAAATCTATGATAGAGGTTCATAACTTTACTATGGCCTTCCAACGGACGGGAACTAGCTGGACTTTGGGCGAGGAGACCGATAGAGAAAACGATAACCTCGCAACTACATACATGCCCTGGGGAAAACTATGGATTGTGATGAGTACTCAATACGTCGTACCTCTTTTCCGGGATGATTTAGAAGTCTCTGAAAGACGTCAACTCGAGTGGCAGTTAGCAAATGTTTTGATGCATGAGATAACAGTGAGTCTATGTGGTCTGGTTTCAGAACCCAGCTGAGCGCAACAATAGCATGCCGTGTGGTGGGTTATATCTTTCCAAACTTACAATGGCCGAAAAGAGCTTGAACCATATTTTGACCAACAGCGTAAGCAATCTTGCTATTTGCCTTTCACAATCAGCAACTAATTATAGTACAGAAGTCTCAGAGTTGGGGTGGTCGATGGAGCTTTCTGTAAGTCTTTGCTGTTATAAAATATTTTCCTTCAGAAAACTTATTGTTTCCCTAGGTTTGGGGAGGAGTCCCTATGACGTTACGTTCTGAATGGGGCAAGCAAAAACAAACTTTGCCACTGGGCTTTTGGCTACGGACTCATTGGCCTGGTCCACTTGACGTAGCTGTAAGCCCAAGCCCAATTCTCACAGAACCCGAAGTTGCTCAAACTTATAGGATGTATCCTATACAAGCATCACATTACGAATGTATGTAGGAGTTTATCATATGCTCAAAAAATGGTGAGGGTTGAGCTGACTTTTACTAAAATCAGGGGTGCAAAGGGAGGAATTTTGGGTAAGTCATTTCTCTTATGAAGTAATCTGTGCTAATGAAACATAGACTGCAAGACTCACACCTTTTGGGGGAGAGGCTCTTTACCTTGGGTGTATTAAAGAAGGAGTGGAGGTTACTCATGGTGGCTCGTCCGTCAGAATACAGAGAGATCGCGTATCACCTCATGTATATCTTATTGAGATTCTTGACAGATTACTCCCCGGTGGGGGAAACCCTGTAGACCTTACCCCCGAACACAAAGCGGCGATAACCTTTGCTGAAGGGTTATCTAAGCAGGCAGAGAATGAAGACGAATACTGTAACTAACCGTTTATTTTATTCCCTTGTCCTCGTTCATATTTCAACGAAGCAACGGGATGCTGATAAGTTTGCAGGGAATAACCAGCGGGATGTAGCCGAGACCATCGAAATGTTAAACATGATACTAGATTTGGACTCCTTAGATACAATATTATCCACGGAAGACATTGAAGAGGTTGCGAGTAGAGGAAATGTTATATACCTAATAGATCACGCCCGGCGATCACACGAGCGTGCCGTCCACGATTTACTCAAAGCTGAAAGTCTCTATGGAACAATTTTCATCGACCGGCGGCGAAACCTTCTACTGTGGAACACCTGCATGCACACTTTCATGAGGAGGTGCCGGGACGAGTCATACGGCAGTAGTGATATACCATACGAGTCGCCTGAATACCGTTGGTCAAAGCTTTCCCTTGCGATTGAGTGGGTGTTCTCCAAATTTTTTAGAACGTTCGTGGAGATTGAGACTTTTCCCCCTTCTCAGTCAATTCTGTTCCTCCTTTTATTGTCGTCCTTTTCTCCCCAACCTCCTCGAAATTTTGTTCTAGATATACCAATACTGACTCCGAGTTCCTCCACAGCGCTATTTTGAAGGGGTTGGTATGCTTTGCCCCACCCTAGGTTTATCTAATTCAGGAAATGGCAAACTAATGTTGCAGCACAGGGATACTGTCGAATGGTACTGTGGGATGAAGTTCTTCGAAATTCAGAACGTATAGACTCTCAGAGCGATAGCAAGGAGCTGCGTCAGTTAAAAGCGGCACTTAAACTTTCGAATCGTGATCGTAAATTTGTAAGAAAGGAAGGTCGTGATGCATTTCAGGAAATATACGAAAGAGATTGTCCGTGGTTCTCCGAACAGGTCGCAGTTGCCTTCCTCTGTTGGTTTGATTACACTCGTAGCTACAACAACGAGACAAAGCTGGGACGAATGAAGAAGATTGCCGAAAACATTCTTGAGATTAGAAATGGGTTTACAAGCTTCAGTATAAAAAAAGATCTGACAATAAATCAAGGAGATGAACACCACGAGTGTCCAAAGAACTGGGTTGGCATCGTACATACAGCCTTAAAAGAGATAACAGACCGTATTGACTTTCTGATGTACGACGATTCTGAGGGTTATCATTCTGGGGACATTGGTGATACCAGTAGCTCCGAGGATGGTTCAGGAAGTAGTATGGACATAGAAGTGGATCCAGGCGACCTCGATGCAGGGTATCTCGAGACTCTCCAACGTCTTAATGAACGAAAGAAGGGAGCGGAAATAACAGGCGAGGTAATCCAAACCACTTACTTTAAGCGAGAACACTGAACTAATCAAATATTTTAGGAAGAAAATCAAGAAGAAGATGAGGAGGACGATGAGGAGGACGATGGGGATGAGGGGGAAAAGAGACAAGGTAAAAGAAGGAGATTACAAAAGTAACGATGTATTAAGTAGCTTAGGTTGCTTAAGGTTGTATTTCGCTGAAATTAGCTTGTCAAATTTGCGGTTTTTTTTTTTTGAAAGTATAGAAGAATTTGAGTACAAGTATTTACTTAGTATTTCTTGTATCTAAGTCAATCTTTGGGTCTCGGAATTAGTATCCACGAAATCTCCTTAAATCTACCGTTACACTCAAAGTTCGAACGTGATACTAGTGGGGAAAAGCAGCTCCCAATTGTGCTCTTTCTCTCAGCCTCTTCTTTTAGTTGACTACTTATTTGCTTTTAGGTGGAATGCTTTTATCAACTAAAAGTCTAGTTTGGAGGTAAAGCTTACATGGAAAGCATTAAACGCAACACCAGTTCAAACAACTACCAGCGAATCCCTCCCAACCACCTCCGCGCTACTCTTTAGGTATACGTTACAACCTAGACCTATTATCCAGCCCTGATTTCCAGAGAGGGACCTCAAAGATAGCTTGATGCCACCCATCTAGGAAGAAGAAATCGTCCCGGAATTCGAGAAAGAAATTTTGAGCTAGATCGAGAGGCACCTAGAAACCCACCAAGAGCCCGTGGACCGGCGCCGTGGTCTTTCTTCTCCCAATTCTTGGTGCTAGTCAATTTTATGTCTGCTTCCATTATTACCTTTACTGTCACTCTTATTTCCATTTCCGTCTTTTCCCGGCATTCGGATAGGTTTTCGGTGATATTCAGGGAGAAGCTGAGAAGTATAGCTATTATCACATTAGCCCAGACTAGGGCACCTGGAACACCTTCCAGCGGAATATTCCATGGAAGCCCCGCCTCTGGAACCTTCCAGGACGAGTCTAACATGGAATAGTTCCATAGAGCATAAACACGACTTTGGAGCGGGAAAATAATATTAAGAAGGGAGAGAAGTATGTCTATAGTAAGAATGTCTATGGCTTCGGTTGATACTTCTCACCTAGTTCGATTGAGTGAGAAGTGCCAACCGGAATACTAGTGAAGCATAAAATCGTCCTTTATTTCGGTGCCGGGACGGGCTATCTGATTCACTGACGTGAAAAGTCATGCCTAGAAAATCCATGGAATTCCAAATGCTATAAGCTACAATAGTACGGAGGACATTAGCAGGCAGTTAGCTAATATGAAAACAGAAAACATAGAGATAGAAGTAAGAGAAGTTAATCTTTACTATACTAGAAAAGAGGCTTAAGTAAAGAGCTATATTAAGTTTTAGTAAACGCCTCTTATATAATAATATTAAGTAAAAGAGTTATCTTTTAAATAGATATTCCTTTTCTTTTCTTTTAAATCTATATTTAATAATTAGTTCTCTACTAAATTATTTATAAAAATACTCTTTTTATAATACTATATTATCTATACTTTAAAAGTATAAAAAAATAAAGAGAGAAAATAACTATATTAAGAGAAGAGTATATAGTTCTTAGTCTAGATTTTATTTAGTTAATTAATAGATATAATAAACTATCTCTTTAGAGTATTAAAATATATACTTCTATTAATACTTATTTTAGAGCTATTATCTAGTATTATCTAGAGGTTTTAAACTATATAAGTTAGTTAGTAATTTCTTAGTATCTTATTAACTATACTTAAATAAAAATTATACTAAGATTTTTTTAAAATAGATTATAAGAGTAAACTACTATTATATACTAAAGCTTATTATAGTATATTAAGATTAAGTAATTCTATAGTTCTTAGCTTATATAATTACTTTATATTTAGTAAAAGTATAAAAAACGTTTATATTATATTATAATAGAGAGAGCTAGAGAAGTCTTCTCTTAGATACTAGAGAGTAAGTCTTACTTATTTTATTACTTTATATTTCTTAACTAGTAAGAACTAGCTACTAAACTTACTTACTACTTTATTTAAAATAAGTATTTAATAGCTTATCTAGTTATTTAAAGAGATTAAACTAATACCTAGTTAGAAATATTTCTTAAAACTTATTAGAACTAGCTAGTTTTATATAAATAGCTAGTAGAACTAGATAGCTCTACTATTTCTTTATATAGATTAAATCTATTTTAAAGTTTAAGAATATATAAAAACTTAGAATATATATTATATTTAAAAAGATAATACCTAGCCTTATTATATTTCTAGTAGACCTAATAAGCTATAGTAATTCCTCTTTTTAAAGGTTTACTTTTCTAAGACTCTAAACCTATAGCTATACTAGGAAATATTAGATAAATATAAAGAGATATAAAGTAAGTAAAAACTCTTCTTTTTTAACCTTTTACTTATATATATAACTTACTTACCACTTTTTAGATATTAATAAGTATCTTCTCTAAGTAACTATTAATTACTATAATAAAACTCTTATCTTTCTAGGTTTTAGTTAAAATATTATTAATAGTAGTATAACTAATAGTATTAGATTAAAGATATATATATATATATATTTAAGCGTCTTTAGCTTATACTATAAGACTATATTTTTTTTAGATATACTACCTATTCTAGAAGAATCTAGTATATTAGAAGATAGATTTAATTATACTAAGATAAGAAGTAAGCTTTTAAGAGACTTACTAGTACTAAATTAAGAGTATTTAGAGTATATATAAGTAAGTAGGCTTAAGAGAAAACGTTAAAAGAACCTTCTTATACCTTTACTTATAATATAGTCTAATACTAGTAAAGATCTAGACTTAAATACTAACTTAAGATAATTTACCTTACTCTATCTTTTCTAATATTAAGAAAATTATTAAAGTAATATATTTTCTCTTTATCTTAATATCTTTTCTTATATTTTATAACTTATTTATCTATTTTTTAATTATAGCTTTTTTACTCTTAGTACTAAAATAGTATAACTACTATAAGAGTTAGACTACTTATAATAATATTAAGTTCTACTAAAACTATAGTATATATAACCTATTATAGATATCTAATTAAATAGCTAATACGCCTTCTTTTATAAGAGATAAATTCTTAAATTTATTATAAACTTTAACTTCTTCTACTATTACTACTTCTTTTATATTACTATCTAGTTAAATAAGCTAACTCTCTAGAACTACTACTTCTTTATTACTTTTAATATTAGCTTAGATACTCTTAAGATCTAATCTTAATACTTTAAATAAAATTAATACTTTATTTTTAAGTTATCTAAGCTAATTATCTTATTTAAAGTAACTATAGACTATATAAAGTAAGATTAATTTTATTAATAAGTATATTATAATTACTAATATTAAAATAATAAATAGTTAGTATTCTAGTAAAGATTTTAGCTATAGTAGTCTACTATTTATTATTTTAAAAGTTAATAAAGTTAAAGAGAAGAAGCCTCTTTAAAAAGCTTAATATTATCTTTTAGAAGTACTTTTATTACTAGAATACTTAAAAAGAGTATAAGAAGTACTATTATTAGTATAAGACTAAGAGATAATAAAAGATTAGTTAACTTATACTATATTTCTAGCTTTTTTTATACTTATATATATATTTAGTAATACTAATTTATAGAATAACTTAGGTCTAGTTCTCTGTATTATAATAGATAAAGAGTTTACTAATTAGCTAGATATAATAGTATACTATTATTCTAGATAGCTAGAAGTATCTGTTATATATAAGGTTTTAGCAGTTATTATCTTATATTATCTGTTTTAGAAAGGTTACGTAGGTTCGGGCTTTTATATTAGCCGACGTATGTCGTTATTCGGTTTTATATCTCTTATATATTAGTATTATTTAGAGCTATCTTCGCTCTTTACCTTTAGTTTTCGTGTTAATAACTACGAATAGACTACTTCTCTACTCTACTTCTATCTTATTATTATATTAAACTAAAGGTTACTCTTCTTATTAGGCTCTTAACCTTACTTCTAATCCGGCCTCTCTACTACTAACTCTACGACCCTCTTTTTTTTAAACAGCTTCTAGATACCTACGTATACGCTCTAGGACTCTCTTTTTGAATAGCTCTTAGATAACTACGTATATGCTCTATAACTCTATAGCTTTAGTTCTCTTTATAGCATCGAACCCTTTTAAACAGCTTCCTAGACCTCTTATTAGCAACTAGTATAGTCGATAGTATTATCGTAATAAAATACTATAGTATTTTAGATTAATATATTATTATAATATCCTAGTAGTACGTATCCAAATACGCTATAATACGATCGTAATATCGTGATATTATATAGTATATCTTTTAATAACTCGTAAGCGCTAAAACCTACTTTTTCTTAAAATAAGACTATTTACACTTTTTCTATATACTCTTTTATCACTTACTTATTAGACTAAAATAATTTTTATTTATCGATTTAGTTAATATTTGTCTATAATTAAAGAGTAAAACTTAGTAGAATTTAATACACTAGTTTATTATATTCTAGCTAGTAATCTAATATTATTATCGTCGAATTAGTACTTAGTATTAAGAGATTTTTTCATCTCGTATAGGCTACCTTTTTAATCTTATAATATTTAAGTTAATTTAAGAGCTATTTATATAATTCTTTTTTTAAAATACTCTATTTAAATAGATCTATAATTCTAGCTATTTAGCTATATATTTTTTATATTATACGTTATATTATATAAAGCTAAATTAAAAGGCTGAAAAGAAGTAGAGTAAAATCCGAGGTAAAAAGCTTAAATATTATAGCTTAGTAATACTACGATATTATTATAATATCGATTAAAATACTAATAATATAAAAGATAATATTATTAGATATTATAGCATTTAAATAGTATAAATAGTACGTATTAAAGTGGGTTTCTAATAATATATCGTAGTAGTATAATATTCTAAATACTATCGACTACACTGCTAGCGACTCTTAAATCGACACTAAGCTTAAGACCTCTCTCTAGCATCTTCGGATCCTCTCTCTCTAGCGTCTATAGACTCTCTCCCTTTTTAACTTTATATTAAACCAATTCCGCTACGAGGTGTTAAACGACTTTCTAGAGCCACTCTCTTTTCGAAAGACCCTCTGAACTCTCTCTAATCCTTACCTATATACTTAAGAATAAAAAGTCATAAAATAATAAGAGCTTAGCCTCTCTCTTAAAGAGACTTCTTAAATATAGATAATATATAGACGAGATAGTAGTATATAAAGGAAAAAACGATTAGTTAGAGAGATAGAGGACAAAATTATAAGTGAACTTTAAAGTTAACTAAATCCTACCTCTGAACTCTTCTTAATCCGACCCTCCTTTGAATTTAGACCTCTTTCGCTTAAGAGACATCGCTACCTCTAATACCTTCCTACTACTTTCTTCGACTCAGATGTAAATCGGTTAAAATACGTTTTCTATTAGGATTAAAGAAGTAAGCTCTTAGCTAAGTTATTACTATCAATCCTAACTAAACATTATCCGACTCTACTAAGCTTCCCTTGAACCTCTACTAGTGAACAATTAAAAAGACTACGGTTACAAACTAAGTCCCTACTAGTACAAAGGTTGAAAGAGATAGAAGTAGAATTAGAACAAGATTACGCTAAAGAAACTTTTGCCGACTTCAAAAGGTTACTTTTCGAGTACGGCTATACTCGGAGAGAATAGCAATAGTTCTTCTATATGTGGGACATATACCTCAGCTCTGAAACGCGTCTGCTACGCTTAAGAGACGCTGGAATTACAACCCTGGATAAGGAGAGACACCGAAGCACTGAATATTTAGAAACGACCACGCCTGTCGATATTAGCACTTCAGTTCAAAACACCCCTCCCTCCTTGTCCGATCCAGCGCCGAGCTCCCTACGATACGACAGCGACTCTTCTTCGAAATCGGAAGATGATTATGAATAAGTCCTTAAGTACCTCGAAGGGAACAAGGCAATACGACAACTTCAGCATTAAGTTCATTTAACTAGCTAAAACTACCCCTTTTTGTTATCCTAAACTTCGAATAGTAGAACTTAACAACTTTAGAAACAACTTCGCTTTTAACTACCTAAAACCCTACTAACTCTAGTATAGAGTCTTATATTCTTTACTTTCTTTTTACTTCTAGCTAGCTTAGAATTTCTTTTTCATTGAATTCTTCAAATCAGATACGAATCAGTACACTCTCAAAGTAAGCTCTTAACTAAGTTATTACTACCTCTTAACTAAACGACCTCTAACTCTACTCTAAACTTTCAAGTTTACTTTAAACCTTTTCTAACCTACTAGATAAGATTAGACTATACTCTTTTAGCAAACACTTACTTTAATATTAAAGGATTAGAAACGAAGTCTCTTTATAAGTATTAACAAATACAATTTAGTACTAATATCTTAACTTCTCGCTTATAATAATAATACTATAGTATCCCGATTTAACCTTAAATAATAAGAGATAGAAGACTTAGAACAAGTCTTTTTTAAGAGAGAGAGATATAATAATATACTATTATCCTAGATAGCTAGAAGTACCTACTATATATAAGGTTTCAGTAGTTATTATCTTATATTATCTATTTTAGGAAGGTTATATAGGTTCAGGCTTTTATATTAGCTAACGTATATTATTATTCAGTTTCGTACCTCTTATATATTAGCATCGTTTAGAGCTATCTTCGCTCTTTATCTTTAGTTTTCGTATTAATAACCACGAATAGACTACTTCTCTACTCTACTTCTGCCTTATTATTATACTAGAGTTTCTTATTAATACTTTACTACTACTAGCTTAAGTTTTATTAAAAAACATACTTATTAAAGGTATCTTATATAACTACTTTTTTAACTCTAATTACTAAGCTAGTCTAGAACTTAGTATTAGTACTTTTAAAGAAAACTATATAAATATACTAAATATAGCTCTATATATACTAGTATTTATAATATAAAAGTATATTAATTTCTTAAACTCTTTAAATAAGCCTCTTACTTTCTACTTATCTAGCTATATTAATATTACTAATATTAATAAATTACTCTTAAAAGTTATTAATTAAAATAATAAGAAGATAATATTATTTTTTTATAAATCTTCTTATTTTAACTTAAATAATATAATAAGTTTTATAGCTAATACTTATAATTAGTTTAAAAAACAAAGAGCTTACTTTAATAAGAATTAGAAACTTATAATAGATCTTAAGAATAAGATATATAATATATATATTATAGCTATTAAGAAAGTAGAAGAAGATAGAAGAAGAAGAGATAAAATAGTAAGTGAAAATATCTAAAGTATAACTCTTATTCTTATAACTAAAATAAAAACTAATTAATATTATAATAGTAAGAGTTAAGATAAAATAGAAGATAAACTATCTAATTAGTTAGATAATCTATTTAATAATATAATTAAAAGTAGTCTCTTTTTATAATAATTATAATAAACTATATTAAGATATATTTAGTTTAAATAAAAAAAGGCTATATAATAATTAGACGATTTATAGAACTATAATTTAAGTAAGAATGATTCCTTTCTAGACTATTTAAAGCTTATAAAAGCTTATTAGTATAAAGTAAATTTACCTCTCTTTGCTCTATATCTAATAAATAACTAACTAATTAATAAACTTTAAATAGAATTAAGAAGTTATTATCTTCTTAAAAATAGAGATTTTATTACTTATATATTCTAATATATTACTATATAATAATACTCTAAGTAGCTTATCTTAAAAAACAAAGAATAGAGAAGAGCTAGATATAAGAAGTAAGAAGAATAATAAATCGTCTTTAAGATTATTTAACCTCTTTTTAAGTAATAATAATATAATACTATTATAATAGTTAAAAAGTATATAACTTAATAAATATAATAATAAAGAAAAAACACTTTCTCTCTTCTTATAGTCTAGAGTTTAAAGCTAAAAAGCTAAGAAGATAACTATACTAGAAGAGTTAACTATATTACTATAAGTATATATAAAGCCCTAGTATCTTATAAATTTACTACTAGATCTACTAATAAAGCTCTTTAGATTTATATTAAAAGTTCTTAAATATAAACTATTTACTTTTAAACTTTTAAAATAATATCTTACTCTCTTTTATAACTTATTTAAACTTCTAGTAACTATCTTAGAAAAAGCTTTATAGTTTTTTTTAAGCTATTTAGCTACTTAGGCTAAAAATAGATTAAATAACTAGTAAATCTTTAAATTTTTTATAGTTAAAACTTTAATACTACTATTTAAATAAATTTTAAAGTTATCTAGCTAATTAACTTCTAGGGTTTTATAAAAGAAAAGAATTATTAAAAATAAATATATTTCTTAGAAGACTTAACTACTAAGCTATATAAGCTTTTATAAGCTATTATTAATATAGCTAGAAAGATGTTTAATATAGATTTCCTTAGCTTTAAACTATTTATCTAATTAGTATATAAATTTTTTAAAAGAGAGGTTTATACTTTTTTAATATTTATTAGTTATTAAAATAAAAGCTAGCTAAATAAGCTATAAAAAAAAGAGAGAAAGTACTTTAAATATTATTAAAATATAAAAATAAGATATTTATTTAGATATCTAACTATTTAGTATATAAATTTAATTTACTCTTTACTTTTTAAAATATTACTAAATCTAAAAATAAAGGAATATTATACTAGAAGATAATTAAATAAGACTTAAATAGATATAATATATCTAGTATAAGGCTTTTTTACTTACTAATATACTTTAGTTCTACTATTAGATAAACTCTAGATTAAAAATACTTTCTTAAATTTATTTAAAACTCTACTTTAATAGAGAGCTTACTTTTTTAGACTTTATATTTCTAGATTTTTTATAAAGTAATATAGCTAGATAATATAAATTTTATTAATATATTATAATAACTATATAAAGACTTTATTATTTTAGAAGCTCTTCTAATTCTATATAAATTAAGTCCTCTTCTCTTCTCTAATATCCTAGAACTAGCTCCCTTTCCTAGCCTAAGTAGTCTTTCTACTATTTAAGCTCTTATATAACTTAAGCTTCTTAATCTCCTAACCGTGTTTACTTATAGTTATAATAACCTTAACCTCTTTCTCCTTTTTAAACTTATCTCTTTTAGTATAAGAATACTTATAAGTACTTATAATATCCTAGTATTTATAATTACTATAATAGCTCTAAAAGTAGTTCTTATCTATATTAATATAAAACTTAAAGATATTCTAATTCTTTATATATCTTAAGTACTTCTTATAACGATCTCTTTCTCTAATATAGACTAATATTAATATTTACTAGTAAATTTATATAAAAGAATTAAAATTTAGCTAAGAGCTTAAAAGATAAAACATAAGATATAGATAAGTAAAGCTAAGATAACTTATCTATTATAT
This sequence comes from Hymenoscyphus infarciens, assembly GCA_001414345.1. NCBI lineage: Eukaryota > Fungi > Ascomycota > Leotiomycetes > Helotiales > Helotiaceae > Hymenoscyphus > Hymenoscyphus infarciens. The sequence continues at coordinate 64,857 of LLCB01000011.1, forward strand.
AATAGGTTTCTAATAGACTTAGAACTAAGTTTAGAGTAAACTATACTTCTTTATTAAAGAGAGAGAGTTAATCTTTAATAAAGTAATATAAGTATAGCTTAATAAATTTAGTAAAAGCTTTAAAGAAGTAAAGAAGATTAGATCATATATCTACTTATTTCTTAGAATACTTAGTTTTACTCTTAGTATTAATAAGAATAGTAGATATATTAGTAAGTCTATTAACCTTAGTACTTTAAGTTACTATTACTAGAGAGCTTAGGCTATTAGAAGATCTAATAAAGCTATAAAGAATAGAGGCTTTAGTAGTAAAATATAATAGCTTAAATATTATATAAGTATATTATAATATTAAAAGAAGAAGAAACTAAAGCTAGGAGAAGAGCTCTAACTAAATATTAGAGCTACTAGTAAATTTAGAGTATTAATTTTAAGTATAGAGTAATAATTTACTTAATAACTATCTACTTTTAGGCTCTGTTTAGATTAGATTATTTTGAGAATTATTTTAAAGATTATATTATAATCTTAAATAATCTCTCTAATATAAACACGTTAGTAGAATTTAGAGAGTATTTAATACTCTTAATTAATCTCTTACTAAAATAAATTCTACTTGATTTTAAGTAGAATTTAGATTATTTACTCTAAGTACTCTATATATCTATATCTCTACTATACTACTACTACTTACTATAGAGTAAGATAACGAAGAAGAGCTATACCGCTTATAATTACTTCTTCTTCTTTTTAGTAGCCTTTTTAGAGCCTCTTTTAGTACTAGAAGTAGTCTTCTTAGTAGGCTTTTTAGCTTCAGCGGTAGCTCTATTAGTAGCTTTCTTAGACGCGTCTTCTATAGTCTATATATAATTTATAATTTATAGACGCGATATATAAGAGAGGTGAATTAATATCTATAGAGGTGTTCGGAGGTTCGGATTATTATTAATCCTTCTAAATAATCTCTAAAATAATTCTCTCTAAATAATCTAATCTAAATAGAGCCTTAATAAATAAAAAAAGTAAAAACTACTCTTATCTAACTAATATTTTATTTTTAAAACGTTATTCTACTTCTCATTTAAGATAAGTAATAAGAAGAGTATAAAAGAGTATAAAAGTAAATAAAACATAGTAGTTATCTGTTTTTAAAAAATTAAGTAAGATTTTAATATTTAATAACTTTACTTTTTATATCTTATATTACTTTTTTATTACTTATCTAATTCTATCTACTAGTTTAATTAAGTAATAAAAGCTTTTTAAAAATTTAAAGATTTTATATTTTATATTTTATGTTTTCTGTTTTCGCATTAGCTAACTACCTGCTAATGTCCTCTGTAAGTAGCCTGTATCTTTTAAGTTGGTCTTTTTTTCTTTCTAAAAAAAAAAAAAATTAGGTTGATGGCCCGAGGATATTTAAGTCAAAAAAATACTATCACGCCTAATTTTCAAGCCATATGAACTCCACGAAAATAACGATAGTCTACATGTAGAAACGGGGTGGAATAACAGTCAACTCTTTTTAAACACCAAAACAATTCCCATACTCACACACTTGCACACATCCTCTATTTACCTAATAAATAAGTTAAACAACCAGGAAAGTGAAGTTCACTCAATTTGCTAGACTAACTGCCTTTCGTGATACACACAACCGAGTGCCAGATAAATGCAGTGCCAAAATCTATCGAATGATTGGGAGAGAAGAAAGCCGGTCTTTTTTCCCAGCCGACTACTTGGAATTCGTCATTTCCATATATACTGTCGTTCTTAACTTCACTATTCCGTTTTCCTTGCATTCAGATGGTGTTTAGTTAATTAGTGTGAAGTTAAGAAACTCTTGAAAGTATCTTCGTCGTAACTCCATCTATGTTTTGAAATATCCTTAAAAGCAAGGAATGTTTCAATTAGACGAAGGGAGTGAGATAATTATTAATTTGTAGGAAGGTTCTGGTGGTTATCGTAAAAACCTCCAAGGGATGTTTAGATCAAATGAACATAGCAAATGCCCAACCCTAAAGAAAACAACCATAGTAAAATCGACCACGAATGTTAAAAAGTCGGAGGAGATTGTCTGAGAGCATTGATTGCTTTCTTCACGAAGGCAACATCCTTAGCATTAAGCACCTTATGCTCGCGGAGCTTCTTGCGCTGGTTGGCTAACTTCCCTCCATGGCTTCGTAACATTTTGTCCACTTTAAGTTGGATGGGCCTGGTTGAGTCTCTAGTCCAAGGAGGATGATGGAGAGTCTGCGAAGGGATTCACTGAAAGTGATTTGAACTAACTCAGCTAAACCGTGGCGTGTTAGGAGCCTGTATCAAAAGCATGCGGCGCAAAACACCACCTTATACACAGAAAAGAGGACATGAGAAGGATCTTCAAGAGTATTTTCACATTGGAATATAGACTAGACAAGAACCGTCCTTTACACCACACTCCCCAAAAAAGTAAAAATATAACGAACACAACAACGCCATGATGCAAATACCACATTAGAAGGTGTGTGTGCCGTGAGTCAGTTCAGTCAGTCAATCAGCTCAATCCTTGAATACAAAGTGTTCTCTCTTTCTTTCCACACAAGATGTTGATGATGCCAGAAATACAGAAAAAAGAGGAAACAGAATTTCCCCCCTTCTTTTCTTTTCCATCGCATCCTTCCTTTCCTTTCCCTTTCTCTCAAGAGCCAGCTATACCCATGCCAGATCAAAAAAGAAGCCAAACTCTTTTTTCGGCTCTAATTTTGTACTGATCAAAAGTTGGCCAAGTTTCGCCCGGAAATATAACTCTGGAAAAACCCTCTGAACCTTGAGGCTTTTCAACTACCACCAACGCCGACACCCCCATTCCAAATTTCGTTTTCTACGGCATTATTTATCAAGGGCTTGCCCAGCCACCGGCTACGTCGACCCATTCCGCCAAGCATGATCCTTGCTTTCCCTCGACATCCACGATGTCGGTATCACATCTGCATCTGCATCCTACACCATTTTCTTTCACTGGATCCCACGACTCCCAGTACTCGTCTTCTTCTCTTCGTTTCTTCTCATCTTGTGTTGTCATCTCGAGGAATGGTGATCGCTCCAATTGACGAGCCGGGGCATTCGCAGGGCAATGCTGGATAGTGGTGTGTCGATAACCAAAGTCACGGAAGTAGTGAATGTCTTTGGGAGCCAAAAGTGCGCCGGCAGCTAGAGAGTGAATCGGAGCATCACCCCACTGGGGTTTGTTAGCAAATACGAAAATAGCGGCGATGAAGATAACTTACTCGCTCCATCCAAAATCCACCACTGCGATCCATCATATCGAAGAAATCTTGATATTGCTTGCTTCTGAACCAACTCAATTTTGCGATTTCGAAATTTGACCAGAAATGACACATGTTGTACTTTTCGCCTTCCATTGCTTCAGGGTCAATGTCCGGCAGAGATGCGCGAGATGGGTCGCCTCGGATTATCTCTTCTGGTAGAGGTGGCTTGTAGTTCGGATCGTCCTCTGGGATTTCCTCTGGCTTATCTGGTTGAGGCTCCACGAACATTTCCCATAGACCTTGTGATGTAATGTTGTTGACTCTCTTGTATGCCGATGCGTACCGGAAAATATTGGGTACAGTCTCCTTCAATTCCTTGACTGCAATTGTGAAACCATATGTCTTATTTGTCTCGATCATCTTGAGGAATGGATCACTAGAGGCTGTCAGTTTCTTGTCGCATAAGATTTGATGGAACACCCACTATGTGATATCGCAGAAATACTTGATCTCTGGTTCCAAACGCCAGTACCATTCATATTTGTCCAAGAGTTCGTGGTTGTAGAAAAAGCTAGTACTTGTCAGCGCCTATTTCCTCAAAATGATAAGCCATAAATACCCTGAATAGAATCTGCACATGGCATGGTAGCTTTCCATTCCACCATACATGATGGCAGCGTCTCCTTGTTTCGCAATGCCCTCTTTGGCAACCTTGGGGTCGATCCAATCTGGGAAACCCCACGTTTTCGGGTCGATAAGTCCAAACTCTACAGTTCCGCTTGTGTAATTCTGGATGGTCTCCTTGAAGGTTTCATTGAACTTTTCGTCGTTCAAGAATACATATGGGTAGTGGTACCATCTGTTGAAATGTCTCTCGATGGATTTGACGGATTGAATTACGCCATCCAACTCCTTGTTTCTCGCCAGGACCACGAAGGCTGCATTGGCTCTTGGTTTCGATGTATCGGGTTCTAAACAGCCGGTCACAAACACCTTGTCATGCTCCTCGCTGATTTTCCTACGCCAAGCCAATTAGCAAAGGTCCAATGATATCGCAGACCTTGAAGCAACGAACCTGATAGCTGGTGGTGCTCCAGCTGGCATTAATATACCGACACCCGATTTAGGGTGGCGGACAAATAGCACCAAGATCAACACAACAACAATACATGGGAAAAGTAGAACGACGCCAAGAGGTATTGATATGCTCGAATTGCCCTTTAATCTCAGCGGCCGGCGAAAGAAGGCTAATCTGGAATTTGTTTTCGACTTGGTCTTGACCTCGTCCATCGTTGGCAGAGGCGGTGACGTGGGCAGCCTCTTCATCACCCTTTGTACGAAACCCATGGTCGCGATATTCTTATCCTGGAATTCGTAGGAGGATTCGAGATAGGGGGGGCTTTTGTCGGCCCCAGTTGGGAAAGGAGGTCGACAGTCGGGTTGTAATTACAATATGGTATTCTAGAGCGCAGTATCGAATCGAATTGATGAACGGACGACGATAAAACCCCAAGGCAACTAACTCTACGTGCAAGCTTGACGGTGCTGGTAACGAGCGGCTGGAGGAGAGATCCTCAAGAGAGAGAAAGATGCTGCGATGCGATGACGCGTCGGATTGAAGATAATTCGTCTCGGAACGTAAAGCGGCAGACTCGCAGCGACGAGTCTAGGACATCCAATGCGCGGGATTTCGGGGGGTGATTGTGGTTGTCGTCGAAGCCCAGGGGGAAGGGGAGGGAGGTTGGACGATGGGTGTTTTTGTGGACAGAGGACGGACTTTCTTTCACGATAGGAGGTTGAACCTCGCTGGCTGCTTCGGCTAAAGGAAACAACCCCCTGTGATTCTTGGCAGAGCCAAACTTAGCAAGCTTGAGCAGGAAACCGTTTTTGTTGAGACTGGATTGTGCAACAGTCAGTACACAGATAGTTGATAGTGCGACTGTTGATTCATGAGGTGACAGCTATCAAGAATGAGGTACCACCTATTCGGGTGTTTTGCACCTAAAATTTGTCGTAGAAACCCTCACCCTGCAGAGTTACATAATCACCTCGACTCCTTTTGGGGACTTCCATGCTTGGCCTGGCCAACTTTTCAACGGACCGGTGGCAATTCTATTTCGGACTGATTCGTATTCTTTGAGCGGCAAGTTTCTCTCGCATCTCATCGTCGAATCAGAAAGTAGCCGATCATTGCTGTTCTGTTATCAACGTATCCATTGAGGCTGAATCTATATCCTGACGGTCCTCTATCAAAACGACCTCGTCTGATCTTTACCCTACGGATTGCACCACGCTTGATATTCTCTAGTGTGGTGTCGCGATGACATACCGAGCTTCACAATAAAAACTCCCAATTGCGAACCATACAACCCTCTCAACCCCACAAGCCTCGAAATGTCGAAGATAACTCCCAAAAACCTCTCCTACGACACAACCCTCCCTCCATTCCTCGCCCGACTCCAAGCAAACAACGCATCCTCCTCCGGCCGCCACGAATACACCGTCGCCCGCCCCAAGAAAACCCGCACAGCAGAAGATGAAGCCGAGGATGAACCCGTATACTTCAACGAAGAGAGCGGCGAGACCCTGACAAAATCCGAATGGGAGGAGAAAGAGAAAGAGCTTGAGCCACCAGAATCTGCGGATGGAGAGGGCAAAGGAGAAGCGAAAGTCGAGGGTGAGGAGGGTAAAGAGAAGGGGAAGGAGGAAAAAGTAGCAGGCATTGGCGGTAGTAAGAAGAGGAAAGCCGGGAAGGTTGTTGGTGTGGAGGAGGATGAAGGGGCTGCCTATGACAAGGCTAGGGAACATGTCAAGAAGACCTCGAAGGTGCCTGAAAAGTCTGAAGGGAAGAAAGCCGACTCGAAAGCAGAGGTCGGTCCAAAGAAACCCGCGAAGAAGAAGGGAAGCAAGAAGATGAAATTGAGTTTTGGAGACGACGAATAAACATCGGGGACAACACTGCATCATACATTACAGGCGTTCGAGGCATGGGAGGGCACAGGAGGTTGCATTTTTGATTTATGAGATACCCCACGTAGTACTTAGGTAGATTTGAATACTTGGGTTAAAGACCACTTGTTTCAATACGTTATCGTTCATTTCCTGCTACGTCGTCTGGTTCTATGAAATTAATTGTTCTGGCCCGTTAGAATAAGTGCATTGTTTGAATAGGTATATTTCCTTCATCAATGATTCAATTATATAGTTGACCAATTCTGCCTAGACATACTCTCAATTTATTTGAAATTATTCAACACTTTAATCAACTAATTTAATCATGCTATTTATCTCAAACAATATAATTTAGCTTACTAAACCAACTATTTAATCCTATAAAATAGTAATAAGATCAGTCAGTTCCGCAATGAGTGAATAAAATATACCAGTTCCAGGACTCCTATTTTTGGTAGCACATCCCGTACCTCTAATGCTTATAATGAGTTCATTCCAAGGGAATGTATTCAACTTGTATCATTTGCGAAACCCAAAACTTCAACTGTAAACATTTCGAGAAAATCGGACAATCTTTCATCCTCCCAAGTTTTCCGACATCCAACCCCCCCTCCGATGATCGGCCTCCGTATTTCAGGAGGTTGGGAGCGATATCCACACCCCTCTTTTTGTCTAACTCTCTGGGAGTGAGCAACCAGTAAGCTTCAAGTCGGCCGACTTCTTCACAGGCACTCACGTGCCAATTACCCCTCTGTCCCAGCTTTATCATTCAGCATTACCACCCTCTCTGCACGAGAGCAACGAGAGAAAGGGCTCTAATCCTATTCTTTCTCCGTTTGGGTATTTCATTCTCTGACTTGAATCTGCCAGTGACTTACCACGACGAAAGCGAAAGAGGAAATTAACTTGAAGTCCAATTCATCTCCTGCGCTCAATTAACACACCATGCAAGAGGGGAGCCGTCGAAATCACAATTTCAAAACCACATTATCTTTGGATGTTTTCAAGTTTTTCCTCATTACCAAGTAGGTAAAAGAACCGGGAAACTAAAAAAAATCCCAGCACATTTCCCTCACTTGAAACCGTTACAGACCCGCTCCATTAAATACAATAGGGTGCGCCCCCCTTGAATCCTTCCATTCATATCATCGAACCCAAAAGTACGCCACCCGATATCGTTGAAAAGTCCCGAAACCGCAAGCTAGGATCTCCTGAGAACAAGTGCAAGAAATTCAGAGGAAGGACAAGGCCATGCCATGCCCCCATATGCCATGCAAACGTTATGCGAAAAAAACCCAGACCGTGAAATTCAACCCCCACTCAAGTAATATCCATTTGCGAAAAGAAAAACGCCAGAAATAACAGAAAGGTTTGAGTGCTGAAAAGGAAGAGTTAAAAGGCGGTACCAAGGGATGGTACCATGGATAGAAATGCAATATGTAGGTGAACCAAATTGATCAGATACACCAACGCCACGAAGGATTACTGCAGATAAGCTTGTTGGTTGGTGTAGTCCCAAAGCATCTTGGTAAGATTATCAGGAAGAGTGTAAAGATCAACGTGGAATTCGCCCTCTGTATTTGAAACACCAAGTCAGCGCTGCCTTGTAAACTGCATGGTAAAGTAAAATGGATACAAGTGGATGTGGTAGAACTCGGAGAGGAGTAGTAAGCTTACGTTCAACATCGTTCTTCGTGTAGGTATCTGCCGTCTTGTTGTCGTGAATCATTTGAACGACCTGCAAAAGCGACTCCTCATCAAGCTTGACCAGGTTTTCTGCCAGCTTCTCAATATCAACATTGCCCGTAGGTCTCTTGCGCTTCTTCTCCGAGTCCTTCTTTCTGCCATTCTCTTCTCCGGGGACGGGACCAGTCTCTCTCAAGATGTTGAGAAGAGCGCTCGAAGGGTTCTTGAATACGATGGTATGCTTGGCCTCGTACTTTTCGTTGGCGAAGTTGAGGTCGTGCTGGATCGTGTGCTTTCCGCTCTTCTCATTGACATAGAGATCAATGGTCATATCGAACTCACCCCATCCTTCATTTCGGCAGGTGAAAGGTTGAGTGTGGAAAGCTATGCGCGATGTCGCATTAGCTATTGCTCTTCCCGCCTCATCCTTTGTGATGACTTGTGTGATACCATGTGGCGGAAGGATTATACGTACTTTGAGTCGGGTTCTCGAAGGAGGGATGGAGATTGTAGACTGCCTTGGTGAAACAGCTTGCTGGTTTCTCCTTTCCAGCTTCGTCCAGTAGGTAGATGTTGATGCTCCATTCCTTCATAGGGAACCCTTCCTGGACAGGGGGCTTGTTGCTACACACCAGTCAATTAGCATAAGCGCTGGAGGGGAGAGAGACCAAGGACTAGGCTTACATATTGCGCTGTTCAGTGACCAGCTTCACGGTTCTTTTCACCTGTGGAAAGTATCAGCATTGTCTCCATGATGCGCCAGTTGATGCACTTGGCGCAATAGCGCAGACCATTGTTAAACAACCAAAAAAGAGCGCGAGACTCACATCTGGGGAAACCATATTGGCTTTGACTGCTGTGTAGGAGGTAGGTGGATTGTCGGGTGGGCAAGCTTGAGGTTGGTTGCGAAGATAGGTTCGGTGCACGCGTGTGGAGCTTCGCGATAGTAGGGGCAAGTCAAGTGTGGGGTTGAGCTCAGAGCCTGAGGATCCAACTCGGCGCTGAGTGAATTGAAGCTGGAATACCCTCACTTTTACCCTTAATTCTCAGCACAGTATGTAAAACTACGGTATAGATAAAATGGTACCAGTAATACACAAGGAGTTTACGCAAATGATAATCCGCTTGGTAGACATCTTGGTGGAACACAAAGAAGTAGTTGAATTAATATAATCTACTACTAAGATACAACAAAACCACAAGTATATGGCTGATTTTTATTTCATCTATGCTCTAAAGTATTCCTCTTCGTTGGTAATTGAAGTACTTATTGTGGAACGATGGATCTTCAGGTCCGTCGTAAAGGCCTCAAATAAAATCTCAAGAGTTTAAGAGTGCTCTAGTTTGTGGTTGTAGTTTTATTGAAGTCCGGCGATAGCGCTCTTGAACCCAAAAAACAAGCTCTCCTTTGAAAATATATACAACTCAACACACAGGGTCGTGAAAATTTGAAAGTTTTTTTTAGATAGAAGCAAAATTGACTGATTAACAATGCTTCTGACTTTTAAAGGGTTAGATGCGATGTTATCCCAAAGTTAGGTGTAGGTTTGTATCGTTCAAGGCGGGTCCCGGAACTACATTTATTCTCAGTAAACTGGCTTGACAAATAAACCAGTGTTAAGGATATTTAAATTTTCCAACAGCATATGGGTACCTGTTGACTGTCCACCAAGTGCTTGTTCAAAGATAGTCCAGACCGCAAGCTTAAAAGTAAGAGTCTCGCTCGTCGTTCTAGGCACCCGTAGGTAGTAGGATATTCTTCTTTGACGTCTGGAGCAATTGAAGATATAATATGCAATCGGTTTAGTTATCCCTAGCACAATCAACTCGGGGTTTTCGGGAAATTCTAGCACACCAAGTGTAGGCAAAACGATTGCCGTTGCCTTCCTAGCTGGATTGAGCCATCAAGTGGGAATCATTGATTTTACTATTGGCCCCTGGGTTTTATTCCTTCACGTCGAGAGAAGAGTATGCGTATTTACGAATTTACGAATAGGTATAACCCTCCGGCACTCAAGCATACTGCACTGTATACTCTTGACAAACATCAAAAACACACACAATGTATCAATCCACATAATCAACACAAACACAGGACAAAGAGGGACTGCTATTTAGTCTAACTACAATCTCATGAGCCCCCTCCCCATCTCGAGCCTTTCCTCTCAAGTCAGCCAGAACCGAAGAACGACTTGATCTCAAGAGGCAAAAGAACTCGCTCAATGTCCACCGCTACCATCAAATCTATGACTTCGCCACACAATGCATGAAGTACGAAAGGGGAGAAGAAGAAGAAGAAAATATCGTCAGGTTCCCGCCAAGGGACAAGAAACCCAATGATTGTTTACAAAAAGAGGTGTTGGGGGAAATTTTCTCGCCGAAACAAAATCAACGTAACGCGCGCGAGTGGGGGAATTTGTGTTTTTGTTTGGGGGGAAAAGATAATGTATTTCGTGCAAAAGGGTTTCTCGTGACTTTCGTGGAAGGGGTCGTTACTTGGGTGGGTTGAATCCTCGATGCGTAAAGTTGACTATGAGTTGTTTAAGACTTTGCGAAGAGAACCTCGTTATCTTGTTGAGCCTTGATGAATGCCTCTTTGAATTGGTTGGCGTCTGTGATCGACCCGTTAGTCATTGCATAACGATAAGAAAATGGGGCATTCAACTTACTTTCAGAGTTGGCGAATCGAATAGCGAGAGTTTGTGCCTCTGGCTCACCCTCACTGACATCGGCGGCAGCATTCCAAACCCAGCTTCGGTCTGATCCAACGTTGGGAGAGAGCTTCATCTCAGGGACGACTAGGGAAGTTAGCACCGTTTCCAAACAAAAACCCGGTCCTAGGGAGAAGCAACAGATAGGCACATACTGTAGTGGTTGGCGCAAACCTTCAAAGTCTTGTCTCGGCGCATAACCAATCTGGTCTTCTGGTTCTCCTTGTGCTTCAAGAGTCTGACATCACCAGTTCCACGCTCCTTCCACTCGTTATTACTCTTGTCGAACTTGAAGAGCTTGGCGCGCATCTTGAACATCTGCTCCTCGAGCTCTTCGTTGGTCTTGACTTCGACTTTCTCGGTGAGGCGGATGACTGGCTCAAAGTGAACGTCTTCAGACTCTGGTGCCTCGTCCTACACATCAAGAAAGGTCAGCAAACGTCCTTGCGCGTGTATACTCCCCGACTGCCATGGGTTCAAATTATTGGCATACCTCGGGGTTCTCTGAAGCAGCAGCCTCCTTCTGGGCCTTTGCAGATCCAGAGTTGTCGCCACGGTCCTCATCCTCAACCTTCTCCTTCTTGGCTCCTCCTCCGAACATGGAGAACACATTATCCTTAACACCTGCGGCGGCAGAGGTGACAGAGGTGGCAGCGGTGGTTGCAGCACTGGTGGCTTGCTCGGTCAAAGTCTGCGAAACAAATTTCATCGTCAGTAAAAAAAATCATGATACCCCTCCTCTTCCCCGCCAACCCCCCACCAAGCCAAAGCTCAAGCTTGGTCTTTCGCAACATCGCGACAAACGGGACTACTAGACGTACCGCGCTCTCCTCCTTCTTGGCAGATCCTTCGGTGGTAGCAGAGCTAGTGGTAGGCTCGGTCTCCTTCTTCTCGATGACTGGATCAGCAGTAGTGCCGGCTCCTGTGGTGTCCGCCATCTTGATGGGATTTATGAGGAATAAAGTTGGTGTGTAGCGTAAAGTAACAGGAAGCAGGGAGCAGTAAGATACTTGTGGATCGCGGTGTGGTCGGACAAAATGATGCAAGTTGTCAAATGTGGTTTGTCCTGCGAAGGTTGTTTTGTTTGGGTTGCAGCCCAACTGCGGCTCCCGTCGTGGACAACCTGTGGAAAACTTCGCTTAAATGGACTAGCCTCGGGCGCTTATCGCTCATGGGTCTTCGCTATTCACTACATCATCTACCACGTGGCTTTTTAAGCGCATACTGTTGTTCTTGGTCTGTGGACTGAAAGATGAATAAATTGCAACTTAATGGCACTCTCATATAAATAAAAAAAGTTCTCCACACAATTGGTATCACATCAAGAATTATAAGAATACAGTTGATGAGAAGGGTATGTTGCCATAACTAGAAAACGAAGAAACTATGATACCATCAATACACCACCCTAATAACTTGCCCTAGCCTTTCCGTTTGATATCTCTCGTCGCCAAATATGTGTCCCTTCAGTCTCTGGGAGTTAATGACTTTACATACTCAGCCTGTTGCTGGGTATACCTAATTCCATTCCATTCCTGACCTACCCATCCATCCATCCCATCCATGATCCCAATCTCGCAAAACTCCAGATTGAAATAGCAAACCCCTTTCTCATTCATCATGTATCATTCGGAAAAAAAGCAAGACTAAAATATGTAGCTAAGCTTTCTGTGCCTTCTTCCCGCATCTCTTCTTCGGTGCCCCGGAGTTCTTTGCCGACTTCATCGCGTTCTTCGCCGTGTCCTTGACTCGGTTGAATTTCTTCTTCAATGCTTCCTTCCGAGCCTTGCGAGCCTCCTGACGTTTGGTCCGAATGGCTTCGTACGCAGCCTTCTTGTACTTGTGATACTCATCGTTCTTGCCCTGCATCTTGAGCCAAATCAACTTCGATTGGACCTGGGCCGATAGGATACCGTTGTTGATGGGTTCTTGGAGTTTGTTCAAATTCTGCATTTTCTCAGCAAGCTTATTTTCCACTTCGGCAAGCTGAAGACCAACTTCTTTGGAGATGATGGCACTACGCTTGGCGGCCTCCAAGGACACCGATTTGGCAAGTCCAGTAAAACTTTCCGAGGCAGATGAAGCTTGTTCCATGGCAAGTTTTCTGGCTTCCTCGAGTCGATTCAAGGTGGCTTGCGATTGTAATCGTGCGTCTTCAACTAATCTGTCGGCAGAAGAAATGAGTTCCGAGAATGGGTCGGTCACAGTTGCTTCATATGGGAATGATGTAATCTTTTCCAAGATGTTTTGAAGTGCTTGAACCGCCGTAAGACCAAAATTGACCTCGAAAGTCTCGTTGACCTTTGGCTTCTTAGTAGTAACAATGGTGATGTTGAGGACGCCGTATGCCTCCTTCTTGGGCAACAACAACACGATCCCCTCATCAGAGCTGTAGGCACGCTCGGTATCCACAGTGTGGTTGTCTCTGGTGATATTGATGGAAATGGCTTCCTTGTTGAGCCAGGTCAACTTGGTAGCCGAGGGGATCCGAATCAAGATTTCTCTATTTCCAAGGATCTCAGCGGAACACAAAGACTTGTTACCCTTTGCATTTTGCAATTTTGGTGAAGGCTTGCTGAGTTCCATGGATGGAACAACGGAGAGGCTGTTGGGTCCAGATGGCTGAGCATGCGTAACAGTAATGGTGCGTGTAGAAGTCGGTACTGTGACCAAGCTAGTGGCGGCAGTTGTACTTGGCGCATCTGCTGCACGGGTAAGAGACGAGGTAAAAAAGCTTGGTACGTCCGATACGATCTTACTATTGATAGAGATGGTACGTTGATTTGAATATCGATAACCCGGGATGGCCATCATGAGTGCTGGGATAACCGTCAAAAGAAGCAACCCCAAACCCACCGGCATAAGAAGCTTTCGCCAATCTGCGTCATATTGAGCGCGGAGAGACCGAAGAAAGCCAACCTTACCCTGGCCAGGTGATGCATTTTCTGAATTGGATGATGCGTCGGCCTTTTTAGAAGTGGCAGAAACCTGTGGGTCATCAAGAGGTTCGTGAAAGCCAGTAAGATATGCAAGGTTTCGATTCATTTGTCTGGCGTCGATATTCAAAAAAGAGGCAAGATCAATTGGAAGTCTTTGGTGAATCGTATTCATTCTGCCGTTTGAATCTCGAGATTCTAAACACATATGGATAGAGTGTTGATCCAAAGGCATAAACTGAGCACGGTCAAACATTTGCTTATGTGATATGACAATCGAAGGGATAAAGTGTCGAGTCATAAACTCTCTTGCGTATGCTCGAGTACGTCTGGCGTCAAAGTCATCACTGTCCGAGCAGTAGAAGACTGAGATATGAGGGAGTTCCCACTGTGGCTCGATAATATAACCCTTTCCTTCTGGAACGGAATGGTACGAACGGTCCTCGGTTGTTAACTTGATGATCTCGGGTTGCTCAGGAGAATACTCAAACTTCTCTGCACGAGCAGACATACAATCCTCGACCTTGATTTGGTAGCCTGAAGAATGCATGAGCTCAATCTCAGGGGTACGTTCAGAGCCAAATGCTGAAACCGGAACGACATTGTATAGTTGTGAAGCAGAATCTCGGAGGTGTTTTGCTCGTTTGTCCCCAGCAATTGAAGCAGTCACTGTGCTGGCGAGCTTCACAATGATATCCTGCTTTGCCGAGTGACTGCCAACATAGAGTATGCGAAGAGGCTCTCGCGTAGAGAGGCCTTGTCGAGTCATGGTTTGGCGGATAGTAACAACCAAGCGTGGTGGGGCAGTTGGGAGTGCCATGTCTTTGGCTATTCTGGAGGTTTCGTCCTCGTCGAACTCAACCACTGTATGCTTGACCGAGACATTCTCCGCACCAAGATGAAATGGTTCCTCGAACTCGATTGATTGTGAAAGTGTTCGATCCATATCCTCGATAATGACCGCAGAGCTTCTGCCTATCGTGGGAGTCTCGAAAGCTTCCTCGACAGCTTGGTTGAAGCCTGGGAAAGGTTGGGTAGGAGCCTCATCCCCGCTATCATCACCACTCTGCTCTGTGTCTGCTAAGCTGGCAACGTCATCCGGACGACCGAAATCGGTCGAAGCAATGGATTCTGTCGTTGCATTGTCGGTTTGACTCTCGGTGTCTGTATCGATAAACTCGTAGGTAGAGTCCCCAAGGGCACTGCCGTCCTCGCTGCGTGCTGACATGCTGGCGGCCGCGATGCTCTCGACCCAAGTACTTACTCTTTGGTCTGCAGCGGGGGCCGTGGGTGCTACGGGGAAACGGAGAGATGTAGAGTCGGAGGGAGATTCACGGGTTGGTGTATGGTGGTTTATGTCGGTGTGTTTGGAGGAGATGGAGGAGGAGGAGGAGGAGGAGGCAGGAGATCCGCTGGACGTTTCCATGATCGTTAGCCTTGCGGGGTCATGTCATGTAAGGCGATGACGGTCGAGAAGGAACTGCAGGTAACTGTGCTATGCTGGGAGGCTGGAGATGAACGGGTGAACGTGAACGTGAACGTGAACTTGAAGGAAAGAAGCAGATGAAGAAGATGAAGAAGCCTACTTTTTAAATGTGGTGTGGAGGTGGGAAATTATTGCGTGCCAAACACCCAACTAAGGTCGTTGGTTCGCGGTCGTGGTGTCTGGAGCCTGGGGGGTAGTGCAGGTGGTCAAGACTACCGGGACCGGGCGTGAAGTAGTAGGTAGTAGGTAGGTAGTAGGTAGGTAGTAGTCTCAGGAGGGAGAGCGATTAGTAGATGCGTCCAAGGGAGGAAGATCTCTTAGAGTCTTAGAGAGAAGAAGGATGGAGGCAGATGTCCAAACAGCCAAAGCGACAAGAGGTGAGGTTGGAGGAGAGTGCGCCAATTGTGGAAGAAGGGATGCTAGGTATGAAGCCTTGGGTCCCTTGGGTAGTAGACTAGTAGTCGTACTTATGAAGCAGGCTGGAGGCAGGCCCCCTCGGAGCTATATAAAGCGGCGGGCGAGACCAGGCAGCCTCAAATACCGATTCACTTTTCTAACGACTAGTCACTGGTCTATTACTTTACTAGTTACCAGCCTTCAAGCGAGACACAAACCAACATTCGATCCTTCTATTTACTTACAAACTCTCTCAAATGCAATTGCTATACCTATAGCGCTCCCTCTTCCCCTGCCGCCTTTAGAGTGGCTCGGTGGAGGGGTATCTTGACGAATCCCAGTCTCAAGCGATAAGAGCCTGGCCTGGCTGGCATCTTTGGAGGAGTCATCTGTTCACGACACCTTCTCCATAAATACCAATGCGACACGTTTTTCCAAAACAAATAGTGATAGGTCCTCCTACTGGTCCATACCTCTGTCCTTTGCAAATAACCTTCTTCTTCCTTCGAATGATGGCACGCTCACCATGTCAGGTAAAAGCGTCTCGAAACTCGTGGCGCATTCATCGCGCCTTATCGGATTCAGGTGGGTCAGTCACATCAGTAAATCCACTCGGATAGAGGGGTCAATGAGCGGGATCCCGGGAGAGCGATAACGGATCATGATAAAAAGTCAACAATAAAGAATACATTTGGAGTTTGGAGTTTGGAAGGAAGAATGGTAAGCTCCCTCGTGTTTGGCCTTTCATTCGTGGCACAATGGACCTCTTGCTTTGGTCATCTTTTTGACTCTGCTTTTCTTAACCACAAGACGCGGGGTATCGTGTAACAAACTAAAAACAGTGCCTGTCCATCAAGGTAAGAGAGTGGGCAATGCTTCGTTGGTTATACGAAACAGTTTAGATTAATTAACGGTATTGTTCCAGATGGTCTAGGAGAATTGGAAAGTTGAGTTCTTTATTCTTCTAAATTCTCTTAAACAATGTTTGCAATTATAAGAGTCTCTACCTATATATCTAAATAATATATAATTAAAGAATATTATTCTAGAGCGTTATCTTAGTTATAGACCGATTTATAAAGAGTAGGTTTTAGAAGTTTTATCACGTGAATTAAACCTTAGATATCTCTCTATATCTCTAATTAGACTTAGACGCTTTCTACTTTTTATACTAAACTCTAAATCTTTATTCTAGAGTCTAAGAGACTTTAGAGATTACTTAAGTAAGACTTATACTATAAGGTTTATACTTTTAACTTTAAAGTAGTATATAACTCTTTTATATACTTATAAATTTAACTATTTATATTAATTATAAGTTTAATTATTTATCTATTATAGATAATTTTCTTATTAGAAAACACTAAATATATAATTCTAGACTTATATTATTAAGACTTTTTTATAAAGACTTTCTTAGTTTTTATATAAATAATAAAGAAAAAGTAAAGAGCTACTTTTTAAGTAAATAAGATCTTCTTTCTTTTCTTATTAAAAAACAAATATATAAAGTCTATTTTAAGTACTAATAAAATAACTATAGACTTGAAAGAAAGCTCTAATTTAACTCTATAATCTACTTAAGTAGAGAGAAAATAATTAGTTAATTATCTAAGTTCTATCTCGTTACTTATATTACTATAGTTTAAAGAATAAGATAGTAATTTAATTATTTAGTCGTATTAGAGCTAGAAATATAAAGTTTAAACCGCGTTATACTAAGACACGTGAGTTATATAGCACGACGAAGAGATAAGAAGACTACTAACTAGGACTCTTACGAGAGCTAAAGAGGAAGTGGAGTTCTTTACATCCATCTTTTAACACTTACACGCTCACGGTAAAAAGAAAAGGCCTACTTAGCTCGTTGTTCCAGAGAACAATTTAAAATATCAAGCTAGAAATTTGGAACAATCAAGTTAGAACGAAGCAGGTACGAACCTAATATTTACTCCCACTTTTTGTGTCCATCGGGAGGTATGTTCTCTCATGTTTGTCCAAGTTTCGTGATTTCAATAGCTGTTTATTGCGGTACTAATACACCCCCACCCTCATCTTTATCCAAATCTCTCAACCCCACCCCTACTCAGCAACCCAAACTGCAGCCATACCCATTCCCGTCCCAATACACATACTGGTCACGCCAACCTTCTCCCCTCTCCTTCTCAACTCATAGAGTAAAGTGCTGACCTGTCTTGCACCAGTACAACCCAAAGGATGACCAAAAGCAATTGCTCCTCCCTTGGGATTGATCTTCTTCTGATCCAACCCCAACTCATTCGCACACCAGAGACACTGACTAGCGAAAGCCTCATTGATCTCAAAGATATCAACATCATCCTTGTTGATTCCCGTCTTCTCAAAGACCTTGGGGATAGATGCCCATGGACCGATACCCATAAGTAAAGGATCAACACCAGCCACAGAAGCAGCAACATATTTACCAAGAATTTGTTGGCCCAATTTCTCGGCTGTAGACCGCTTCATGAGAAGGACAGCTGCTGCACCATCGGAGATTTGACTTGCGTTTCCGGCGTGGATGGAGCCGTCTTTTGCGAATGCAGGCTTGATCTTGCCGAGACTTTCAGCAGTGATACCGGGTCGAACACCATCGTCTTTGCTGACTGTGATTTCTTTCTCGTCACCAGTCTTGGGGTCTTCCCATTTGACAGTTAGAGGGGCGATCTCCTCGTCGAAGAGACCAGCTTCTTGTGCTTTCAAAGCTTTCTGGTAAGAGCTAGCTGCGAAAGCATCTTGGTCTTTGCGGGGAACTTTACGGTCCTTGGCCATTTGTTCTGAAAGGACGCCCATGGGGACTTTGCAGTTTGCGGCAGCTGGATGGGATTCCAGAAGGTCCGAGAACTCGGTAACAGCACCAGGTCTATGGTTTTGTTAGTTTCGTCCAGAGATCATTTCCAAACTGGCAAAACAAAGGAACGGGGTAGCATTTCTTGCTGAAAAATGAATACGAGGTTTTCGACATACCCATATTGCAGACTCATGCTCTCAACTCCAGCTCCAACACCAATCTCAATCATCCCAGCACTAATCTGATTCGCAACATCCACACAAGCCTGAAGACCACTCGAACACTGTCTATTCAAACTCCGTACAGCAGTCTCAACTGGAAACCCAGCCGCGAGCGCCGCAGCTCTAAATTCCGTAGCTCCTCCTCCAGGAGGCAGCACACTTCCCACGGCAATATCCTCCACAAGTTTAGGATCAATCTTCGATCGTTCAATCAGGGATTTGAATGCTCCGATGAGCAGATCTGCAGCGGCTGTATCTTTGAACCCACCCTTTCCGCCTTTCGTGAAGGCAGTCCGGAGACAGGCTGTTACTACGATCTATTTAGAAGTTAGTGGTGCTTGATTGTAGGTAGGGAAGGAGGGATAGTACATCATCAGGGTTCTTTTCCAATATCTTCGCTCTTCCTGAACTTCCTGAAGCACTCTTGGAACCAGCCAAGTGGCCGGAAACTTGTGTAAGGCGTTGCTGTGCTTGAATTCCCTTTCGTCAGCTTCTCTATTCCCCGAAACAAGCTAGAAAACATTATTCTGACATACCTGCGGACATTTTGAATAAAGGAGAAGTATAGACTTGTTATATAGATTCAAGAAATAATCTGTATAATTCAAAAGGAGGAGAGAAAGGAGTTTTGAGAGAGAGAAGGTTTGAATTTAGATGCTTTCGTGGTAAGAATGGAAAGCCGAGGCCCATTTAGGCAGTGTTGATTGGCTGTATTTCAAGGTGGGTCCTACAACTTTCACATGTCGAAAAGAAAATCCGGGGAAACTGAAGATCACGAGGGAGAAGAAATAATAATCAAGAGGAAAAAAGAGGTGAGCATTTGCATGTGCAACCAACTCATGAATAATGAGCATCTTGGCTGCTAAATTACTTTTGGGTTTGTTCGATTGGTTCATTTGACAAGCATGCATAGCGTGGGCAATAAACGCTGCAGTAAATACTATCAGCTAAAAATAATTCAAGTTGCTCCTAGCGAAATAAATGAGTACAGTAGAGTAGATTAATAGGTAGGGTCCTACTCTACTCTAAAAGTGACTTTAAATAACTTAGAGTAGCGTCGAGCCGTGTATCAGAGAGGGTCTAGACCGCCTCGGATAATTCATACTATACTAAAACCTTCTCATTCCACCACGCCACCACGCCTCCACGCTACTACGCTAACATGAGTAAGTAAGTTGTGAATTTACCAGTAAACCCAACTCTCTCGTGGTCCGGGGGCTAAAAACTTTTGCGAGCGAGTAAGCGGTAGCGGTAGATTGAACGAGTAACATAAAGAACCCTTTGCAACTAAATCGTGCTCTATGATATCTAAAACGCGTATATCCAAGTAAGATACCTTGGTTCTCAAAATAGTAGATGGAAGGTGCTCTACTCTTTTTGTGTTTTTTCAAATTTTGGTCAAGACGGCGCAAACTCTTACTGGATAATGAAAAGGACATCTGTAACTCTGCCATTATTAAAATCGAATCAAAAACATTATCTGGTATCTCTACTCTACTCTATATATATTATACAACAGAAACAATATCTGTTCCTCGACTCGACGTCCGTAGATCGCCGCAAGCTCATTAATCATCAATTATCCCGAAACACCCATGGCTCCCTCAACAATTACTCCTCTCCGCCATCTACTCTACTCGTCCAAGTTGTCTTGTACCCAACCTCTGCTCATCTCAACAGCCTGCTCCCACTTCTTAAACATCCTCTCGCTCTTCTTCCTATCGACGTGTGGAGTAAAGATAGTTCGGTCTTCCTTGTTGATTTCCTTCAGCTCATCAAAGTGCTTCCAGATATCCACAGCGAAACCAGCGGCGATCGCTGCTCCAAGCGCAGTCGTTTCTCTCATTACAGGTCGATCAACTGGGATGCCGATAATATCTGCTTGTGTTTGCATGGTAAGGTCGGAGTTGGACATGCCTCCATCAACCGCAAGACCTCCGAGCTTGTGTCCGGAGTCTTTCTCCATTGCATCAAGGATAGCTTTGGTTTGGTAGCAAGTGGCTTCCAAGGTTGCACGTGCAATATGACCTCGTTGGGTGTGTGCTGTAATGCCAACTAAATATCCATTAGTACAAAGATGTGATGGTAGAAGGAGGTAACTTACATAGAGTTCCTTTGGCATCGTCAATCCAGTAAGGCGCAAATAGCCCACTGAAAGCAGTGACAAAAACAACCCCACCATTATCCTTGACTGTTTCAGCCAATTCGGTAATTTTGCTCGAGTGCTTGATAAAGCCCAAGTTGTTCATTAAAAACTTGACTCCGGAGCCAGCGACTGCGATGCTGCCCTCAAGAGCATAAATTGGCTTGCGTCCACCGCCAAAGTCATAAGCAACGGTCGCCAACAGGCCGTGCTTTGATATGACGGGCTTTTCGCCGACATTGTAAAGTAGGAAACAGCCTGTTCCATAAGTGTTCTTGGCTTGTCCTGGTGAAAATCCACATTGACCAACTAAAGCCGCGGACTGATCACCAAGACAACCAGTAATTCTGATGCCCTTCAAAGCTCCCGAGGCGAGTTTTCCATACGCGGTAGGGTCGGAAGACGGAACAATCTTTGGGAGTTTGACCTTGGTTTGATCAAGCTCGAAAAAGCCAAGGAGCTTTTCGTCATATTGAAGGGTGTGGAGGTTCATGAACATAGTACGAGAGGCGTTCGAACTATCTGTAACATGAACTCCAGCATCCTTTCCACCATTGAGTTTGTAGATCAGCCAGCTGTCGACGGTTCCAAATGATAACCTACCCTCATCGTATGCATTCTTGATAGCTGGTACATTTCGACACAGCCAGAGGAGCTTGACACTCGAAGGGTATGTCGACAATGGCAAGCCGCAGAGTTGCAGTAAGTCGTCAGCACCAGGCCTTGCCTTGAGCTCATGGACGATGGAAGAAGTCCGAGTATCCGGCCATACAACAGCATTATATAATGGCTCGCCAGTGGTTGTGTCCCAGCAGACGGTGGTTTCTCGTTGATTGGTTATTCCAATGGCCTTGATCTGGTCTTTGACGTGTCCTAGTTCCAGGAAGTTCGCCGTGGCTTTCTCAATGCATTGCTCGACAGAAGAGAGCAATTCATTTGGGTCATGCTCATGCCAGCTAAAGGGTATTGTTAGCGGATGTTACAGAATAGAATAGCGGTAGCATGCTCACCCTGATTCAGGATATATGTTTTCGAATTCTATCTGGTGGTTGGCGACTGGAGTTCCTTCGCCGTCGAAGATCAAGAATCTCGAGGACGTGGTTCCTTGGTCGATGCTGCCCACAAACCAATTCTCCTTCTTTTCTATCTCGGTTTGGGAGACGTTTCTGGGTAAATGCAGATGGTGCTGCTCCGTGGCAATGGCCTCGACAAGCTCAATGTGGCTGACTTTCGCATCTGGATTGCTGGTCTTCAAAGTTTCTTGGTCCATCATCGTGACCTCCCCCAATGGTAGTATGCCGCCCATGTTGAAAAATCGAGTCTGCGTCAGCGTCGGCGGGTGATGGGGTCTATAAGTGAAGGGAGGGCAGACAAGGCCAAGAAGCGGGGTTGGGCGTGCCACACAACGACGAGGTGTAATTGGACAAGAGGAAGGATGAGAATGAGGGCTTGGGGGAGAAAAGTGCAGAGGTGGTTGAGGGCGAGGACGAGGGAATTTGGTTGAGGGAGACGGAAAAATTGAGGGAAGAGGAGGCTTTTGAAGAAATCGGGGAGCGGCAGCTCGAGCAGCTTGAAGAGGAAGCTTGATGTGACATGGCGCAAACATCAAGAGGGGGGGGATCAATAGTGCGCGAGATTCTGCTCCGGAGCAAGAGCAGCGTGGAAACACCTAAACCAAAGTCTAGACGATATTGCCACTCCACTGCCCTGCCCTGTCACTTCTACCTAGGTATTGTGCAGTGCAGGTCTGCGCAGGTGATGCGATGCACGGAGAGCACGGAGCACGGAGCACGGAGCATGGAGAGCGGGGCGGCTACCCCAGCTGCGAGCCCGGGAGACTGTCACTGTCACTGCAATGCTGATGCAATTTTTATCTGCTGGGCTCGAGGTCGTTACAGTAGGAGGGGCCCCGCCCCATCAGCATGCCAGCGACATGCTCTCGAGAAACAAGGGATAACAGTGGGTTAACAGTGGGTTAACAGTGGGTTAAACGTGGGTTAACAGTGGAAATGCTGGAATTGGTGGACAGGAGTTCTTCCGCGACCTTTGACGGTGGATTGCCTGCAGGCCTCAGGAACAAAGATCGTCTCCACAATAAAGACCCCTCCAGACCTCTGGACTCGAGCGTCTCGGGAAACCTTCTCCAAATTCTTCAAACCTCGACTTCCTCAGATGTTTCTCACCAAACTCCCAAAAAGATTGATTGCACCACAGACCCATATCCGCCCAATTTTCTTTTTCCTTTGCTCTCCACCCATCACACGACGAGAAGATCTACCACCACCGAAAATAGCTACCGTCACCGCCAACTTGGCTCCTGAATTGACTTTTCCCGGAGAAGAGCGAGACTGTTGGGCGCGGAAAAGGGGGTTCGCGACGGGGAGAAAGTCGGCGATTGACGGACCAGTCTCGACATCAAAAGCACCCTCTTTCGCACTTTCGCGATAGCAGCAAGCCGGGAGAGGAGCCAGACAGCTTCCTTCAGAGCAAAGGTGGGGGGGGGGGTGTTGCTCGTGGTGAGATTCTGAGCTGTGTCTACTGGTACCTACGTTGTACTTCGTCACTGATGAGCACAGAATCAAGGTCGAGTACCACGAAACCCGTTCTTTTCCTGGGAGATCAGCAACACGAGCATCATGGTGTTTCGCTTCACCATGGCCATTTGCCATCCTGTTCTGCTACCAGGTGGGTTCCAGATTTGCAATCCATCCTGATGCAGCAACCCCACTGAAGGAACCCACTTCTCGAAGAATCACACAATTCAGATTGCAAACACATGACTTTGCAATATTGAGGTAAGAAAGGATTACAACTATGTACAAAGGAAAAATTATACTTAAACCTCGGAAGAATACCAAGATACCCTCAGGAAAGACAGGGTACTTTTTGAGCATGGAGTGGAAGCCAGTTTTCAATCTTTCCTCCTAGCATCTCCGAGTCATGTGTTGTTACCCCTTGTTGTTTCGGTTTTGGTTCAGTTCTTTATCTTTAAATCAACGTCACACCTTCCCTTTGATTCAGTCTGGCCAGCTGGTTCCAAAGGGATAGTGGGATATTGGATATGCTCAGTGCAAGTTCAAGAGGTTCCGTTTGGCAATTCGTCATCTGCAATCAGATGCTAAATTGGCATTTTGCCCATAGCCTCTGCCTCTGCCACGAACGTTTCAAAAGAAGGAAGAGAAGGAAAAGTAACTCTCTCATTTTCACTGTCCGTCTTGTTCTTGTCAAGGTTGTCTTTACGCACGAGGTTCTGCCCGAATGGTTGCTGTATCCAAGATCGGTAGATCAGTTCCCCTGCCTCCATGACCGTTGGGTCTCGTACGACAGGAAGTAGGTGATAACGGCGTCCATCGACCGCCGTGCAAAGTGGCTAGGAGGACTGGTTAGTACAGTAGCGTATATCGCTTTCGATAAGAGTACTTACGAACAAGTAGCTGTTCTCTGTTGCTAGCGACGGACGAGGAGCAACGTAGGTGGGAAGGTAGCTGTTGTCTGTTGCTGGCGATGGACCTGGAGCAGAGGAATATCCGGGCACGTGGTTATTGTTCTCCATTTCTGGCGATGTACCCCCTGTGTCGCATTCCTCTTCTCCGAAAAATCCTGAGTCTAGGCTCATGGTGGAAGAAATCTCGGTGGACTGTGGCGGTTAGCAACAAAGATATTCTAGCAAGATCGCTGATCCGGATTTACAAGAACGTCATTATCCTCGTGCTCTTCCATTTTTGTTGTCGAAGATTTGCAGTCGATGTACGTTCCTTGGGCAAGCCTTCCATACGGTTTGAAGTTAAATTGGGAAGTGCTATCTAGGAGGTCTAGTAAATAAAACAGGAAGTCCTGTCGATTTCTTCTGACAGGTCGTAGCCGAAAGCGCGAATTGTTTGCAAAGTATCAAGCGAGTGTGGAATGCGAAAGAAAAACGAGAGAAGCAGTTTCTTGGAATTCACGAGAAGATGATTCTTGGGGGCGCAAAACCATGTTTATTGAAGGTCATTGAACTACCCGCTAAGTTTTAGCATTGGCCTATTTATGACCCCACTGATATGGTCCTATGGATGTGCGCTCTAAATTAGGGCATTCGCACATTGCTCTCGTATAATTTGCTCAATTATTTCAGTTACCCCCCATATTGTGGTCAATTTAGCATGCTAAAGTTAGCATCGCGAGCGAACCACCGCCTAAGAACATTTAAACACAAAGTGTTGAGGAGCTAGAAGCTGGTGACCACTATGGATGGCGGTGGTCGTCCTTTTGAAATGACGAATCATCAATTCGGAGGTACGTCATGAAAGCATGACGGATTTGGTGTTTTGTTGCGTATCGCGAGACATGGGATTCTTGATGAGGCATGGGATTTCGAAATTGCCATATCGATGACGGTGGAGTATGTACCAATGTACACATGGTGTGATTTCTGCAAACGCGCCCTCGGAGGATAGTGCGAGTGTAGGAATTCGTAATGGTAGGAGGAATCAAAGTGCCTAAAAAGGGGGATTTTGGGACTTTGGCCCGTCGCTGGTGGGGTGGTTCGTGTCAAGGGGGTTTGTGTTTGGTTGCCACTTCGCAGGAATCGTCTCTTTTTCATTCGTACGCGCTCGATAGGGATTCTCAAGTCGGAGAATGAGGTAGTGGGTCTTGAGGTATTCTGTGATTCTGTTATTCCTCACTTTGGTTGCTTCGCGTGCCTTCCAGCATGCCTTTTCCCCTTTTGTCAGCCTTTTTTTCAGATCTTTGTGCGACGTGAAGTGAGAAATGGGGTAATGGATCTTGTGATGAGGATTCTTCATTTCCATCCTAAAACTCGGACAGAAATGAGAATCCCCAAAGCACTGAAACGAGGGTTCGAAGTTTTCCAGGAAAGTTCGAGGCAGATGGTCCGTGATCAGACATCGAGAAGAGACAGCATTCATCCCAAGAATGAATATTCTTTTTTTCCTCCCGTCCTAACGAAGTCCCGGATTCGGAGAACCGGGGTATGCAGTTCTTATAATACCTCGATCAACAAAAAGTCGCTTGATGTCACTCAAAGGCACCGTTCACAGAAGAAGGCTAAAAGTTCAGCCAGAAATGTTGACACGGAGCCCGTCATGCTTGGCGCATCAACTAGATTCAATTGATGAGAATGTAGCTCGAGGAAATGCGATTTGCCATGTGTTGATTAGCCGATTGCTTGTTCTTTGACAAAACTAAAAGTGGAATCTCTTGTGGATTGAGACGTGCCTGAAAAAAGGGGCGGGGTAAGCTTGCACTAGTTATTGGGGAAGTGGCGCAGAAGGAGGTGCGCGAAATATTTAGTACTTCACTGTCTGAGCTTTTGGTCTAATCTACTTCTAAAAGAAATTGTTCAATTTTTATTTTTGGAGCTTTCTCTTTCGATTTTTGATTTCCGGGGTCTTCTAATCTAGGTTCGAGACCCAAGCAAGATTTCAAGTTATCACTATTTGTGTGCACCTTGTGTGAGCACATGATACGGAGACTTACGCTTGCTTTGCTGCTTTCCTTTTGTGGGATGAATTCAAAGTCATGCAGAAAAGTGGAAACACTCTCTCCTGATCCTTCCAGCTCTTCTCAAATATAGGTATCTCGACTATCAAACAATGTTTTCGGAATCATAGTAGTGTGCAGGTTGAAACTCCCACGGTGCTGTTTCTCATTAGTGATATGGAAGTGTTGGTGTCAACGTACACAGTAGTTCAAGAACAAGTACCTCTACTAAACTCATGCAATATAATCATCATGGACTTTTCCTGCTAAAGCAACGGACTTATTTATGTACACCAACATAATACGCACGCTCCCAGAACCCTCAGCTCTCAACTTTTTCTACAGTCCGTTTCTAGTTCGTCAACTTGCGTGCCTTCTCTGGTCGTTCTTTGCTGAGACACTATTCCCTCCATTAGCAGTTTTGGCTAGCTATTCGGTCTGGTGGAGGTCTTGGTTATGATTGGAGTGAGCTTTTATTATTTAGTTAGCTTGTTGTGAGGGAATCTATGAAGGGTTGAAAGGGACGGTGAAGAGGGTTGAGGGTTGAGGGTTGGGGGTTGGGGGTTTTTTCTAGTTCTAGTTGGTACATGTGTATTTTGCTAACTTTTAGAGACCTGGTTAAATGATAGAAGTGGTATCGAGGTACAGTACCGCATATTTATCACCTCGTTTCCCAAAGTTAAAGAGAACGTTCCTCTTTTCAAGCGAGAGATCAAATACAACTACAATATAATCATTAAAAAGATTCAGAAAATACTCGGGCATCTTTTCTTACCGTGATCCGGGTTGAGATTTGGAATTGCCTTATTTTCGTTACTTCGTCGATACTTCCAAGCTGTATCTTATTATATATAAAGTTCTCGTATTCTGTCTAGTCCCCTTCGAAGTTTAATTTTTTACTAGCGTGTTTAACAGACTACTCAACTACTCGAGTACTACTCGAGTACTACTCGAGTAGTGGTGAGTAGAGTAGAGTAGTTACTTAAAACTACTAGAGTAGTACTCAAGTAGTCTTAGTAATATATAGAGATATATTTATATAGTAAAGTAGTTTCTAAGTATTTACAAGGCTTATAAAGCTAAATATTGATAATATGAGTAATTGTAAATAGTTAACACTTATCTTTATAGTTCTATAAGTCATAACTAAGTTATTAGAACGATTACTAAAGAAGTTACGTAGTAATTAGAGAGGAAAGATAGCTCGCTTATGCTCTCGGCTGCCCTGGAACGCTACTCTGGAGCATTGGTCCGATTGGTTCGATTCGGCCTGTACTACTCCAGTCGAGTAGTACTCAGTAGTAATGAGTAGAGTTGTGTAGTACTTAAAATCTCTTGAGTAGAGTAGAGTAGAGTAGTCACTACTCTACTCTACTCTACTCATTTAACACGCTGTTTTTTGCTATGCAGTAGTAAATCGAGGTCTCATCTCTCAGGATGGCCCTCATCTCCATGGAATGTCCCAAATCGCGTCTTTGTAATGAAATCCTCGTATTTGTTTCGCGAAGGCTTTTCAAATGAAACCCCTCTTTTTCCTCTTTCGAGTGCATCAACTTCTTCGATAACGATCAGAAAATCCTTGACTTTGTATCCATGAAGGAGTCCATATGTCCGGTTCAGACTTATGTCTTGAAACTTCATTGCCAGACCATAGAAAACTTTTGGTGAGTCGTAGTGCAATCCAGGCCAATGGCCAGGTCGATGGATTGGATGGGCAAAGTCCTTGGACTAAACGCCATAGCTGTGTCCGCATGGCCCCGTCATTTTAACGTCACACAATCCACAGACCCAATTGAGATGGACAGGTAGACTTCTCCCGGCCAATTTTCTTGTCATTCGTAAGTATATGGTGTCAAAATCTGGATTGCACCAATTGGATTTGGTCCACGTAGTAGAACAAAGGAGTTGAGAGGTCCAGAGAGGAAGAGATAAAACAACTTATCTGGCTTCCTTGCAGGCGTTGGAAAGATCTTTTATCTGGGAACGGCTTGTTCTATTGTCGGAGAGAATGTGGGTTTGAGGTATTCCGCACGCAAATTCCCATATCAAGCTGCGAATCGTCAGAACGCGCCGAGTTCAAGGGTAGACCGATTTACTTACTAGCGGATTTCATGCGGAAGATCATTGAAACGCGTAAAGCGCGGTCCTGTATCGAGAGCCACAGCTCCTGATCTGAGTAGAGATTTCAGGTTTTGGTTTTCTGCTTTCAATTCACAACTTTCGGCGTGAAAACCTTTGACCAGGTCCAGGAGGCGGAAAACGGCATCGTAACTGTTGGAGCCCTTGACTTTGGAGATCTTGAAGTTGTCGAAGTGCGAGGTCTTCTTGGTGGTTTTGCTCGAGGTTAGGTCTGCGCAACAAATAAAGCCCTCGAATATATCCACAATATTTGTCATTTTCCACGAATAAAATACCCTTTGAATTATTCAAGAATAAGGAGAGTTTGTAGGGTGAATAGCAGTCATTTATTTATAAATATTTCGTATTCTCTACCCTTTTAGTAGAATTCCCTACTATATTAAGACCTAAATAAAAATCCCTTGAAATTATCTACTTTAGTTGCTTTTATTATCTTAATTAGGCTACGCCGAGGCGTTTCAGTGCTAAAAAAGAGGATAAATTAGTTATTAAATAAGGCAATTCCCAAAGTAGTTACTTACACCGAGTTTAGCTTGCCTTATGCTTTTTATCTCCTTAATCGTAGTAACTCTTTAAAAGTCCTAGGTAGTTACGTAGTAAGACTTAAAATCCGACTTTTAGAAGAAAGTATATAGAATAACCACTACTAAGTGTATTTAGATAATTTTAAAGACTTAGAAAGAGATATAATCGAACTTATATAAACAATTAAAATTAAAAGAGAAAGTAGTACGTCTATATAAGATAGAGATAAATTTCAATATCTATCTATTTACTAAGACTAGAGAGCGGAAATTAAGCTTAATAAATAGAAACTATTTATAATATATTTATATAAGACTCTATAGTATAAATAAATAGTTGGAATATTACGTATTTATTTACTATTTATAAGAAATAATTAATCTTTTATTCTTCTATTTATTAGATAGACTTACTCGAGGTTATATAATAAAAGATATTAGTAGTTAAAAAGTTTAAAGTAACTTCTAAATAACTAGAAATACTCTATACTTACTAGTATAATAATACTAGTATAGAACCTCTACTAGTACTAGATATAGAATATAGAAGTATATTCTTAAACTTTAGATTTAGTATCGAGTACTTATACGGAATTAATCTATTAAGTTACTATTTCAGTATAATAAGTAGTAAGTCTAGTAAGTTACGTTATTAACCTATACTAGTTAAATAAAGCTTTAAATATTTTAAAAGTATAGAGTATTAGATACTTAGCTAGGTAGCTTTTATTTAATATAATTATTCTAGACACTTTAGAAGACTTACGTTCTTTTAATAGGCTATAGACGTTTATTATAGCTAATCTAGAGAATTAGTATAAGTAAGAAATTAAGTATAATTATCTAAGTACTCTATTTATATACTTTTAACGTAATATATATTAGGTAGATTAAGACAATCTTATTAGGTGAAATTATTTACTTTGAAAATAGAAGATTTCTTTGTTCATCTTAAGTCTCTTCCTTGTAGTTTTACTTTAATAAATGCCTATTTAGGGCTAGCGCAGATTTGGTCAAAAGTGGGCCTTAAAGACCAGGGTGCAGAGCCAAGGCTAGGCTGGCGAGGCTGCTGGCCTACAGTAAAATCATTCTATAAACAAAACATCAACAACCTCGACCTCGAGAAGTAGATCAATATTGAAAATGGGAAAAGGTAAGTCGCATTCCATTTTAAAGTAGCTTTTATGACTAATTTGATCTCTTAAAGGAACCGATAAGCTCTACGTACGTTTCTTCCCCTCTTCCCTCCAAGTCACAACACGGTCCTAACAGTTACCTAGATTACCCACTCTGAATGGGCTTCTTCTGATGCATACTCTGCGAGCGCCGGATCCAATGTCTCCCAGAAAGCCCCGAATGGCGCAAACTTCAAACGACTCCCCTTTAACTTTTGCGCCGCGAGCCTCCAACCTTTCCAAAACCCCGTCTGCACGCCCGAAGGAACGATATTCGATGTGGAGGTTATAAGCGATTGGCTTTCTAAACATGGCACGAATCCAGTTACCGGAAATCCCTTGAAGGACAAAGATTTGATCAAATTGAACTTTGCGCGCAATTCGGACGATGGAGGCGCTGATGGAGGGAAGGGGGATATGGTCGACCCTGTTACATTCAAAGTTTTTACGGATAATACACATATCGTCGCGGTTAGGCATGGAAGTGAAGCAAATGTGTTTGCTTGGGAGACGATAGAGAGGCTCAACATCAAGGCGAAGATGTGGACTGACCTTGTGGATGATCGGGAGTTTGGCAGATCGGATATTATCACCTTGCAGGACCCTCAAAATATCGAGTCAAGAGACTTGAGCAAATTCAAGTTCATCAAAGAAGGAGAAACGGTACTCACGAAGGAACAACAAGCAGAGCGACAGAAGGGTTCCGTGAATATCGATGCGCTCGGTCGAGTAGGAGAGAAGGTTCTGAGGGCGAAGGAGGCTGTTGAGAAGGCCAGGAGGGAAAGAGAGGCTGGTGGGGACGTCAACCGATCGAAAGCCTTATCCAAAACTGGATCGAGTAATTCCACACCGAGACCATCGATGATACAGGACAAGAAGCTAGCGTACAATGCTGCACAATACACGAACGGACGAGCAGCAGCCAGTTTTACGAGCACTGGGCTTACGCCGGAAACAAGCGGCGAGAGAGCGTTGCTTTCTGATGAAGAATATATGTTGAAGCCAAAAAGAGTCAAGATCAAGGGATATGCCAGGATTGAGACAAATTTTGGTTCCCTAAATATCGAATTGCAAACCGAAACTGCACCAAGGGCGGTTTGGAATTTTGTACAGTTGGCGAAAAAGGGTTACTACAATGGGGTAGTGTTTCACAGGAATGTCCGGAACTTCATGATTCAAGGTGGTGACCCAACAGGAACTGGAAAAGGAGGCACCAGCATATGGGGAAAGAATTTCAACGATGAATTCGACGGACCACTAACGCATGATAACAGAGGAGTCATGAGTATGGCCAACAAGGGCAAGAACACAAATTCAAGTCAATTTTTTATAACATACAGACAAGCAAAGCATCTCGATCGAAAACACACCATCTTCGGCCGGGTTGTTGGAGGT
The DNA here is from genome assembly GCA_001414345.1 of Hymenoscyphus infarciens. Classification (NCBI taxonomy): domain Eukaryota; kingdom Fungi; phylum Ascomycota; class Leotiomycetes; order Helotiales; family Helotiaceae; genus Hymenoscyphus; species Hymenoscyphus infarciens. The sequence continues at coordinate 96,162 of LLCB01000011.1, forward strand.
TTGGATGTTTTAGGAAAACTGGAAAATGTGCCTGTGGATTCTGGAAGCCGTCCATTGGAAGATATCGTTATGGATAATGTTGTGGTATTCGTTGATCCATTCGAGGAGTTTCAGAAACAGAAGCATGAAAAGGATGTCGCGGAGAAGGAGAAAGAGAAAATTAAGAAGCAAGGTGGAACGGAAGACGACAAAACTACCTGGACCGGAAAGCGCATTAGAAACGACGGTACTGTGGAGCAGACAGATCAGTCCGGAGGGGTAGGCAAGTATCTCAAAGCTGTTTCAACCTCGAGTCTCTCTAAATCTACCAATGCCGAAGATGATTTGGAAATGGGGCCACCGAAGAAAAAATCAAAGGCCGGGGGTTTTGGAAATTTCGATGGCTGGTGAAGTAGCAAGTTTATAGGATTTGTCTTTGGACTTACTGCTCTCTGTTGGCCTTCAAAGAAAGGGCCCGGAATACTACGAAGAGACACTCGCTTCTTCCATTGGATGGATATTTGGGCATAATGGTCTCGTCCATAGATGATGATGATGATGATGATGAATCACAAGTACCAGTCCAGCTCGCCTTGCTGGTTGCACGTCTCATGCCACGGATAGGGATTTTACCCCTGAAGCTTGGCAATATACAGAATCGAAACTCGATTTTTAAATGCCCAAAAAATCCCGGCTTCTTGAGCTTTATTGAGTGAAATCCCCAGCAATTAGCCATCGACTAACGTGTAAGCCATCCGAGACCAAGTTGGGGGCCAAAAGGGAATTTGTGATCACATACCATGTGAGCCATCACATATCAGGTAAGCTATCACAGGTCGAGTAAGCCAGGCATCGGGGGCCAAGAAGGTGCGAGTAATAATCGAGTAAGCCATCAAATGTCGGGATTTGGGGACTGAGATAGTTGACCTCCAAGTATAACGATTGTTCACGTGGTAGCATAATTCGGCAATTCCCCAGAGTTTACGAGCTCGAGTTCTTAGTATTCGAGTTTTACACATTCACTTTTCCATCCTTTGATGTTTCGTGATGAAATCCATGTATTCTACTACCTACTCGGTAGGTTTCCCAACTTACGTTTCACTATTCCCGCTACAGAGGAGCACTAAGAAACACTTTTTAGCGAGAACCCCATGTGGCTGAAAATCCATGAAAAGCAACCCAATATTCATCGCATATTCCTCCGACAGAAACCCACTGACAAGCAATATTGATATCGCCCAACATCCATAGCGCATAAGCGCCAGCACCCGCTCTAAACTCCACGCTTCCCAAATGAAGAAGCAATAAAAGTAAGAAATCAAATCGTAAAGCTAATCGCAGAAAGTACGTGCCCAGGAGCAACCGCCTCTAGTCTAAAACGCCATCAAACTCCATCGTTTCGCTCATTGCTCATCCCTGGAAATCATGAATACCTTGTCCATTATCAAGAGTCATATAATCTAGCAAATCTAGACCTCCAACGTTGACACCATCAGCCGTTTGAGTGACTTGATCGTTGACATTCTGGAAGAAGGCAGCGCCCGGAGGAAGATACCACATTTCATTAGCAGTGTTCCAATCGCCAGTGCCACCAAAGACGTCCGATAAATCTGGGTGCTGACCCGTGCCGCCATAAGCAGATCCTGCTTGGCTATATGGGGTGGTGGCACCGAAGAAAGCTCCTGGATTAAGGTCAAATGGTGTAGCAGAAATGTTGAGATCTAAAATATGTGGTTAGCACCTGATCGAAGCGCAGAGAGAGTAAAGATAAAAATGCTTACCATTTGGCATGTTATTAAAATTGGGAGTTCCAGAATTCCAATCTCGAATCTGCTCGGAATGGTTGACTTTCATCCTCTTTGCATCTGGTTCTTGTTGATGCATGACTGGACTGCGCATTTGTTTTCCGTCCCCATTTGGAGGAACAGGATTTCTTGGAGCACTAATGAATCGACTGCGAAGTCTTGATGTCAATGTCTCCAAGAGGTCTGCAAAACGGATACCCAAATGAACGTCATCGACAACGCAGTTTCGTAAGGCATCCACTGCTCGATCCATCAATCCAATGCTTATCTCAACATCTTGTTTTGATGCGCCCAATGCAAAAGTCTTCAAAAGAAACATAGCACCGCTGATGATCCGGAAATAGGTTCGTACAGGTGCATGTTTGAGATAATCGCCAGGAAGAAGTCCTTCAACGACTGTGCGGAGAAGGTTGCGGCTTCCATTGACAACCTCACGCACGTAACCTTGGTCATCAGCACCAAAACCACCAAGTCTTGCAAGTGGTAGTTTTCCATAGTAGTTCTGCGTTTCGGGTGACAGGGGCGCATTCGCTGCTGCATTTCCGTTGGCCGCCTGACCAGAATTATTTGGATGAGGAACGGCATTGCTAGTGCATCGTTCAACAACGGCCTGAAGGGACAACGAATTGACGTATATTCTGACATACTCATACTCGATTGAAAGGATATGTCGAAGATATGGCGGAAGTCGAAAACGGTCGAATTCTGTTCTCCAATTGCCGAGTAGCGGTTGGAATTCCTTAAGAAGCGCAACATAACTTCCGTTCTGAATGATGCTGGTAGTGTATTGCCTTGATCGGAATAGCTTCTCGTTTCCAAGCCGCATTGCGTTACTGATTCCCGCCCAACAATGGATGATCTGGTCGTCGAGCTCCAAATCAGGAATGTAATTGAAAGTATTGGTAATAGAGGTCGCCGTGTCAGGGGTTTTGCCCTCGTTTGAGTATCTTCGCTTACGAGGTGCAAATACAGGGTCTGTATCGCGCAAGTTCTCAGGGACCATATTTGTCCATCCAAGACGCCCGGCCAATTGAGTGACGTATATCAATAGAAGCCTCTTGATTCGTGCGGCTCTCAGTCGATAGGCTTCTTCCTCATACTCTGGTCTTGTCATCTCGCCTCCAGCGGCCAGGAGTTCATCAATATTATCGAAAACGCCCAACTCATATGCAAGGCCCATTGCTGTACTCAACAGCATCCAACACATTCGATCACTTCTCCATGCAGGTTCTAACCAACCATCAATTGTCTTTCCTCCAACGCCAGCTGGAAAATGGTGGCCATCATCAGTAGTGCTGGATGTTTCTAGTGCTTCATAGGAAGGGAGCATAAGTTCATCAGTCGCTTCGGCTGGAGGGAAGTGAAGAGCACGAGGATGCCATTCCGTCAAAATCATGAGACTTTCAATTGTGCCCAAGGTGCGCAAGCTCCCTTTTCGCAAGCCTCGCCACGGGGCGGTACTCGAGGTTTGTTCTCCTGGTTCTGCTCCAGATCCACAAAATCCACCACCAAAAGCTTCCTGGCCCCACAAACATCGTTCAATCATTCCACGAAGGTAAGTCCAAAGCTGTTCATGAATTGCGTGAGACCTACAGTGTCCTCCAGTACCTGGCATTTGCCGGTATCGTGTAGCTATTGTCAAGAGCGTAACGGTAAGAATCGGCTCTTCTGTCAGTAGAGTAAGGTGTGTAGATGGGTCCTTGAATGTGGGAGGAGAGATGGGAGTCAAAGGCGACAGATATTCATAATAATATGAAATATAATCAATCGCCTCTGCCGGTGTGAACCATCCTGCTCGAACAAATCGGAATCTGGCCCAAGCTTTCATAGCACTTTTATATCCAGCTTCGTGGACCGTATTTTCACCATTCAGGCCTGCCGAAGCCAATGCTGGGTCAATAGCGGCATCTCTGGTAGCTGTGGGTATGGGCGGTCGCTGGAAGGGTTGATCCTGAGGTTGAAATGGCGAAGCCTGTTGTAAATTTCTAGGTAAACTGTTGGCCATTGCTGGAGATATTTGACTGTTACTTCCGCCTTGGGATCTGCCCCTAGCATGACCTGGGCTTTATCTGTTGTTAGCAATAATTCAACGAAAAGGGAAGAAGTGAAGTACCTATAGTTCGCAGCCTTGTACAACAAGTCCAACGCGTCGTGAGGGCCATATACCTCCCGTCGCATCACCTCTTGCGCCTCGAAGTTCTCCAGCTGTGTATTGGCCGACTCATCGTTTGAATTTCCATCTCGTCCTTGAGTTGTCGGTCTACGCAAAGGCTGTGACCGTCCAATCGAGCCTCCTGGGGTCAAAGGAGGACCTGGGATGACTGGCGCATTATCTGGCCATGGGGTTGACGGGGCAGGTCCCGACCGTGATGGAGGAGCTCCCATGGAGCTTTGCCGGACGGAGGCTGGAGGAGAGGCGTGTACCATCTTTCTGCCATTACGTATTGTATAATCGTCGCCATATTCGTAACCGTCTAAGCTGTCGTCCCGACCATCCTCGGTCTTTCGCTTGCGGCGGGTTGCGGAAAAGTAGCACTCTTTGCTCTCTCGTCGACATCGTACACATGGAGGCTCGTGGGGGTTGTCCACACTTCCCATGTCACACTTGACCTTTCTGCGGCGACATGGCTAAAGGAAACCATTTGTGTTAGTCCTTTGCAATGGGAAGCTTCCTTATGCTCGAGGGGGAGCACTTACAATGCATGCTTGGTAGACCCTCTTGTGTTGCGGGCTTTGGGTGGCATCCTGTGGCTGCTGCTGACCGGAAGCTGAGCCAGCTGCAGGAGAGTGGTCTGGTGGTACTGGATAAGTCGAGGGACCTGATGTTGTCGCGAGAGACATTTCTCCTCAGATGCTTTCGAAGCTAGGACTCGGGTTGATCGAAGCGCTTTCCAGCGCTTTGAGGCGGGGGATTAGAAAGTGAGGGGCGCGCCGGCAACTTTAGCTTCCAAGGTTGGGCCGAAGCCTGATGGATACTCGATATGATAGTCTCGACTTCTCGGTAGATGGATTCCGATGATCTCATGCAGTGTTGTGTCTTCACAACGTTCGGATCCAAAGGGGTGGGATTAATCGCATAAGGATTAATCAAATTCACAAGAAGTCGGGCTCCAGTCCAGGCTTGCGTTCGGAGGCTGCCGACTCACCTCCGAATTTTGGTGACACATTCTGGTCATGTGATGCTATGAATAAGGGCTTTCATTGGATGAATGTGTGGTTTACTCCACAAAAATCTCATCACTGGACCTTATCTAACTTGTCAAAACCCCTACCTAGTTTATTAGAATACAAAAAACTTGTCTAAAATTACGAACAGTCTACTAAACTAAGCTCAACAGGATTCAGAGACTTTTAAAAATACGCATAGGTCCTTCATGAAGTATTTCTGTTTCATATATAGGGTAACCACGTAAGATTACGGAGTATTGAGAACAATAAGTCAATTACTTCATTTCATAGATAACATACTACAAAATACCATGGTAGCAAACAGAATGAAGGTTCATGAAAAGAAAGGAAATACTCCTTTGACAATTGCTTCCTTAGCTATTAACCTGTTCTTTCAGAGAGGAGAGAGTGTAGATATTCGTAACGAGTAGAATGTCTCTACGCTACAACTCTTTTTGCTTAAGCAAGATTCTGATAACCAAGTTGCTTATCCTCAAAGTCTATAGAATAAAAGCGTTAGAACAATTGAAAATTCATTCTATAAAACAACAGTTATCAATTCTATCACCACCTAGTATTCTAAGCTAACTACTTTCAAACTTACTACGCTATAGACAGAATAAGTAGCTATAATTAGACCTCTTCTAAGATAGCTCGTAACGTCTAGAACTTAATAAAAATACTATAAAAACTACTTAGAGACTTGATAATAACTACTTTGTATTCTTTATATCTACTTCTACTTTGATTTTATTTTTTATAATTTTTCTATATCTTATTACTCGTAGCTATAAAGTTTCTTAAAATTACTAATTATTATTACTTATTCTCTTTATAGAGTAGTTACTATCCTATATACTTTTTATTAAGAAACTTAACTCTTAATACTTCTAGAAATACTTTAATAAAGAGATTTAGCTAAAGGTTTTTATCTTTTTATTTAGTCTAAACTAAAAATATAAAAAACCTAATATTAGTATAACTTAGTTTTAAATCTATCAAATATATAGATATTATATTATCTATAACTATTTCTATATAATAGCGTACTTATTAGTATTCTAGTTATATAGATAGATTATCTATTTATTTATATAATAATACTAGTAACTTTCTAAATAGTAATATTTCTCTATAACTAAGATTATAATACTTAAATATTTAATCTTACGCTATTGATAAATCTAATTAACTAAATCTCTTTTTATATATCTAACTAATAAGATTACTTTATTTAAAGTCTTATTCTATTTAAGAACTTCTTTTATTTCTACTACTCTTAATACTCTCTATAACTACTTCGTCTCTTTTAATCTATTATATACTCTTAAGAATAATCTTATTTTTTTTAAATAGTTAAGTTAAAGTATTATAAGTAGTAGCTTTAGTTATAGTAACTATAGAATTACTCTTATTATTAATCTATCTAACTTCTATTTTCTTATATTATTTATAAGCTTATCTTAGTTATATAATACTAAATACTAATTACTTTTTCTTAGTAGTATCTATTTTAATAAAACACTTCTAAATACTCTTTAAATTAGTTTAAATAATAAGTAGAATCTTAATCTTAACTTTTAATTCTATAATAGGTTTAATAACTCTTATTATATTAATACTATTTCTTAAAAAGACATAGTTTAGCTACTAGAATACTTCAAATAACTCTCTTTTACTTAGTAAAGAACTAATAGATAATACTAGTATTTTTATTAGTATTAGCTATTATAATTATATATCTAATTTATAAGATATAATTCTTATTTTTTATAAAAGAAGACTTAGTAAAAAGTAAAAGCTTAAACGAGTTATAGTCTAAATTATTAAACTTTATTCTATACTTACTATTAAAGAATCTAGTTTAAACTTTTATATTCTTTATTTAAGAATTAGTTATCTAGATAGTAAAAGATAGTATAAAAGCTACTTTTAACTAAGATACTATTTCAAGATATATACTTCTTAAGCTTATTAAATAATATATTAATTCTTTATAAAAACGTTATAGTATATATCTTTATAAGAGCTCTTTAATATATAACTTATTTTAAAAGTTTTAATACTTACTAGCTTAAAGTTTTTAGTATACTTTTAGATTAAAAGTATTAATCTATTCTTCTAGTAAGTAAAAAGATCTCTATTAAACTTTAATAAAGATATTTAACTATAAGCTTTTCTTGTTTTTTAATATTAAACTTAGCTTTCTTTCTCTTAGTATCTTCTTTTTAATAAAGATATTATCTTTTAAAATAAGTATATTATTAGTTTATACTCTAATAATTCTAAAGTACTTACTTCTACTAACTAATTATAGATACGAATTAAATATTAATTAGATTATCTAAAGAAATCTAAGAAGAAACTTATAATATATAGTAAACTAATATACTCTTACTTCTAGTATACTAATCGTCGGATTTACTAATCTACTTACCTATCTACTATAATACTATCTACGAGAGTATAATAGCACGAAATATAGACTACTATAAAATAGATATATAAGAGTACGTTTAGTAGAATAATATACGTAGATACTAGGCTCTAATATAGAAGAAAAGGCTAAACTAGCCTTTTCTAACTCTAGGAGAGTAGACAGCTATATATAAGAGATTTAGACGATATAAAAGAGGTCTAAAACTAAATAATATAACGCCGGCTAAGATAAAAGCCCGAAGTCTATAAAGTCTATCTAAAAGTCTAGATAGACGTATATAACCTTTCTAAATTAGATAATATAAAATAATATAGCTAAAAGCTAAATATACTATAGCTAAACCTTATATATAGCGAGTACCTCTAGCTGTCTAGAATAGCTAGGATAATAAGCTATTATAGAGAAAGTTAGTCTTTTTATATAGTTTTACTTTTTAATTAGTCTTATTAAAATTTATATATTAAACGTATTATTATCTAAGTTTTTAGGTTTAGATTTTCGTATATTAACGTTTTTTATATCTTTTTTAACTAAGACTAATTAAAAAGACTAACTCTTCTATAGATAGTATAGTAGTAGATAGATAGATAGATTAGTAAAGCCGACGATTATATAATAGTAATAATAGTAATAATAGCTTAATTAATAATTCTATCTCTTCTAATATATTTTTTAGTAGATATATAAGCTTTATTAATAGAATAATCTAGATAATTAGAGCCTTTCTAAATAGCTTAAACTTAACTACTAATATAAGATTTAATACTTCTTTCTTCTTAAGCTATAATAATACTTTTTTAAGATTATTTATAGTCTCTTCTTTACTTCTATACTACTACGACTTATTCTATCTATCTTTTAGAATACTATATCTATTTTTTAGATATAATACTTTATTATTAGAATTAGTAAGAAGATACTAAACTTTAGAGTACTAGTAGTATAACTAAAAGTAATTACTATAATACCCTTTACTATTAGTATTAATATCTAAAATCTATAGAAATTAGTAGATAGATATTCTAGAATTTAAGCTAACTTTTAGATATATAAATAATCTCTTCTCTTTATCTATTCTAATACTATATAGATTTTTTGAAATAATAAAAGTTATATCTAAAATACTAAAAGTAGCTAATCTTTAACTTATACTCTTATAGTATTTTTACTATTATAAGTCTTTACTACTAATTTAATTACTTATATTAAAGAAGAATACTTACTTAGAAGTCTAAGAGTCTCTTTAGATATAATAGTTATAAGATCTAATATATTTAAAGATATTATAAAGTAATTTTAAAGCTAGAGTTTCTAGAGAGAGCTATTAAAAGTACTTATAGCTATTATCTCTTATAAAAAAGAGATAATTATAATAGCCTACTATCTTATATAGCCGAGAGTATATACTATATACTATATATATAAGGTTTTAGTAGTTATTATTTTATATTATCTAATTTAGAAAGGTTTTAGATTTAGCTTTTAAATAGCTTTTAGACCTTTTTGTATTATTTAAACCTCTTATATATAGCTGTCTACTCTTCTATAATTAGAAAAGATCTAATTTAGTCTTTTATTCTATTAAATATACTAGTAGTATATATTTCATATCGTTATAATAATATATAATATAGTAATTAAAGCGTATAATTAATATTATTAATATAATAGCTTATAATCTTAAATAACCGAGTTTATATACTATATATATAATATTTCAGCTTTAGATATTTTATACTATCTATATTAGAAAGTTTTTAAACGTTAGTATTAGATAGACTTTAATAGGTTTTAAGCTTTAGTATTATCTAATCTCTTATATATAGATATCTAACTCTTTTATAGTTAGAAAGAGCTTAATTTAGTCTTTTTCTTTATATTAGAACCTAGTATTCACGTAGGTTAGTCTACTAAATATACTCTTATATATATTTTTAATAGTAGTATATATTTTATATTATTATAAATAATAGTATTAATATATTATCTAGAAACTAAATAAGACTTAAATATAGAAGCTTATTTCTATTAAAGTAAATAAATATAAATTAAGTAGTTAAATAAGTACTATCTTTTTTATAATAAAAATCTTCTTTCTTAGAGATTAAATAAGTCTAATCTTTTACTAGTCTTTATTCTATTCTATTATATTCTACTTCTATTAAAATTCTATAGAATAATCTATAAATCTTCTTATTCTTCTTATTAGATATAAAAGAGATATTAAAGCTATCTAGAATTAGAAAGAATAGAAGTACTAATCTAGCTAGAAAAGCTAGAACGCTATTATAATATAAAAGAACTAAATTACTCTCTTATTTTATATAGTCGTTACTTTAGCTCTAATATAGCTTAGAAAAGTAAAAACTAAAACTAAACTAATATTACTAATTATCTTACTTTCTTACTCGCTCTTTAGTAAATCTATTCTATATAACTTATATATATACTAATGTTTTTTAATCTCTACTTTTTTTAAGCTAATAGTACTATAGTAAACTAGGTTTATCTAGAATGTCTAAGAGCTTATAATAGTAGCTTTAGTATTAAAATAACTTCTATATTATAAAAATATATTAAAGTAGTAAAAGTTATATATAGAAGATTTTAATATATAGCTTAGAAACTTTTATTAAGCTAGATTTTTATAGAAAGAAGCTTTATTATTAATATTATATATAAAAAGTAGAGTTGAAAACGCTCTAAGAAGTCTTATATTCGAAGATAAAAACTCTACTATATATATAGAGAAAAGAGATTACGTAAGACTCTCTTTTTTCTATTATATATCTCTTAGGTCTAGAAGAGACAACTTCCTAGGTCTATAATAATAGTAGACTAGATTATAAAAGAACCTCTTAACTAGATTACTTTAAACTCTATCTAACTTCTTCTCTTATACTCTAGTACGTTATTAGCTCTAGTTTTAGTAAAAAGCGAGTAGCGTTTATAAGAGATAGTAAAAACTCTACTATATATAGAGAGAAAAGAGGTTACGTAAGACTCTCTTTTTTTCCGTTATAATTAATATATACTAAAAAAACCTAAAAAGTATAGAAAACTAAATTTAGTCTTAGAGATTTTAAAAGATATACTATTAGCTAAGTAAGTAGCTTATAAGTATTAATAAGAAAGATTTCTATAAGTAAATTAGATATTTATCTAATACTTCTTAAAAAGAATTTTTATATAAAAGAGTAGTTATTAAAATATTAAGAAACTAAATTAATATAATAAAACTAGACTTAGATAGCGATCTAATATTTATTAGATTATTATAATATCTATTATATAATAAATATCGTAAATTCTTATTTAATATAATAAATATTATTAAAAAAGTAATAATAATCGATTAAATATCAGGTTTTTAACACTAGTATTCTATAGTACTAAATAGATATTATATAACTTATATCTTCTTTTTAAACTCTACTTTATTATATTAAAAAGTTATTATATAAATATTAATTTAATATAAAGAACTTATATTAAGATAAGTAATCTCTTAAAAGTTATAAATAATTATAATTTTTAATAAAAATTATATAACTTTAGCTTTAGTTTTAGTCTATTAGCTCTTAGGCTAGAAGAACTATTTTCCTTTAAATTAACTATTTTCCGCTAATAATCGATATATTATTAGTTATTCTTAGAAATCTAGTATTAATTAGTTTACTTAATATAATATAATAAATATCGTAGACCTCTCTAATATACTACTAATAATATCGCTATCTACGTCTAATTAAAACTAAATTCGTATTTAGTACTAAAGCTATTACTATACTATCTTAGACTCTTATAAAAGAAGTGCGTTTCTTACTAATTATCTATTAAACTAGATATAATAGCACGCTATTCTAAATTACTAGTATTCGTGAAACTACTAATATCTCTAGGCTAAGATTATAAATTACTAAGACTTATATAACTAAAAATACTAAAGATATTAATATCTAATATTTATATATAGAAGGGATTAAGGTTTAGATATTAGCTCTTATTATTTAGTATTAGCTATATTAAGTAAAACTCGGTTATTATTATTATTAGATCTTAGTAGTTTCTAATCTTTTATATATAGATACTTATATTTAGTATAGAAGAGAGATAGTTTTTCCTTTTCTTCTATACTAGAGCCTAGTATTTATATATATTAATCTGCTCTAAACGTATACTTATATACCTCTTTAGTAGTAGTATATATTTTATACTATTATACTAGGATTAATAAGCATTTTCTAGCCTACTTTCTAAGAGACTAAGAAACTAAGATAATATTACCTAGAAGAGAGAGTTTCTAGTAAGATATATTACGTAATAGTTATTAGCTTTCCTATCTATTACTATTTTCTAGATCTTATTTCTCTATAAAAGCAAAGCGCTCTTTCTATTATAGATGTTCTATACTAAATAGAATCTAGTCTAATTAGAGCTCTTATTAAGAGGTTTATAAGAAAGTTTTAGATAGAGATTAGTATTAAAAAGTAATAATATTCTATAAGAGTAAAGAGCTTATAATCGATAAAGCTTAGACTTTTTTAAAGTAATTAAAATAAAATTTAGTTTTAAATTTTAAATTCAACGCTTTCTCTCGCTTCTACTCTCTTCTTCTCTCTCCTTTTTAAACGTAGATTGATTCTTCTAAGTTACTTCGAAAGTAAGGAATTTAAGAGCATATATATAGACGCGCGTATACGTGCGAGTACGCGAAGTAGTAAACTTTATCTAAAACGTCTATTTTCGTTATTTATTCTTTCAAAAGAAGCGATTTCGTAGAAGTAGAGTATTAGCGAAAAAAGAAGAGAGTAATTAGATAATTATATAACGTAAGGCTATTCCTAAATACTACCTAAATATTAAGAGTACTAACTATTTCTTAAAAGAGGATATATAATAGCTATAACTTCTATAGCCTCTTAAAGTGCTTAAAAACTATAAAGCTAGCGTCTATAGTACCTACTTCTCTTAGAAAGAGTTTAAGTACTCTTCTTAAATTCTACTTTTTAATCTTAGCTAGCTTACTTATAAGGATAAAACCTCTTGTTAGAGTATACTAGACACACCGAGGGAGTGTTCTAGATACTTATCTTGCTTTCGTAGGGTTCAACCTGGTTTCTAAAATTTACTTTTGTCTCAACACTTGGCATTCACATTATCTAAGAAGCAGATATGGACGGCTTTCCTACCTTCCCAGTTGAGGTTGCTCGCCTGATACTCCTCGAAGCTGTTCAGACACGGGGCGCTGTTCGCCTACGTTTCGTCAACCGTTTGTGGAATGTTGAGGTTGTAGAAGCGATATTCAGAAGGGGAATCCTCGACAGCTGTAACGGCGATCTATTTTGTTCTCCTTTCTGGCCGCAATACCTTCCATATAAGATATTCAGCAATGAAACACCGCGCTTTCGAAACCTCTGCGTTATACGTGAGGTGGCTAAGCGCGTGTTGATATTCCGTGGAGAGCTTGCTTCTGACGATGCTGTAAAGCAGTGTATTTCTCAATTTGCGACTCACGGAGGAGGTTGGAGCTGGGATGAGGGTTGGTCGAGTTATGTGGGTGAGCCCGTGGAAGAGGGTATGGTTATACACGACAATGACAATGATTTTAAGCGGGCGTTGCTTGTGGCTGCAATAATTACAAACGACATGGCCCTCGTAAAGCATCAGCTTTCGCACATGTGAGACTCCCCTCATCTGCTCTCCAACCAGCGGTGTATCTATGAGGCAGAAGTTGACCCGTAAGTTTTGAATCAACGTAATGAAAGCCGAATAAACTCTAATATGGCATCTCTACAGGACTGTCATCGGTTACCCAACAGATATTGCCGCTTATTTGGGTGACAAAGAAGTATTATCCCTGTTGTTTGAAGTTATTCCAAACTCCCTTCCTGGTCTACAACTGTCTGACGCCCGTGAGGACGGTGCTGAATGTTCTACTGAAAGCAAGTTCGCAACATTTGAACTTTGTCAAGACCCGGAACCAAGGACATATTACAGTGACGATGTGATACGCATTATAGAAAGAACGTTAAGCCCTGAGATTTTTGAGTACATGGAGATCGTCTGCGGTGTGTTTATCCATGCACCCGGAACCCGGGTGCGAAAGAATATACTAATGGAGCGCCTCGAAAACTGTTTTTGCAACGCGGTTGAGAAGGGAAATTTAGATATGATGAAGTATCTTATTAGGAGGGGTGTAGTGATTAAGGAATTCAGAATTGAAGGGGCGGGGTATTCGACCGACGACTATGAACCAACTCATGACTTTGACAAATGCGGGTTTCTGGCGCTTACTAGTTGTGCGGCACTTGGTGGATATACTGAGGTATTACAGTATCTGCTAGAGAATGGGGCGAACATCGGCCGTAGAGCGCTTGAAGCTGCCTGTAAACATGGGAACACCGAGTGCGTGAGATTGCTACTTGAACATAGTGCTACGGATCATTTCAAACCTTGCAGCGCCTTGCTCGAGTGTGTGAAAAGGGAGAATGAGACGGTAATACGGCAGTTGATGGCTTCTGGGATAGGCATGGACGACAATGTAAAGCAACGGATGCTAGATGTTATCGAAAAAGAGGGCTTGGTATCCATGTCTAAGATTCTCGAAGAATGCAACTAGAGGCTGTTGGAGTCCATTTTGATGCATGTAATTATTGTTACTATGAACAGTCACTGTGTGCTGTGGATTTAAATTAACAGTTTGTTTGATAGCATAGTAAACGACCATCGCCAAAAAGTCAAGTATCTACTATACTGCAATTGGTGTCACTCACTACTGCAAGTACTAGTCATAAAAACTCTAGTGTAAGTAAGGTTACAGCCGTCACCAAACCTAGTTTTCCTATCATCAAACTTAGTCTGATGAAAACGTACTTTCTTGGCGCCGTGGCTTTTTTGCTTCAACTCGATCATGGGGTACAGTAGTTTGAAACCTTTTGGCAAGTGTCTTTTTTGCGTTTCGAGGGCTCTGCTACTACTCGAGTACAGAATTGTTTAGGAGCAAAGGGTATCAGCGCACAGTGCTCGAGACTCTACCTAACCCTGTTCGAGTCTCAGGGAGCTTGAGAAAGGAACCGATATTATATCAAACCCTTTAATTAAAAAAAAACACTTGCCGTCCTTTTATCCCAACCTCCCCCACAGCCTCAAAACCCCAAACTCTCCAAACTCAGCCCCCAACCCCCCAAACTCTATGTGCAACAAAAAAACGTCGATTCACCAGAACCAAACCAGATATGCCGCGGGTGGGGAATAGCACAACAATAGCGTCATCCGTGCTTGAGACAAGACGAGAGGTCCGGGAGAGATTTGGAGAAATCCGGGGACGCCATCTTCCGTATTCGTAAAAATTTATGATGTGGTGGCGTGAAGTTTATGTTGGCGAACCTTTTCGAGGATGGGACGATCATGGGTTCTGGTTCTTTTAGTGGTAGCACCAACGTCACTTCAACTAAGCGAGGACCATCGAGAATAAAAATCGGCGGAGGAAAGTTGTCTTGAATGATGAAAGGCTGTCTAGCTGCGTACGCGGAGGTCACTAGGCTCATGTCACAAGTGGAGATAAGAGCCCGGGGAATGTTCAAGTAGTTTTTAAATTCCTAGCTATCATTCGCTCTCATCTAATTTCTCGCGCCTCCGTTTCCCCAACCTATATCCACCGGACTCCATGATCCTCTCTCAATCCTCTTCAACACAAGTCAAAGAGGGGGTATGATTTTATAAAGCTCACTATACACCGTTGAACGCAAACAAAAAAAGCAAAAGATGGCCATCCCAGATCCCCATGAATGAATGAGCAAGACAAACAAAAAATAAACACAACGAAAAGAAGCCGGTCATGGTTGTTGAAGAGGAGGGTTTGCTGCTGATATATAAAGTCGAATACTTGAAAAATGAACCTGGCGCCTCGCTATGATAGTGTGTGTGATGTAGAAAAAGACGCAATGCGAAATGTGAAGGAAGTAAATCATTCGACATGTCGAAGTGGAAAAAGATAAACGGGTTTATCGGATAACATTGTTCTTCTTTAATACGTTCTCTAGGGCTTTGGTATCGAAGGGTGTGTCTTCGGGTATTTGATCGATGATATAAGTGAGGTTTGCGAAGAGATCTCCTTGGTTCTTGTAGGCAAGAATTGCTGGGACTCCGGCATTGTCAAACTCGATTTCTTCGTAATGGATTCGGACAAAGTGGATTGAAGGATTCCTGGATACAAGTGGTTGGAGGGCATCCGAGATGATTTGTGAGACTTGACACTGCAGCTTATGTTAGTAATATTACATGGGAGAGACTGGGTAAGAGCATACCTCTGAATCATAGACAAATACAACGACGACAGTTTCTCTTGTGACCTTTTCAATGGCATCCAAGTAACCTAATGCGTCGACCTCGTCGAATCGTCCGTACCGTCTAACACTTGGGCTTGTCCTTCGGGTTCGGATATCGCTTCCTTCTCTTTCTAGTTCCATTCGTCGTTGTTGTCTCCATCTCTCGATAAACTCTTCGTCCTCATCATCACTATCTTCTCCATCCTCTTTCAAGAATGACATGGTACTTGATCGCTTATCGGCAAGAGAGGTTGATCTGCTGTTCCTATTTCTCCTTTGGCTTCCACTCCGTCTTGCCTCTTCGTAACTTCTTGCATCGGCAATAACACCTTTGACACCAGTCGTTCGTCCATTGTCAAAGTCTCTGTGAGGAAGCTTGAGACCTCCTGAGCCGGAGCCGGGGAAACGATCAAAGGTTGGCATCCTCATGGTTTCGTCTAGTTTTTTAGATAGGTATTCGTCGTCTTCGTCTCTGTCGCTGTTCTCTCTGTCGTTTTGGTAATCTTCTCGATCTCCTGGATGTTGATTCTCTTTTTCGGAAGCAGAGGCGCGACTGACAAGATTATTGAATTCTTCTTGAGCGGGAGTTTGGGAAGCGTGTGCAGTTAAATTGCTGGTAGACATTTCGGAAGAAAGATTTGTGTGGCAGGGGAGCCACGAGTCTTATATTGAGAAGAAGGCGAAAAGGAGTGTTAGCCCGGGTGGAGTCAATGTGGTGGAAACGTGGTGCGTGAGCGTGGCTGCGGTCGAGCAGGGGAGGATAATAATGGAGGGACAAGGGCGCCTCGGGTTGTCTGAGATGGATGGAACGTCCTTCTGGAAGGGGGTCAGGGAACTCGTAAAGGAGAGGGAAGGGGGTGATTGGCCGGCAAGCGGAGTTTTGTTGAAGAGGGCGCTCTTGAGTCTTGACTGGGGCGTGTCTGAGATGAAGTCTAAGAGATCTTGAGGTTTGGAAAAAGGGATATCGATCGATGGTGACGATTGTCAAGGGAAGCTGCGTAGGAGGCAGAGAGTCGGTAGCTCAGGTCGGAAGACGGCGGGTGGGGTTGGAGCAAATTTGCTGTTAGCGTCGGTCTACTAGCGGTCTGGAGAAGTGAGGTACGGTGTGAGGTGTGAAGATGGAAGATGTGCCGACGCTGCTTCAAAGTTCTGTCGCCGTTTCACCTATTTCTTAGGCCAACAATTCTCATGCCTTTGCGCGGTGCGGTCACGCTGTGCGGTAGAGGAGTGCTCTTTTGCGACTGGGGTGCCCCAGACAGACAGTAGGGTCGAAGGGGTCGAGGGGGTCGAGGGAGGCTGCTGAGAAATGTGCTTGACACGAGGGCGCAGGGATTGTATCAACGTCAGGTCCCGAAATAGATTACAGCATTCGAGTTAGTCAATATTGCGGATCCAGACTTGAGAAATCTCGTCGAGGACGAATGAGGACGAGTCGCTCTCCTTTTTTTGTTTCGCACGTTTGACCGCGTCCCTTAGGTGTTGTTTCCTGCACAAGTGCGCTGGTCGTGGCAATCTAGCTGATTGCAAGGTGGCGACACTCCAACTCGCCTGACTTGAAGTTGGCGGTCTGATAACGTGAAGCAACACGATGGCGGCGTGCGGCGTCGGTTTCGCATGTTCGTGATGCTGATGCTGATGCTGATGCTGATGTTGGGTCATCAAATATCTTGAGATTAGCGTTTTTCTGTGGTTGAGAAAGTCGCCTTTAGATCAGATCATTCTCGATCTCGAAGAAGCGCGAGGATGAGGATGAGGATGAGGATCGCGATGGTTTTCTGCATGGCGTGCAGGGGTTGCCCCTTCCTAAACAAGAAACAACTCTCATGTTCGCTGCAAATTGCCACTCTCAGAGTCTCAGCCGTACGTGTAACGGAAAACATAAACAAATCCTGATAAGATCCAACTACATCTCATGTCGCCAATATAGATACATCAACGCATTAATTCCTAACAGCCTTCCCTTCCCGCCTTGCTGCGTGCATCCTTTCCGACGACCTACATGCGCCGTATCACAACAACAACCTATTTTCGCTGACATTCTTGTACGATGTCCCATCTCTTCATAAATAAGGACATGTGTGTACATATCGTTGTGCTCCTCATACGTTTTCTCAGCACACCAGCCGGTCGTTTTCGCTTTCTCAAACCTCTCCCCACCGTTTCAGCTGCCTGCTTCGAGCTTCTCCGCTCCTCTCAAGTCCTTTTCCCTGCAGCCATCAGCTGCGTCTCTCGACTCTCGAGTCTCAACAGAATCTTCCATTGTCCTTCTAGAAATAAAGGTCCGTGCAATCATGCGAGGAGGATTCGGGCATTTTTACCTGCAGGGCGATATTTCCCGAATAAGAATAATACACGACTTTGTCAGAGATGACTCTCCAGCTCCGACGACAGGCCAGAAAACTCCAAGAGCTTGTCTTCTTCTCTCTCTGAAATTCACATCTATTCATGGAATCAACCAAATATCATTTAGCCCAAAGATGAAATCTTCAACGGCAAGTCAATCGCCGGCGTTTCATGCCATCTCTGACTGACGATCCCCTCATTGAGCTCACCGGCCGATCAACAACAAGCACATCCCGAAATCTCGGTCTCCATTCCTCTTCCACCCAAAACGAACCCCACAAGGCCAAACGCCACCAAAGGCATGACACTTTTCGGAAATTCCGACCCAACGTTTTCTGTCACTTTGCCAGATCGATCAAGAAAGAGAAAAGCCAATCTTCGAGTGGACGTGCAAGGGTATCCTTCTCCCAACTTTCTATCTGAAGATCTCTCCCTCATGCGAAATATTGCTGTCGTCGTATTGATTTGATTTATGACGCCTCTCCATCCATCCATCATGCGCTGCCTTCGTCATCTCCTTCCCAATCCACAATTCTCCAAAAGCCACATTGTTCTTTTCATCTTCTTTTCCTTCCCACCCCCTAGTCGGAGATCTCCCCAGATCGGGTTCATGCGAGATCCGAATCTGTGTTTTTCCCTCCCACGGTGGGTTACAACTTCTTCATCTCGTCTTCTTTTAAGCGTTCTGCGGCACAAGAGGAGATTAAACTGCTCCCCGATCTGTCGGGAATCGTCAAGCGAAGTTTGAAAATTTCGGCCGGAAGTCTCTCGGGACGGCCATGCTTTGGGCCATGTGGCGGTGAGTTTAGGCCTTCGAATTGGGACTTTGAGGCCGTGGTTCCTTTTCCTTTCTTCTTTGAGAAATGAGGATATTGATAGTTCCTAATTCGGTGGGGGAGCTTTATGCGGAGTTGGATCTTTCGGCAGTTGTCGCGAGTAAGACGTTGTACTCTTTCTATTTCTTAACTCTTAAAAGCTATTAAGAATAATTATAACGAGGTCGTAAGTATATATAGAAGATAAGAGCTATTAATAATATAAGTTTTAGTCTTTTCAGCTCGTTGCTATACTAATCCACGGCTCTTTATAAGCTACGGAGTAGATTCTAGACCTCTGTCTAAGATTATAAAGTTTTATAAAAGTCTTCTATTTACTATTATATAAGCTTTTTGTTTATCTCGTCGAGCTTTATTAGCTGTCTTATTATATATAGAATAGTTATTATATATAAACTACTCTCTAAAAGCTATTAGAGGCTTCTTTTAGTTATAAGACGAATAAAAGTAGTCTTCTCGTATATCTTTTAGACCTATAGAACTCTTCTAATAATCTATAAAGCTCTCTCGATCCTTCTAGCTCTCTTACGGATCTATAAAGCTCTCTTGATTCTTCTAGCTCTCTTTCTAATTCTCCTAGCTCTCTTCTAGCTTTATAAAGCACTTACTCTTACTTATAACCTCTTTCTATAGCTTTATATAGCTATTCTATTATCTATATAAGTTCTAGTCTATAAAATTTATATACTCTCTCTTCTTATAAAGAGTTATATAGATCTCTTATAATCCTAGTAGACCTTTCTCTTATAAGACGTCTCTCTACGTCTCTCTTAACGCTTTAAAGTTCTTATTACTTAGTAATCTATACTAAAACTTGTTTTTAAGTAATAACCTTTCTAACTTCTCTCTTATAAACCTTCTATCTAAGACTCCGCTCTCTTACTCTTATCTAGTCTTCTATTCTCGCTTCTTTTATAATCTCGCTTATAAAGCCTTTTTAATAACGCGTTATATTTATATAAACCTTCGTTTCTTATAAAACTAGCTCTTGCTTTTACTTATAATAGGAATCTCGTTATTATATATAGTATATAGAGTATATAAGAGCTTATAAAGAAGTCTACTAGTTAAGAGAGAAGTTATAAATTAGCTAAATATACTTATATATAGAATACCGATCTATAATATACGCTAATAAAGAACCTCTTTATATACTATCTATATAAAGACTTATATAAGAAAGAGTTAAGACAGGTCTAGTACTAGTAGTTATATCGTAGATAAGATATTATAAGTATAAGTATAAAAGGAACTAGAACTGAACTTATATTAGTATTCCTATATAGACCTAGTTACGTAGTAGTGTTCGTTTTTTTAAGAATTATACGAAGCTTAAAATAGTATTATATAGATAGTTACTTTACTATAGTTCTTCGATTTTAGCTTAAAAGCGAAGCGCGGTTATAAATACGTTCTTATAATACTTAGAAATATCTCTATTTCTCTAGGTTTTTAAATAGAATTTTATAATTAGAGCTAGTAATTATAACTAGACTTAGACGACGATACTACTAGTAATATATTAGAGAGATCTACGATATTTATTATATTATATTAAGTGATTTAATTAATACTCGATTTCTAAAAATAACTAATAATATATTAATTATTAGCGGAAAAACAGTTAATTCGAAGAAGAATAGTTCTTCTAGTCGAGAGCTAATAGAAGACTTAGTATTAGTATTTTCAAAAAATAAAGATAATATTTTATTATAATAGTGAATTTAATGTTTTTTTTTTCTTTTTTTATCTCTTTTATTATTCTTATACTTTACGTGATTTAGTATAACGCGGTTCTAATCTTATATTTCTAGCTCTAATATAACTAAATTATTAAATTATTATCTTATTCTTTAAACTCTACTAAAGTATATAATAATTAACGTATTTTTAAGTTAAAAACGCTCTAAGAAGCCTTATATTCGAAGGTGAAAACTCTACTATATATAGAGAAAAGAGATTATATAAGACTCTCTTTTTTCTATAATATATCTCTTAGATCTAGAAGAGATAGCTTCCTAGGCTTATAAATAACAGCTAGATTATAAAATAATCTCTTAACTATATCGCTCTCTATTTCTACTCTAGAGAATTCTATAATAATACGAAATATATACGACTATAGAAGAGATAGATAGAAGTATAAGTAGTAGAATAAAGTATATAGATACTAGGCTCTAATATAAAAGAAAAGACTAAATTAGCCTTCTATTATCTTAAGTAAAAGTATCTATATATAAAGATCGAATAATATAAAGGTTTACTAATAATAATAACTAACGTCTTTCTAATATAAGTAATACTAAATAATAAGAGCTAAAAGCTAAATATATAACTTTAAACCTTAATATCTTCTATAGATAAATATTAGATATAAATATCTTTAGTATATAAGTATTAGTAATTTTTATAAATATTAGTAATTTAAGATAACTAGCTATTATAAAGGTTAAAAATACTAACTAATAGCGAAGAGCGTTCTAAATATATAATAACGTATTAAATATTTAAGTAGAAGTTAAAGATATTATAGAGTATATTATAAGTATAAATATAATATATTATATATATAAACTAATATATATATTTTTAGGTTAAAAGCGCTCTAAGAAGCTTTATATTCAAAGATAAGAACTCTACTATAGATCTATATATAGAAAAGAGATTATATAAGACCTTCTTTTTTCTATAATATAATACTATAGAAATTCAATAATAATTTACTTATTATCTTATATTTAAAAAACTTTATTAAAAAATAATTATTTTAGTCTAAGTTAGCTTATAAGATAATATAAGCTAAGTTTCTTCTTTCTACTTCTACTACTTCTGTTCTTCTTTTTACTTAATTCTAGTACTAGAAAGTCTACTATAAGAGTCTTAAAAGCTAGTACTAAAAATGCTTTTAAAGAGAAGGTCTCTTAAATACGTCTACTTTATATACGTTAAACTAAGAGCTAGTATAAGTAGTAGTATAATATACTTATTTATAATAGTAATTAGCTATTTTAGAAAGAATTTTATAAGATAGAAGTTATTAAGAATAAAAGAGAGTAAGAGAGATTAAATAAAGAAGTCGTAAAGACGTATCTCTAGTACTTCTAAACTAGTTTAGTAGTATTATAGTTTAAAACTACTTAGATTTTAGTCTAAAATTTACTCTAAAAAAGAGTAGTTTCTAACTAGACTACTAAATACGTCTATATATAGAGTATAAGAATAACTAAAGCGATAACTATAAGAGATTATACGTCTTATTATATATTCTTTATACTTTATTTACTAACTTTTTAAGATATTAAAGTAGATTTTTAAAAAGAAAATATAGATTCTATAATATTAGCTTAGTACTATAAAGCACTAGCGCTAAAACACTAAGATTTATCGATTATTATTACTTTTTTAATAATATTTATTATATTAGATAGGAATTTACGAGATTTATTATATAATATAAATTATATTCATCTAATAAATACTATATCGTCTTCTAAGTCTATATAAATTCAAAGAAGTTAATCTTTCTTATTAAGTTAAATATATTATACGAAAAATATAAGATTTATAGAAAAAGACTTAAACTAGTTAAACTCACTTCCTCCGCGTAGACTACGTAACTAAGTTTAGATATTTTAATTCTTTTAATTCTCTAAGACTATCAAAACTAATAAGAGATCTCTTAGGTGAACTCTGCGATTATATAGCTAATAACACGATCCTAGTAACTCCTAAGCGAGAATTTTCAGAAGGCTATTCTACTTAAGTGAGAAGAAATTGAGAAACATAAGTAATAGTTATATCTAAGCACACTAAGACTATATGTTTTAGCTAGAAGCACTTTAATAATCCCTAGGTGTATGGAAATTCGTCTAATAGTGAAAACTAGATCTTTCTATCCTAAGCGAAAGATAAATTACAGGCAGGCTAGTAGGCAGGCAGTTATAAATCAACTGTTTGTGAAAATCTACAAAAAGAGGAAAGGTAAAAGGTGTCTTCCTTTTTAATCCAAGTAAGTTGCTCTGATTTTAGGTGTTTATCTAATCTAGAATTTTCGCTTATTCTCCGGTAATTTCCCTTCTTAAAAAAAGAGTAGTAAATAACAAATTACGAGAAGTTGTAGTTAAAGTAGTATAGCACTAGGTTATCCCTAAGATCTCTTTGCCTGTGAAGGATCTAACCTTTATTTAAGACGTAAATATTCGAGGTTATAGTAATAGAAAGTAAGTTCTCTTATAAGAAGTTATCTCGTTCAAGAGGAGATTTAATGTTCGTTAGAAATATACTACGCCTTAGAAGATAGAATTTTGTATAGAAGATCTCAACTTTAACAGGAGATTTAGTGTTCAATAGAAGATGGAGCCTTTCTTTGCCTATGCGGCATTCTGAATCTACAAAACTCCAAAAACGACTCCATCAAAGCGCAAAAGTGCGAGACTACATCCTTGATACTCAAGACTAAAGAGCAGTCAAGAGACCCCAAGGGGAAAAAAACTTTGGTTACATTTTAGGATAATGTAACATTACCCAATCACACCGCCATCCCATTTTTTTCTCCCAGACTCTATCAACGAAACCCCCAATCATAACGTCTTCCCAGAAACTCCCCCGAAAACTTTACTCCGACGATCCATCCAATCATACACAATAATACCTCAAACGAACTCTAAGGATGTGGACTCGGATATCGATACCCACCTACATTCCCACCCTGCAAAAGAAAGGAATCGTAAGCAGAGTCTTGACTCGAACTTCCACCCTGGTTGACGTCGAAAACATCTAGACCTTGTCCCTGTCCAAGAACCGCATTCTCAGTCATAGCAAACCCGTTTCCATCTTGACTAAAACCCTGGTTTTGGTTCATGGCGAATCCATTTGGACCTTGTCCTTGACCAACGGTGGCATTATCAAATGCGTTTCCAGTCTGACTGTGATTGACAGCAAAGCCATTTATAGCTCGACCCGGGGACAATCTCTGGTTCATGGAGACATCGTTGCTGGCTTGACTAGGAGCCCGACCAAGGTTCATACCAAACGCATTCGGATTTGGTTGAGGAGATGCTGCTTGATTTGGCGGAAAGTGGAGGGTTCCTTGACTAGAAGCGCGAGCGTGGCCCATTGCAGTTCCAGCGTGACTTGGACGCGGAGAGGCTACTCGACTCATAGCAACTGCATTTGGATTTCGACCTGGAGGCAAAGCTCGCTTCATAGCGACACCATTCGGACTTGACTGACGAACACCCTGATTTCCCGGACTTTGACCACGCGAAGGGACTTGACCAGGTAAAGGCATAAGACCAACATTAGCTGTTTGCGTCAAAGCCGGCTCCTCGCCCGTGGTGGTGAAATTCACACCAGCATGCGCTCCATACCTCTGGTTATAGAGAGCGACAATCCGCTGTTGAGACTGCACTCTCTGGTGAAGCTCCTTATTCTCCTTCTCTACCGCTTGCGCCTTACTCACCAGGGACATACTCTTGATACTCAGGTCCTCCAATTCCTGGATCCGTGCATTCAACACTTTGTTTTTTTGCTGCTCGTGGGTGTTGATGGCCTTGGCGCGTGCTTGGTATTCCAAGTAGGCAGTTTTCAATGTCTGATAGTCGTGGCTAAGGAGATCGAATTTCGCCGCGCGTTCCTTGAGGATTTGATGTTCCATCTCTCTTGCTTTCTTGGGGATTCCGTCTGGGGTGCAGTCCTTGCAGAGCCAGAAGGGAATGCTGCCTTCCTTGGGGGTGCGACAGCCAGAGCAGAGGAGCTCAATGTTGGTAAATAACTCGATGTGTTGATCCTTGGGGAAGTATTGGTATACGTGGTGATCAATTGAACTTCCGGGTGGATCCTCAAGAGGTGATAGTGGGACGTCAACAGTAGCTCTTGGATCTCGGGCTTGATTTCGTGTTGCTCCGAAGGTCTTTGGGTGTTGAGAAGGGGTTGGCAAGTTTGGCTCGGCAATATTGTTCGTTCGCAATTGCCCTCTATTTGGTACACGATGTGTTGCTTCTGCTCTCTTGGCCGGTTGGGCGAGAGAGGGTTCGGGAAGACTCAGCACAGTAAACCCTCCAACGTTTCGCAATCCATTGTTCGATTCTTGATTTGGTACTTGTGGCTCTGGGAGGCTCGGCATAGTCAGCCCTCCAACAACTCGTAATCCATTGCCCAGTGCTTGACTTGCTGATGGAGCTTTTGGAAGACTTGGTACTGTAAACCCTCCAACGTTTCGCGATCCATTGTTCGAATCTTGATTTGGTACTTGAGGTTCCGGAAGACTAGGCATAGTCAACCCTCCAACAGTTCGCAATCCATGATTTGGTGCTTGACCTGTTGGTGGAGCTTCTGGAAGACTCGGCATCGTCAATCCTCCAATAGTTCGCAACCCATTGCTCGGTACTTGTGATACAGGAAGACTCGGCATCGTCAACCCCCCAACAGTTCGCAACCCACCCTCCTTTAGTGTTTGCAATACCCCCGGATTCGGCATAGCCACTCCACTCACTCCTCGGGGTCCATTATCCGCTCCTTCTTTCACCGCCGGTCTAGCAGCTTTCTTACGGGATTTGGTAGCAGCAGCAGGAGAGTCAAGAGCAAGCTCAGCAGTTCGCTTCCGCGAAGCCGCAGGATCCTTAACAGATTGTCCATGGTTTGCCGTTGGCCCCTTGGGAGACTCCGCGAAGATGGGAGGAACCGTTGAAGAAGGAGGTGTCATGCCCGCGGGCCAAGCTTCGCGGTAGACGTTAGCGAGAGTCGGTGAAAAAGGTGAAGATCTGAGAAGATTTGGTTGGCACAAACTTACCGTTACCGACGGGGAGAGAAGCATTGCCTTGCTGTTGTGGTGTTGCGGGTGTATTGTCATCTTTAGTCGCGGTATTCTTCCTCTTTCCTTTGCCGCGGGTCTTGGGCGGGGAAACTGCAGTTGGCTTGGGTGACGCAGCAGTCGCTTTTCTTGGGGGTCTTCCTTGACCTTGTTTCAGGGGGAGGATTGCTTCATCCATCTTGACTTTTGCAACGTGCAAAGACGATGCTTCGATGATGGTGTTGAGGGTAGAGATTGTCGATCTTGGAAGTGTTGTGCTCGGCCACGTGTGAGTTGGAAAAGCTTCTTAAAGAGACGATAGCGAGGCGCAGACTAAACCAAAACTGGTTAGCCGACTTTGGCTAGCTAGGGCAAGGTCTTGCTCTTCCAAAGATGAATTCACTCCTCGGAAACGGTGGTAGAATCGAGATGACCGAGATGAGAGTGAACAAGCGACCGATGTCTTGGCCTTAACGACACTGGTGAACCACACGTGTGAAACAAGGGATCATTCCAATTCTACAACATGCACTCAAGCAATGGACTTGTGTTAGACTATCCGGAAGAACCGAACTCTTTAGTTGTATAAATATCCGAAAGAATCAATTTCAGTCCAAGAAACTTGGCTAATACCCTCTTATCTAATAACTCTGGATACTTGAGAGCAATAGCACCCAGCAGATAGTGTTCAGATGTACGCCAAAAGATCGAACAACATTTACTGGTACTATTAGCTATGCTTTAATGCTTAGCTCTTGAAAATTTCACAAGATCACTTGGGCCCCTGTTTCGGTACTCCCTTTCCAGCAACAAGTCATTTCTGAGGAAAGACTACGAGAATGGTCAGAGGGTTGACTTGATCAAACTACAATACCATGGATCAAAGAGAATTGCGTAGCATTAAGTATTGTCATGGTACGGAAACAGCCAGGATGTCATTCTTGAATTATCATTAAGCGAGTATACTAGAACCTACAAGAAATCGCAACCCGACAACTCGCCCTAAAACCTCCAAAAGTCCACTCCCCTTACACGCAACAAAGAGACTCGCCATAAAAAGACATTATCTTTCAAAGCAATGTAAAATAATCTATGAAGTTTATTGCATTTAGTCCTATCGTACAAGCATTTGCGAAAAAACCCCCAACCGACGCCAACTTCTCAAGAATTGGGTAGTAGTGACGAAGGAAGGCAGTCAGTAAAAGTAACAAAGCTTGACCACAGAAAATGTCTCTTTCCACATAGCTTCATTTGACTACCACAATCCCGTCACTCTCCACACTACATCTTCCTCGCACAAAAATAAGTATCATTCATCACACAGCCCCATACCCATTTGTCTCCCAAAGGCGGCAACGTGTAACCTTAGTCCTCTCTCTCATTTACCCACTATCACAAACATTCCGACGAGACAAAAAAAAGCGGGCCATGACTCGCTACAGACCACCACACCGAGACAGCTGCTTCAAAGAGCTTTTTGTGTGCAATAAACAAGGAAGGAAAGAAAAAAGCAATGTTATGTCGGAAAAAGGCGAGGAAAATAAACAGTTGTGCATAGGCTGAAGAAGTGTCTGGGCCTAGATGTCTCGGTAGGATATCATCGCAAACACAACAACCCTCGCTAGGCGACCCGAGAAATGGGACGCGAGGCAATGCAATTGACCCGCCCAATACAGACAAAAAAAAATGGAACGAGGAATTATGGAGCAAAGAATCAGAGATCGCAACCAGCTGTCAAGATCCTCACACCTCAGATCAGATCCACAGCCCAGTATTGAACAACTGCCTCTCTAAGCTTCGAGTGGGTCTTTCGTAACGTCGTCCAGTCTACGCCAAGTCGCAGAGATTAAAGGGCGTATCTGGTATAGGTGATTAAGGGACATCCGTGGATGAGGGTCGACTCGGAGAAGCTTTTCCAAGCTTAAAAGCTGCTCTGCACAACAAGAGGAAAGAACGCCAATCGAATTCGCTGATATACATGAATGATGATGGTATTACATCGCCCAGATTTTGAGCTAGAGTGAGTGTTAAAAGAGGAGGATAAGTTTTGACCAGGGGGGTGAATATCGACTTACCAATGAATCCCAAGATCCAGTGCACAAACTCATGCCATCGTTACTGACACCCAAGCAACTGACACGGTTATCGTGGCCCACTAAAGATCCAACCTTCTCTCCTCTCGTAATGTCCCAGACTTTGCACTCGAAATCATCGTAACCAGCAAAGAGAAGTCTGCCCGAGACGGATGTTGCTACGGAGGTAATACCACAAAGGATCGATTCGTTCTGCCAAATTGTTAGCTCATGTCAGCCATTCCTTTCCCCCTCTATTCTGCTTACTCCATATTGGTTGAGTTCCCGATCAGCTCGAATATCAAAGAGACGGCACGTAGCATCATCGGAACCAGTTACAAAAGAGTGACCATCTGGGAAGAATTGGATGGCGTTGATATCGGACTCGTGGCCGGCAAACGTTTGAACAGCCTTGCCTGCCCGGATATCCCATAATTTTGCGAATGCGTCACAAGCACCGGAAACGAATGTGTTTTGGTTGGTGGGGTTTATGCTGATACTCATGACATCGCCAAGATGGTCGGCAAATTCGGTGACTTTTTGTCCAGATTCAATATCCCACTTCATACAAGTCATATCGCCGGAGGATGTGAGGATGGATCGGTCGTTGACGAAGCGACAGCAGGATAGATAGCCAGAGTGACCCGATAATTCTCGAGCAACCTTTTGTGGTCCATCGCGCGCTTGATTTAAATTGTAAATCGAACAAATGTTATCGAGTCCACCGCATGCCACGTAATTACCACTTGGGGCATAGGCACATGTCATGACCCATGATGATCGGAGAGGAATGGCGTGAACTTTGTTCGTTGTGTATGCATCCCAGATAATCAGCTTTCCATCCTGCGATGCTGATACGAGATGTCTTCTGTCGGTCGACCAGTGCATGGCGTAGATTTTGGCGAGATGACCCTTCAGTGTCTTCTTCGTCCTCATCATTTGATTCCGGGGTAAGGCCTCTTGTTGACTCTTGGCAATATTCGCAACTGCAGATAAATGATTAGCCCATCATGGCGGCAGGGTTGTCTTCATCGTGAGATGAAGCAATTGAATTGAGACGATCGAGGGAGGGTGCTTTGTCACTTACGCGTGCCGTCAGCTAGATCATCCTTCTTGCGCTTGATTCTGTCCTTTAACGACTCTGCTTCTCTCCGCGCCTGCTGGATGCGCTGCTGCATCGCCTCCGGAGTGACTTCCGACATCGACATGATGGCCAAGTGGTGAGGACCGACTCGATGGTGTTGAGTTGAGGGTGGGTATGGTGGGTGGTTGTCGGGGGGGTGGGAGAGAAGATGGACGGGGCGGAGGATAGGATTTGAGATGAGGATGAGGATGAGGCTAGGTAGGTAGGTGGTAAGGGGGTTGCGCCAAACGGAGGATTGGGTTGGGTGCCGGGGGGGGGGGGGGGGGGGTGTGTGAAGGGGAAGGGGAAGGGGAAGGAGAGCACTCTCGAAACTGCGGATGGGCAGAGTTGAAGGACCAGCAGTCAACGATCACCGAGACAGCGACGAGCGCGGTGGATTGCAGGTGATCGATGAAGCTCTTGAGAGCTATGGGGATGAGTGGTGGTTGGGTGGTTGGGTGGTTGGGTGGTTTTGGGGGGCTCGCAGCGATGAGGAGGATTTCCGATGTCAATGCTGGCGTCAGTCAATTGGGGGGTGGAAGTTGAGGAAGCGACGCGAAGCTCAGCAGAGATTGGGCGGCCGGGAGGTGGTCGAGGTGGTCGAGGTGGTCAGGTTAGTCGTTAGTTGGGAGAGTTAGAGGTAGAGGTTAGAGGTTAGCTCAGTTAGGTTGGGGAAGTACTTGCGCAGTGAGCCTGGCTCAACTGTGGGCGGTGCGGTGGGCATGGGCCTGGCGCTGCCCTGGTGGGCACTTGTTATTGCCTCGCCTCGCTACTCGCAGTACTAGTACAGTAGTATCCACTACCGCGCCAAGCCTAATCGGGCCTGGTTCTGTGCGTTAGCCGACTCTTGAGTCGTTGTGTCGTTCTTGCCTACGAGCAAAAGCGGCAATCGATATCTAGCGTAGAGTTGCCTAGTGAGCGATTGAGAGGTGGAAGAATAACAACACATGTGGATCACTTCAGGTCTTCTTCGATGCTCATTGCTCATGTCTTAGACGACGACAACACTTTTCTTAATTCGTTCTTCTACTTGTCTACTACCTACTAGGTGCCGCTTTGCCCACTCCCACAGGTCATCTTCGTCTGTCTTGCAGCGGAGCAAGCAGATGCAAATGTAAATGCAAATGCAAATGCAAATGCAGCCGGGGGTGTGGAGAGGGTTCCCTCCCTTTGCGGGCAGTTGTGGCCGAGGAAACGAACATGGTCCCTACTGGTCATGGAACGATGGGGAAGCCTTGATGCTTGATTCGCTCACCAAGGAAATGCGTACAAGAAGTTTAATGCCTAGTCCTAGCACCAGCGTCTCGGACACACGTCAGAAAGCACTGCAGCTCTGCGGCAGAGGATGAAGAGGTGCCCTGATTCTAGCCCTGATATCGTCAATCTGAATGGCATTGTTGGTTCTCTGGGGAGTGATGGACGTGATGTACGTTGAAGGGGCGCGGTTAGACGGCGGTACTGCACGCAGATGGGCGTGGGGAGATACAATACTTTTAGCTGTTGGCGCGGCAAAGGTCCTGTTGGAGATACGGACTTGTAAGCAGGAGTCAGGCGAGAGAGGCGAGGCGATATGCCATCTATCAGAGGTCTTCTTTACACCGTGGCGTACCTCCGTAGAGATAGAAAGAACAAAAGCCTCAGCCCTAATCCTCAAGTACCGGCAATTCTTAGGTCGGTCAAGCAGGTCAGGTAGGTTAGGTGGTCAGGTACATATATATGGACAGTACAGCTTCCCTCGATCAGATTGGTCTAGAATCCTGGTCTGGTCGGGTCAGGTCTGGTCAGGTCAGGCCAGGCCAGGCCAGGTCGGCGAGGAACGAATGGTGTACCACTACTACTACCGCGAGCACTAACCCAACAGCTGCAAAACGTCTCTCGCTCGTAGCCAGCCCGATATCAGCTCCAACCCTCCGATATCAGCTCCCCGGATTCGTCTCTGTCTTCCAGATGATTTATAAGAGCGGACCAAGACATCGCGATCATCATTTGATTGGTTCGCCCACTCGCCATCTTCCGAGTGCTTGCGGAGTATTGATTGAAAATTAACCTTCTCTTTTCCTTGCCAAATGCAAGTGTGCCCTGCCCTGACCCAAGGGACGGCGACGCGGTTTTTGGTAATTTCTCCAATACTGTATCTCTCTCCTGCAGTTGCAAGCAGCCGACGCCAGATATGGTAGCGTGAAATTGCGAGATCATTTCCGGGTTGGTAATCCTAAATCTCCTTTGCGGGCAAATCACACACACCAAGGCGTGTTCCCCCTCTGTACACGAGTACACCTCGGTTCTCTTCACATCCAGCACCGCCGTTCTGGTCTGGTCAAGTGCCAGCTGCAAAGTGTAAAGCGTAAAGCGTCCGTACCGTAAAGCGTACCGTAAGCGTAGAGAACCTTTCTCTGGGTAACTACTAGTAAGTACGGACGTATCCGATGCGATGCAGCCATCCCACCAAAGGGAGAGCACACCTTGGCGTGTGGATGAAAGCTGTTCCGGAAGGAGGCGAGTTTCCCGGGGTCGTGGTGATGGAGACTATGATCTCTCTACCCAGCTGTTGCGCGCTGCTCTTCCAAACTTCGACCCCTCGTCTCAGCGCACCGCGCCCACCCTCGACTTGCAGGCCAACACTCCCAGTGAGGAGGTTGAGGGCTGATCACCCCGCCCTGGTTGCTTGCTGGTCGCATTTTGTGGAATTTGATGGGAATTGACTCCTCATTTTGAATGCCGACTCACAAGGCAGTTAGTTAGTTTAGTTGCATTTCCGTCCTTCCCGTGCGGCTTCTCTGGCGTCGAATCGCCGATGAAGGCAAAGCTCGAGAGCCAACTCGCCAACTCGCCACCAACGAAACGGCACCATCTCACGATGTGCAGGTGGCACGGCGTGGTATCCAATTATTTGTTTGTATTGGCCAAGGAAACCGATGGAGCGAGGGGACGATGAGAGATCGGATTGTGGCTGCCAACCCGTCCGTCGTTACGCCACCGCAATCCTATATGATCTTCATACGTGCGTGCTTCATACCGGGCGGTACTTGTACTGTACAGTACACGGTACAGTACGGAGGTACCTCTACCTTTGTCTCCGGGAAAGTCATATACCGACCCTTATGACTTCTCTCTCGTCAGCTTCCAGCTTCATGACTTGCTTGCATCTTGATTAAGCTCACGTTGCAGAAAAGATGCAGAAGCCGGCGGTAAAGGATCCCAAATCGCATTGGAAACCCTCGACATCCCACTCATCCTGACTCAGCCATCCCACCCACGGCTAGATACGAGTATCAAGTTTTGAAGATTCAATCTCAGGACTCTTTATAATCAAGTACTCTCTCACAACCATCATTTACTCCGTATGCGACCTCTGCACGCTCCGTGTCACCACCACACCACCACCAGCTTCTCCATTCCCCCATGGTGCCTCCTCAGTCTCAAATGGATTTCCGGGCTTTGCCTAAAATCGAGGTGAGCGTCATTCTGCATTTTCCTTCTTGCCAAAAGTCATCGGAGAAGTCTTGGATGCACCCATATCCTAGTTGCCGACCCGAGGGAGACACGACATGAACTCTGGTTGTCAGATGCGCCTAAGGAAGGTTGATATTCTGGCTGCATTATAATCGGCCGGTTCGTTTGTGGGAACACCACATCCTTGTTTGCCTCTGCCTCGTAGCGCTTGCCTGCTTGTACTCGCTCTT
Organism: Hymenoscyphus infarciens; assembly: GCA_001414345.1. Taxonomy (NCBI): domain Eukaryota; kingdom Fungi; phylum Ascomycota; class Leotiomycetes; order Helotiales; family Helotiaceae; genus Hymenoscyphus; species Hymenoscyphus infarciens. Next base: position 128,731 of record LLCB01000011.1, read on the forward strand.
GATTGCGGTTGGCGTGCATAGATAATTGTTTGGTCAGCATTCGCTTTCTCTCCATCGTGTTAGACGGCGGCACAAGAAGACGACTTGGGACTTGGCATTTTGCTTATGCACGTTGTACAAAGCAGCGCTTGCTTGATCTCTCTGACTTGTGGGGAAAACAAGGTGGTAGGAAAGGGCACATGTAGTTCTGCTTAACCGTGGCACAGCGCTTCTTTTGGTTTCTCCTGTTGGTGATATTCCGCTCTACTTGGGATGGGAAATGTTTGCTGCATCGGGTGGTCGACGATTGAATTGCTGCATATGTTCTCTTGCTCAAAATTTCTTGTTTTTGTTCTGGTGTGGGCATGGATGGCAAGCTGAGGAATATCTAGCTGCATGCACACCTTAGCGGTAGTATCAGTCGAGAATGTCTCCATGAAGTCTGGCTCCAGAAAGTGGCGCGTGGAGAGACTGAATTGCAAGATCCATTGGTTGAGATGCCAGTTGGAAAGCATGATTATGAGTTGGAAGAGTGAGTTCGATTCTGTGCTTCTATCATAGCGTTCCTTGACTCCCCTTCAGTGTCTAATATTGATGAATATTGAACACTTGGTGTGCATTTTACCATGACCGTCCAAGGAGAGTAGCATGAAGCTGCTCGTATACCCCTCTCTTTGTCTTGCAAGAGGCTATAGAGGAATCGTCCTCTCCCGGAAACCTTTCGCTAAAGCGTCTTGTGCAAATGGTTCCACAGGAGCCGTCTCTTCTAGCCTCGACCCATTGTTCTCCCCCAATCTAACATCCCATCACCAGATTCTTCCCACTCTTCTCCAAATACATCTACAACCTCATCACAGACATCTCCTCCATCCGCTACACCACCCGCTCCGTCCTCCAGTCGTTCGCAGCCGATGGAGTAGTCTACCTCGAACTTCGCACTACCCCTCGCGCCATACCATCAGCGAATATCAGCAAAGACCTTTACATCGAGACAGTCTTAGAAGTCCTCAAAGATTTCAACACATCCTCTTCCATGATAACGAACCTGATCCTATCCGTCGATCGAAGAAACACCCCCGAACAAGCAAAAGAAGTTCTCGATATCGCCTTGAAATACAAAGGACAAGGAGTCGTAGGTTTAGATCTATGTGGTGACCCCTCGAAAGGCGATATATCCATCTTCACGCCCATATTTACACAAGCCAAAGCTTCTGGTCTAGGAATTACTCTTCACTTTGCGGAGATACCGGTACCTGAAGACCCTGAGCTTAAGGGGGAGTTGCAAACGTTGTTGGGCTGGAAACCGGATCGTTTGGGTCATGTCATCCATGTACCAGATGATTTGAAAAGAGAGATAATCGAGGGCGGGATAGGGGTGGAGTTATGTTTGAGCTGTAACGTTTTGGCTAAGATGATGAAGCATGGCACGGAGGGGTTTGGAGATCATCATTTTGGATGGTGGTGGGAAGAAGGAAAGGGAGAAGGGATCGCTGTTTCCGTGAGTTCTTTTCTCGTGTTCGAGTCTTCATTGCGGGTCTTGATGCTATGAGTTGCGTGTTGCATTTTATGGCCCCAAAAAGCCGGAGGTCTTTCGTCTTCCCCCTCCTTGACGTCAGCAGTTGCTTTTCAAACTACCCTCTTTTGGATAGCTTCCCAGCTGATACTTCTCTCCTACCACAGACCGATGATGTCGGAGTCTTTGGCTCGAATCTCTCCAACGAATACAACCTCATCACGCAACATTTCAACCTCGACCAGCCCGAAATCTGCAGGTTGGCGCGAGGGGCGATAAACCTCATATTTGGAGGCGAGGAGGAGAAAAAGAGGTTGAGAAATATCATGTGGTAGAGAAGAAACACGAATATATACTTGCATAACTCGGAAGTGGGGTTTTGGTGTCATAGTCTCCAAAACTCATTGTTGATGTCGGCGCCTCCACATCCATGCTTGAATGCCTTCCAGCTCTTTCCTCAACCAGTCCACCATCCTACCACGGCTCTCTTTTGACACCCTAAGTGGATCTCCACCCTATCATCCCAAATCTCCTTCAAGAATCCAAAGAGCACATTTGGTTTCCATCAAGCGAAGGTTTCTTGCCCTGCTGGCTGGTGCAAACGGTGGCGTAGCCAAGGAGTCAACTCAAGGAGTGAGGGCTCGCAAACCCTGTAGTTCTAGATCTACGAAGCCTTAGTAGAAACAGCTCGTCAACAGCTCGGCCGGATTAGATTGATAACGACATGTAAGAAGCAACAAGACGTAATAAAACCAACCACTTTCCTGGCAGAGTTTTCCCCTTGTGACTTTGAAAGAGTCTTGAGATCTGGCTAGCTGGCTGGATCTTAAGGTTTTTGCTGTGCGTTTTTTTTTTTTTTTTTTTTTTTTGGGTGGGGGGGCTTTTGCTTTTATGGTCTTTTTGTACCTTTTTAATGCAAGTAGCGCGTTGCAAGAGGGAAGATTGTAGTAGTTGGGTGAGGTGGAAATTTCTGGAACCTTTTTATGTTTCTAGATTCTTGTGTGAGTTGTTGTTTTGGTGCTTTTCTTTCCTTCTAAATTTAATTTTAGGGCGAGTTTTGAGTTTAAATATTCTTTCTCTTTTTTCTCCTTCTCTCTTTCTTCTTCTTCTTTCAGGCGTACTTTTAACTTCCCGATTCCCTCTTATGGAATTACAATTCTTCGACTCGAGCTTTAAGTGCGTATATTGCGCGAGAGAAAATAAAGTAAACCGTGGAAGTGTTATTGCTTACTTCTCTGATAGAAGGGTCGCTGAGTTTTATAATCTTCCACTAAGCCTAGGGGTCGGAAAATATTCTTTTTACTTTCTTCGGCTGTAGATGTGGGAAAAAAGACAGACTGCTAAAACGTAGCAAGTATAAGAAGCTTTTCCCCCACTTGGCGGGGGTAGCTTTGACTACGAGTACCAAGATACGAAGAGATCCCTAGATAGCGCAAGCCCAGCTGGAAGCGCGAAGAAGGAGCTATTTCGATATGTTTGCTTATCTCGTGTCAGGCCGTTGAGAGTGAAAATCATTTTTTACTTTGTTTTAGGGATCCAGAGAGCAAATTTGAGCAAATTTGACAATGGATTTGTTTTCAACGACAATCGAAAAAAGAGGATGTCGGAGTTGGAGGGGTACTAACAAACCACTCGAGGAGCGTCGTCGATATAGTTACCAGGCGAGGGAAAGAGGTGTTTCAAAATAGCTCAATGACTTGTCAGTTGCGCTATTTACACACTACGAGAGAATCGAGCGCTACTTTACTTATATAATTTCCACGGCTGGGAACTCATCATTAAACGCTTTTCCCGATTTGTGTATGGTAATGAGAATCATAGCAAGCTTGAATTACAAGACTTGAAATCATATAGCTTTTTGGGTTCTCGTTTGATTTCGTCGGTTAGTGGGATTTTGGTGAGTAAGCTGTGGATTGTTTGCGGGTTAGCTGTGGGTTAGCTGTGGAATACTCGTGGGTTCCTCGTAAGTAAGCTGTGAGTAAGCCATGGGTAAACTATACGTTACTAGCGAGTAAGCTGTGAGTTACTCGTGGCTTAGCTACTTCTAAGCTATATGTAAGCTGCGAATAACATAACGATATCCAGCTAACCTACTAAGAACAAAAACTTTACCAAGGTAAGAAAAGTCTCTTGTTACAAATGTATAGCGGAAACTCTTTAATTTGCTAAGCGTGGCCTAAGCCGACTATTTATGCCCTAGGATGACGCTAGTGCCCACACTAGTGAGTAGCTAGTAAGTAGCTACGTGACAGACATACTCCTATTTACTATAGGTTTTCAATATCTCTTATTTCAAGAATTTCTTAATAGTGATTACGATACTCTATCTTTATTTCCTCGTATATAACTTGCCTTTCTCTTTAACTAAGCGTTCTAATATAGCTATTACAAGAATAACTAATTACGTATATTCTGTTTTATAGTTATTAAGTTGAATTCTATAAGATTCTCTTCTACGTATAATTTCAATTAAATAACCTTTAAAACTTTATCTAAAGAGTTTTTATTATAAGTTCAAGTTAAGTAAATAAAGAGAGTAGTATTAGCGGTTATCTTTAATTTTTATATAACTCTTACGCTTTTAATCGCTTACTCTAAGAGTACTAGAATAATATATTTAACTAGCTAGATTTAGTATATAAATATCTTAGTTATAGACTCTTCTATAAAGATTAGTTTTAGGAGTTTTATTACGTGAATTAAATCTTAGATCTATCTCTTCTACTACTCTATTACTAATTAGACTTAGGCTCTTCTTAACTTCTATACTAAATTCTATTTTTTTTTAGTAAGACTTATATTATAAGATTTAAGCGCTTAAGTTCTATTATATTTACTACTACTACTACTACTACTACTACTACTACTACTACTATTCTAATTAATTTAATATCTCTAATAATTATAAGTTTAGTTATTTATCTATTATAAGTAACACTTTTTATTAAACTACTCTAGGCTCTTAAAAGCGAAAGATAGGCTTAAAAACTAAGTATATAGTTCTAGACTTATATTGAAAAGAGAATAATACTAAGTAAAAGCTCTTCTTCTCTTCTACTAAGTTCTTAAGTTTAAGTTATCTTAGAAGTATAATAAAAAAGTAATTAAGAGAGAAGAAGAAGAGGTGTTTTTAAATAAATAATACTTTCTTTTTCTTCTTATATAAAAATAGATATATTAAGCTTATTTTAAAAGATATTAAGATAAGAGTAGGTTTAAAAGATAGCCTTATTTTAGATCTATTATATACTAGAAACTTAGTCTAAATAAACCTTATTAAGCTCTTAAAATTAAGAAATGTTATAATAAAGAAAAGAGAGAAAGCGAGTTCTTAAACTAGAAAAATCTAACTTCTAGAATAGAGTGTTTAAGTACTATTAAGCTTAGATCTATTTTAAAAGAAAGTGCGACTTCTATTCTACTTATTTATTTAATAATAGATTATTAGTTATTATTAAAGTATAAGATTAAAAAGAGAGTCTAAAAGAAGGCCTTTAGTATAAGTCTTACTAAAGTAATCTCTAGGGTTTCTCAAACGTTTCATCGCTTTTCGTTTAGATCTAGCGTTATAATTAATTAGTTTTAGAGAGAGTAAGAGACCTAGGGTAGTAGAGAGGCTAGCAGAGAGGTAGCTAGAGGAGAAAAGAAAGAGCTAATAATAAAAGAGAGAGAGAGAAGTAAGAAAAAATGTTATTAGTAAAAAAAAGTAGGTAAAACTATTGCTCCAGGTTCATTTTCTTAGTGAATAGAGCCTTCCAAATATGCTGGTTATATGAGACTTGATGCTAAATAAGGAAAATGTGAAGAGGAATGACAACATCAAAATCTGAAAGCTATAAATTTATGAACAGCATCGGTTTGAGTGTTTGTATCAGGTACAGTGATGGAGGCTATTTTTAGAAGACACTATAAGCAGGCACTCTGCCACCTCACAAAAACTATCTAGCACCTCTTTCAAATCCCCTGTCACAAAAGATAGGAGAAACATGAAGCGAGGAAAGTGAATCACGTGTGATTCTTAACTCCGACAATCGACAATCTAATCGCACTGCGCCGCAATCCATCACCAAGTTTTTCGAAAAAAAGTTCCCCAACCTCATCCCACCACACTTCACCACAAACTGCAAACCTTCTCCTCAGGCCCAGTCTAATCGAACCGCATACCAAAAAAATGAAAGTCCTCACCCTCAATTTCCTAACCTGCGCGGTCAAAGCCTGCAAATCAACCACCGCATCCTTCCCCCTCGTCCCCAAAGAATGCGAACTCGTTTCCGATACCATAGCCCAGAACCCGATATTATTGACGAATCTTCTGCCGAGGGTGGACTGGGTTGCGTTAGGTAGTATTGCTGTTGCTGTATGTATTCCCCCTCCTCATACCTCCCAAATTCATTCTGCCTAGTCCCAATTCCTCTGGCAGATCATAAACATGCCCCGAGGATGGCACAAGGGGAGAAGGAAAGAGCGAAGAACAGTAGCGCTCACAATTCCATAGCTCGGGTTCCCACCTCTCTCCCCCCTCCCACCAACGCCCGAAGAATTAGAGGCCGACCCAAAGATGATGGCAGATCTCCACACTCTCCTCCTGGAAACCCAAATCAACGAGGGAAGCCTGGTATGTGCGAACTGCGGACACGAATATAAAGTCAAGGAGGGGATCGCGAATTTCTTGTTACCGAATCACTTGGTCTGAAGCTTTTTATTTGGGGGAATGAACGAATGAATGCCTGGGCCAGAAAGAAATCTCACCAGACGAGGGAAAGTAGAAAACGGTACCTTTTGGACTTGATATATCTTAAAAGAGGAAATAAGATGCTCCCTGTCGGGGGAGAGTTAGATTTGGATTCTGGGGCTATTGCCGCAGAAACAGCATCTGTAAAACTTGGGTTGGGCTGCATGGGGAAGGGGTGGTTGCATTACTCTGGCATGGATTGATTCGAGATACCCGGCGTATTAAGGGTGTACTTTGGCGTCAAGGACGGGAAATAGAATTTCCTAAAGGCCTATGGGCATTTCGGTACGAAAGTTTGAAGCATTCAAGTAGAAATCCTGGCCGTGAGATTTTCGACGCGGTCCAAGGATCTAATAAAACCAAGATGCTTTGAGTATCATGTCACGCCTATCAAATTACCGACGTCAAGGACTTTTGTGTCTGGAAAAGATCTATTCACTTCCCATCATAGGACTGTCGATTAAGCTCAACCGTCCCCTCAATTCTTCAAGTCTCCATCTCAACCATCTTGACCGGCTCGCGCCTCAATCAATGCTCACTCTCTATCATACACATACAAGTTCCTTTGCCTCACATCCCTTTCCGTTTATCGTCGCTACCGGCTGATGAAGCAGTACACATTCTGCCCCGTCCATTACCATTCCCAACCATCAGTAAATATCAAAATATCAAACGCCTCAAAAGAAAACTCGGTTGAAAGAGCACAGCTTTTTTTGTCCCATTGCCCCCAAACCAACCGCCTCTGAATGCAGTGCTTGGAAAAATCAAATACCGTGCGCTTTGCAATGCAGCACAACTCCAGCAGGAGAAAAAGAAGAAAGCTCTTCGTTGAGCACCCAGACGCCTGTACATAAAGGTGCGCCTGGGTGAGGGAGAAAATGCAACAAAAGAAATTAATTGAGGAAACCTTTACACGCCACTGTTCCACAGAGGCAGGGGATACGATCCGTGCTACCGATCTCACGCTCAAATTTGTAATCGTATGTGAGTTCCTCGTCTATGTAACATTAGTAGTGATCTTGGAAGCGAGGGGAAAGAAACTTACTCATTGCAATATCACGTAATGCATAGATGACAATTCGCTTGCTCTTTTCGACCGTGATAATCTTCGCTGTGCAATTGGGCATGCAGCTGTGATTGATGAACCTGGCAATTCCACCCTTCTTCGTGGCATCCACAACGGTATTCTCATCGATTCGGAAAAGGTAACTGCTCCCGATACCACTCTTGAGATAACGGTGTTCTCGGAGATCAGCAACCTGTTGGCGAACCTTCTCGCCAACATACTCAATGATCATATCGTTGATTGCAATGTTTTCCATGGCGTATAGCCCCCAGTTGTGAATGGCGGATCGGGCAAATTTGACTGGCTTCTTTCGCTTTTTGAGTTGATTGAAAGATAGAACGTCAGAATCTCCTCCCAACGTCTTCTTTTGATCCTCAAGACCTGCGACGAAGCGACGATTGTTGACACGAGTGGCTCGAGAATTGCCTTTGGCTTGCAGCTTTTCTGCTGCAATTCTAGCCGCTTCCGCCATTTCAGCAACAATGTCTTTGCCGGCTTTCGAGGCTTGAGCTTCTCGCTCCTCGCGAGCTTTCTGAACCTTGATACGATGTGGAAGATACTTGGATTTTTCAGAATTCATAATCTTCTTGTACCCTTCTGTCCTAGCACAGCCAGTCTTGTTCGGGACATAATAGCCTTCGACGATGTTTTCAGTGGTGACTGGTCCCCTTTGCCCGCCACGATTGAGAGCTTTCATCTGCTCCTGCTGCCAAGTCCACGTGTCCACACTTGCCATGAGGAAATTAGATTTCGCTTTGCGCTTAAACGTGGCTAAGGCAGCGGGGTCGTCTTCATCGTCTCTGAGCATCCTCTGCAACCCATCCAAGTCCAAGATGTTGTCGAAAGAGTCCTCGATGGTTGGCTTGGGAGCATTGGTGGACATGCCCCACTCGACTGAAGTCTCCACGGGTGCAGTCTCAATGACATCTTCTTCGTTGTGCTCACCATGATGGGAGGGTGGCGGCTCGCTTTGAGGTTGAAGGAGTTCTTCCATATAAATCCCTTCTTGCTGCCTCTTCAGAGCCTCTCGCTCCTCAAAGATCTGCTTTTTGGACTTCTTCTTTTTGCCTTTCGCAGCTTTCTTTTGCTTCAACTCGTAAGCAAGTTCTTCCTCTGTTTTGATTACCCCATCAATATCGGGCATAGGAGTATCCTCGTCAACAGTAGATGCAGAAAGGGGAAATTCTCGATCGATTTTATCAGCGTCAACACCAAAAAGTTCCTCGTCAGTTTTCTTTTGTCGCTTCAATGCGGCTTCGACTTGCAAATCAAGTTTCCGTTTCTTTGTAGGGACGATGGCATCGCCAACCACAAAAGCCACTTCGCTTGCCGAATCTTCGTCACGGGTATCGACAGATCCAGATTCTTCTTTGAATCTGTCCCTTTCCACCATCACATCCGTATCTTCGCCATCCGAGGACTCATCATCAGAGCTCATTCTACTTCGTGGTCGTGAGTCCGGTTCTTCTGTGTAGAGGGCGCGAGAGCGGTCTTCAACCTCGTCATCAGAAGAATCTTCTTCGATCCAACGATGTGCCAAGGGCCGCACAATGGGCTTTTTGGATTCTGGTCGATTCCTCCCGAACGGATCCTTGAAACCTACATTGTTGATCTTCTTGCTAAACTGGGCCTTTCTGATTCGTCCCAAAGTCTTCAAGTTCATTTTGGATCCAACAGTTCGGCGTTCGAAAGCATCAACCCGAGAGTTTGGCGTGCCAATGGGGCTACTATCTAGATCATCCTCGTGGATCAATGTCATCTTCAGGTCCTTGGGATCCGGAATGTTATATTTTCGCCTTTTGGCGGCGTGATTTGCCGGATCCATGTATTCATGCAATATCGGAGCAGCAAGTTTGGCCCGGATATTTTTCAATAGCTGGTCTTTCAATTCCCTTCGAATGACCTCCATAGCTTCTCTTGAAGGGTCGAAATTTCTGGCACGCTCTTTGCGCTCTTCCTCCAAATCCTTAGCCTCTTCTTTCTTACGTTCAAGTGCATCCTGCTTTTCTCGAAGCTCCAGGTCCCGACGGGCAGGGCTTCGACTCCGTCTGCGGTATTGCTCAGAGGAACCTTGCGCAAGTGATCGAGATCCATTGGTGCCATATGGATACATTTTCATCATCATTTCATATGTGAAGAAAGGTGTACCGTTTACTGATCGATAACAGCGGTCACATTCCCCTCTGCCATGCGAATTACTCGGGAAGATGATGTAGTAGCCATATCGGTCAAATTTGACATCAATCTCCCCAAAAAATCGCAGTCGCTTCCTAAGATGTGGTACTGTTGCTGCCAGTATTGGTACAGATTCCTTGGAAATGAATAAATATGGTTCTCGCTCCAGTTTCAGCGAAAGAGGTTGATCGTCTTCAAGTAGCTGTTGGGCCCTTGGTCTAGTAGGTACTATGGGAACAAAAGGCATCCGAGCAGCCCCTGCTCTATATGCTGCTGGTCCTTTCGGGGCAGTGGGTGGTGGTCCAGAGGATTTAACGACTTCTGCGGGTTTGGGGGCTGGAGGTGGCGGGGGTGCAGAAATTCCGGTCTTGGATTGCTTGAGGACTTCTTCCAGCATACGTCGACTTTTCCTTCCATCGGGATCAAAAGAGACCTTGATATTTTTTGTGCCCATTCGCGAATTATTGCCTTTTCCTACTGCCAATCTCGCAGCCTGGGTCGCAGTCACAGGAGGAATTCCCTTGACTGATTTGTCTCTGTAGCGAAATGTTCCAAAACCCAAGCAGCTGCCAGTCTCAGGATGAAGTTTATTACTGCTCTCTGCAATTTCACCAAAACTCGAGAAATATGCTGTTACATGGGAGAAATTATACAATGGATCAAACCCCATAACGACTACCTGGGTAGGAGGGCCTGGGCCGAGGGATGTTTTCGGGTCATATTTGTATGGTCGCAGAAGCTCGGGCGCATGAAGCAATTGCGACTTTGGCATATGGAAATTGGTGTTGATGTAACCCAATATTCCGCCTTTCGCCAATCGCGGATCCGCCGGGGGAGCGTCATCTTCTTCCTGCAAAGCCATTAGCTAGACATTCACACAAACAAGATGACGCTCCCCGCAGATTGTATACGTACCAAACCAAACTCCTTATAAACCACCTTCGCCTTTTTATTCTTGGAAGACGATATTGTTTTGTCGGTCAAAGGATCGTATATACATTTTGTGCCCTTTATGCCTTTATTCGGATCTCGAGCGAAGATTCGGGGGTTTGTAGGTTCTGGTTCTGCCATAGCAGGTTGCGCTTGTGGGACGTCATGCGGGGCCGTGTTGGTATCTGCAGTGAGCCCGCTTGATGGGACACCGGATTTATGATTGTGAGGACTTGTGATCCGATTTGGAGAAGAATCGATGTTCGTCAAAGGAGTCAAACTGCTTGTATTCTTCGAACCACTCGCAGACATGTTGGAGTGTGGCGCCGGGGCACTGAAAACAGAAGATACCGTGCTTGCGTGCGAGCTTGCAGAGCCAACACCATTGAGGAGGAGGTCACCCTGTAGGGATTCGTTGTCGTCTGCCTGGGAGGTTGGCATAACTTCTGGGGGAGATATCTTGTTCTCGCCGCTGCCACGAGGGGTGAGACCAGCATCGTCGCTGATTGCCAGTGAATTCGAGAGGACAGCCTGAGCATTCGCAGCCTTGACTCTAGGAGATTCCTGAATCTGCGACGATTTGACCTTCTCACGTTCTTTTGCTTTGTCCTTGGCGGCCCTAGGGGCAGAGGGGAAAAACTGCGCGAAACTTGCACCGCCAGACATCGTGGCACAAAGATCGATCTACCTCTTCCTCCGCCAGCCAACCCTCATATCTTGTGTGCAGTGCAGTAAGGCTGTAGCATGCAGTTGAAAGCAACGGTGGCGGGCAAGTATGTGTACGAGCGCAAAGAGGGAGATGTGGCCCACGCGACGCCCTCGAGGGATAGGGAAGGACAGATGTATGGCGCAGTAGGGGGCTGAAAGAGAGGATATTGGTTCGTAAGATTCGTCGCGCAGGTTCAATGAAGGCTTGCTAGGGGCGAGTCGATGGATATGAAAGGGTTCGTGGGGGTGAGAGCGATGGAAAGTTGAGGTGTTGTTGGGCTTTGGGGTTGCGGAATGTTCCCAAGTTCCTGCCTAGTCCGCATTAGGACATGGGTGGAAGTCTTTTTGAGAGCGACTCATGGGCCTGAGGACAAACAATACTATTATTTTAGAACAATCGGTACTCAACTCTTCATTCACTTTTGGTTGCCAATATCTACTTACTCACCTTCATCTACCAAACCCTCACTTTCAAAACCAATTAATCTCATCGTTTTGGGCTCAAAAAGGGCCAATGTATCTTCACGTCAATGGCTGAAGCGATCGGGCATCTAGAACCCGCGCGCAAAACACACGAAACTCTCACGACGAAGACTATGACGCGACAACTTCACCCTACAGGCTCTACAATTATATGAAACTCACAAACAAGCTTCCCCTATTCACTCGCGAGGCTGCCATACATTTCCCAGTTCATTTTCCATACATGAATCGATGATGATGCATTACAAGTTTTCCTCTGGCTGCAAGTAAACCCCTTTAAACACGCACGTGCCCAGCCTACCCCCCTATTCCAGAAACAAGACACTTCATCGTTGCAAAAAGGGTACTGCAGTAGAACCTTCGGGTCTAACGGCAGTTGTCTTTTGGCAAAACTGTTTCCCTAAAAATCCCTTGCCATGGATTTCCTTCTTGGTCTGATGCTTGTGAAAATCACGTGGAGTCCAGGGAAGGAGGATACCTAGGGTAGCAAATACCGAAATGGGAGTGTACTTTGGAAGTTTAGTCAGATATCCAGTCCTTCACCGTAAAATTCCTCCCTTCAATATTTTTACTCTCACTACTTGGTTTTTGGAGAAAGATACTTAAAGTCCAGGCATCGCCTGATCACTATGAAATGATATTCGTTAATTAACTTAATTGTCTGAGAAGAATTAGGACTGTGATCATACCATCCCTCTTTTAAAAGTTAATTTGAGTCTTCTGAATGTCTTAGAACAATATTGAATTAGCAAATAATGTTAAGGCGTAGGCTGAACCATGGCACGGCCTCATTCAGTAGTTTGGTACAGCTTTTTCTCTATTTCTTGACAATGTATAGCTTACTCAACATATATTCCGAAAGTCTACAGCATGGCGAACTTCTGAACAAAAGTGTGGCTTTCGATTACGGAAACTTCGTAGATTTGAGAATAAATAAAAAATGAGTTGACTCACGAGAAATTTCATCTTGCGACCAGACTCACCCCTTTTGAAAAGTTTCTTGTTCTCAACTACATCTAACTCACCGCACGGGCCATAAGAGTAATGAGATATTGAACCTTTTATGTACTTAATAGAAAACGCTGCCTTTTGCCTGAACATTGTCATCTTAAGCGAGACAGCGTTCTACTTGAAGCTTCTGCTAGAGTTCCATTTTGAATTAAACTTATTCGTACAAGTAAGATACTCGGTCATTTCTCTTAGCTCTCCGTACACGGAAAATGTGGAAACCACAGTTATTGAGCGTGAAGACGTGGAAGGAGAAAGAGATGTGGTTTCTGTTTCTTCTACACTTGCTTGAAGAATGCATATAACACTGAATTTTTTGAAGAACACCACGTTGAATCTTATATTGAAAGGGTTTTCTCATTGTTTTTCAATGAATGTTATATTCTGTGAATTATGGAGGAGTACCCAGGTACATGTTTTCGTGTAACTCGAGATTGCGAGTAAACTAGCAAATTGACGAGTAAGCTACAAAGCATTTGGGGGCCAAAAAGAAATCAACGTGTAAGCCAATGAGTAAGCCAACGAGTAACAAGCAAGCCAGTAATCAGCATGTAAGCCGACAATTCACGAGTAAGCCAGCAGTTAGCGCATCTAGAACAAGTGTTTTGTTCAGAATAAGTTACAAAGAAACCTTGATGTCTACTTCACTTTAATGGTTATCATTCTAGATTTTCTCTCCCCTTCTAAAAGACATCAACCTCTAGACAGGAATTCTAACATCTGCTTCCAAATCATCGACCAATTAGAAGAGATCTGTCATCGCACCGTGACTAGCATCCCCCACCAATCTAGCATACTTCGCCAAAGCACCTCTATTGACAGCACTTCTTGGAGGCTTCCAAGACTTCATCCTCTCCGCAATCTCATCATCACTGACATCCATGCTCAAGGAATTCGTTTCTGCCGAGATAGTGACCATGTCCCCATCTCGCACCACAGCGATCGGTCCTCCAACTACACAAAATTAGCATAACTCGCGATAAACAAAAACAACGTCTTACCAGCAGCTTCCGGCACAACATGGCCCACGATAAATCCATGACTTGCTCCCGAGTATCGGCCATCAGTAACAAGTGCCACGTTTTTCAATCCAGCCCCCATGATCGCCGCACTAGCTTTTAGTTGCTCTGGCATCCCGGGACCACCTTTGGGACCTTCATATCTCACGATGAGGACCAGGTTTTCCCCATGCGGAATTTCCCCCTTTCCAAGGGCATCGTTCAGCTCGAATTCCTTATTAAAGACACGAGCTTTACCGGTAAAGCTCAATCCTTCCTTGCCGGTGATTTTTGCAACAGCCCCACCAGGGCTCAAGTTCCCCCTCAGGATTTGCAGATGCCCGCTCTTCTTAATAGGGTTAGAAAGTGGTCGGATGATGGTCTGATCTTGTGGCAGGGAGGGAAATGGCTCTAAGTTCTCTCCTAAAGTCTTGCCAGTGACTGTGGGGATTTTTCCATTTATGAGTCCGGCAGCCACAAGGAACTTCAATACAGAGGGGGTTCCACCGATGTCGTACAGATCCTCCATAAGATACTTGCCGGATGGTGCCAGATCAGCAAGGAAGGGGATTCTATCACTCACTCTCTGGACATCGTCTAGAGTGAGTGACACTTCAGCCGTGCCTGCCATTGCTAGGAAGTGAAGCACTCCGTTTGTTGATCCTCCCAATGCCATTGTCAAGACTAGAGCATTCTCAAAGGACGCTTTGGTCATGAGATCTCTTGGCCTAATGTTTTTCTCCATGCAGATCTTGATCGCCTCAGCGGCATTGGTACACTCTCGCATCTTAGCTGGAGACTCGGCCGGGTTTGAAGACGATCCCGGCAGACACAAGCCCATTGCTTCAATTGCAGTTGACATGGTGTTTGCAGTAAACATTCCACCGCACTAAAATACACATTAGCGGTAGGAACCAATTTCACGAAATTAAATGTAAGGGGAATCTGAACAAGGAAAACGCACAGCTCCAGCACCAGGACAAGAGTGCTTCTCTAGATCCTCCATAACATCACTAGGCGTGGCACCATTCGTTGCAGCTTCTGCAGTGGGATGAAGTTTGTTGTAAGTAAAAGCACCGGCAGCTTCGTAACATGTCCCGATATTGACACTTTTGCCTAGAAGCTTAGAGTGACCTCTCTTGATACTACCCCCATAAATCATCACGAAAGGCCGGTTATGGCGAGCTGCTGCCATGATGACTCCCGGCATGTTCTTATCACAACCGGGTATTGAGATGTTTGCATCGTGGTGCTGTGCACATGTGCTGTTGGATTATCAGAACCTCCGCTGAGACTAAAGAAACATAAGCGGCATAATATTTTCCGCATAAAAGGACTCGTGGATACTTACACAGTCTCGATTGAGTCGGCAATAATCTCTCTAGTTTGTAGAGAGAATCGCATTCCTTCTCCGCCCATTGTGACTAGCTTTCGTGAGCAATGTTCAATTGATAATGAAGAAAGCCCATTTTCTAACTTACTCGCATCCGAGACTCCAACAGTGTTGAATTGCCATCCAAGCATTCCTTGTTTCTGTACTGCTTGCTTCACTATTTTACCAAGTTCATGCACTACGTTGATCAGCTGGAGGGAAATTAAACAACCTCATCTTAGAACGTACAATGCATGCTATTCGAAGATCAATTTTGTAAGACTTTAATAATGTTTACTAATTGGAGACTTACTTGCAAGGATTGCCTTCCCACTGAAAAGACGTAGAATCAGTAACCAAGCCATTCTCAAATATTTTCAAAATTTCTTACCCATACTGTTGAAATACCAACGTGTGGAGACGACTTCATAGACTCTCTATCCGGGACGCCGGCTGCGTACAGCATAGCTTGAGCACCGGGGAACTCATGGCCTGCGAGGGACAATTAGTCTCGTATCTTTTCATACTTTGGACACAAAGTACTTTCCGCACCTTTCGTGATAGTAGAACTCCAACGATTCAACGCTAGCTTTCCGTCTTCGCCCTTGGTACCTGGTTCCAAACTTGGAAATTGGATATACCGTGGTTTCTCTGGGATGTGTTCTTGGGTTGGAGACTCCATGTTGATCTCAGCACCTGACAGACAGTCGTTTCTTAGGTAGTGATAGAAAAACAAGTTTGATGTCTGGAAAAGACTTAAAGAAAGGGGTAGATTTGTGTAGCTGCGTGGATGCTCTTGAGTGGGAGAAAAAGGAAGTCGATATGGGGTCTCCATTCGAACCCCGCTGTTCGGGACTGCAGCTATGACCCACCTTGGGGTGAAAGTTACCTATGAAGGCGAGAACATTGGTCAACAAATTTAGTAGCGTAGGTCCCTGATGGATGGCGTGAGGTGGCCATCGGAATAGGGGAGACCAACCATGGCTGAAGCCTCCGTTTTCGGGAGGGCGATTAGTAGCTATTTCCTTCAGTACACTCCGATCTGAGTACCACTTAGAAGCTTGAGCTGAAGGCACCAAAAGAGAATGAAGCCATCGATATCGGCACTTCGGGTCAAATTCGCAGCGACATCAAAATTGACAACCTTGTACATTGTCTTCAGCGGCTTTGTTTCCTTTCTGTGTGTCACCTTGAGCTGGATACCCTCCGATTTTGACACCCGTATCAATGCCACAGAATCATGTAATACTCAATAAATTATAAATAAAAGGATAGAAGACTTATACCATTAGTTAATTAGGGGTTAGAGGAACAGTTCTAGATTTTTTGGTATTTTTACGTCCTCTTTTAGCTGCTAGCTCCCGGTAGACCAAAAAAAAGGCACCACAATTTAGGACCGTACCAAAATTCTACGTAATAAATCAATAACAAGTAATCTTAAAAGTATAACAAAAATATGAACAGATGCGCAAAGTTGTAATCTACCTTTCTCTAAGTCTTGAAAGGTTTTAACTTGTTTGCGTCGAGATATGAGCGTTGGTACTTCTCGTAGACTGAAGTAATGGTGCCACTTATTTGGGTCAAAGTCGGCTTACGGGTAATCTTAATTCCGCTGATCAGTGTGAATATTTACAGAACAATACCGACTAGTTGAGTTAAGTACCAAACACAACACCAAGCGCAAAGCGACCCCAGCACAAAAAATGGCAGACAATCCACAATCAAGCTCGCCCGGTGGCGATCAGAGCCACTTGAGCACCACCTCTGTAAGTTCATTCTCCAGGGTGTTCCCCACATCTAGAATCCCCGCTGTGCTACCTACCCAAGAGAATCATTGCTGGAAAGAATTCAAAACTAACAGCATACACCCCAGACAACCACAGACGACACATCAATCAATGCCCAAGCCGAGCTCTCCGTCAAAATCGACGATTTGCTGAATCAACTCTCAAACAAATTCGCCGGCGTATCGAGCGAGATATTTGCAAAGAGTACGGTATCTCAAGACCCAGGGTGGAAAGATATAGCTCGATGGGATCTAGCTAACAACTTGTCTCTGGAATAGTGGACGAAATGTCGCGACGCTTAGACAACCTCGAGCAAAACCTACAAGCAAATAACGAGCAGCCTGGAAGCAGAGATGGGAAGAGTAGTCCTACGAAGATGTGAATACATTCCAGGCACCAAGACGGGAATAGTTTCAGGAACGATAATGGGAAAGGCTTCTTATGGAGGCGGGTATACACACTTGGGAGGTGTCCATGGCAGGGCATCATTGACAATACAACTACGCATTTCTAGTGGTCAAGAGGCAAAAGCAAGGGGTACTGGATTTCACTGGGTTACGCAGGAGTTAAGGGTCCTTTCAGTCATGATACCAAGTAGAGCAAAACACCAATTAATGTCCAAGTAAAAAAAGATTCAATTTTCCCAACCTGTCAGAGCCCGTGTCAAAAACAACAGGCTCCCTAAACTAATACTAACATAACTAGTAGTTTACAATTCAGACTTGCCAGTAACCTCTGCAATAAATCTCTTGAGGATGTTGGTCTTGCTTGTGAACTCATCCAGCTTGGCTGGTGCCAAACCGCCCTTCTTGATGATACCATCCAAACGAGCCAACTCCTTTGCGGCGTAGCCCTCGCTCTTGGACAACTTGTCAAAGACACGGACGTAGTACTCAGCATATTTGTACTGAGCATCCTCCTTAAAGCCCTTAGCGGCCTTAGTAGCTTCAGCAGCAACCTCAGCAATGCTTGAACCTCCGGTGAACTTGGCAACAATACTGTCCAAAGCTTCAATTGTGCCTGCGGTAGCATCGAGTCCTCCTCCTGGTGTACGGTGGGTACCAGCCTTCTCGTTCAAGAATTTGATGATATCTGGTTGTGTTCGTCCGCTGCTGTAGTCCTCTGGCTTTGTGCTGCCCTTGGGGAAGAACTTGATGGTGGGGTATGAGGAGACTCCTTGGTCGGAGGCAGTGGCCTTTGAGTTATCAGCTTCGGCATCGACCTTGGCGACAACCACATTTGGCTCGTTGACGAAATCTTGAGCGACCTTCTCCCAGATTGGTGCAAGAGTCTTGCAGTCTATGCATTCCAGTTAGCATGTAGCCCTTCCAAGGCACGGAAAATAGAACTTACGTCCACACCAAGGAGCGGTGAAAGCAACCAAAACATCCTTATCCCCACCGATTGTGCTCTTAAAAGAAGTATCGGTCAACATCTCAACCTGGCTAGGCGCAACCCTCGCCTTCTTAGCCTTAACTCCAGTCTTCTTTGAAATAAACTCGGACAAACTCTCCAAATCCCTCCCTCCATTATAATCCTCTGGCTTCTCACTCTTTCCGTCAAAGAACTTGATCGTAGGGAATCCCTGGACACCGAATCTCTTTCCAAGGGACTTCTCAGCATCGGCATCCACCTTGGCAATGATAACCTGATCTTTGGCAAAGGCGAAGTTTTGTGCGAGCTGCTCGTATACTGGGGCGAGGGTCTTGCAGTGTCCACACCATGGTGCGAAGAACTCGACGAGTGCGGGCTTTCCGGTGAGGACGAGCTTGTCGAAGTTATCTGGGATGAGGTCGATGACAGCGGAACCGTCGTATGTTGGTGGTGGTCCTCCAGGTCCAGCTGCGAAGGAAACGGTGGCGAACGCAGTCGCTGCGAGCGCTAGGCTCTGTAGTAACTGAACCATATTGTTTGTGATCTTGGGTGTGTATTTGTTCTTAACCTCGAAATTTAAAATAAAATCCAGGTGTTGTTTTTTATATGTGGCGGAAGGTCGATTTCAAACCAGATATGGACAGATAGCTAGCTTGAGCTTGGACGAATGGTGGCGCAAGCCTGGAAGGCCCTGGCAGAGCTAAACGCCTAAAATTTTGGCCCCACCTGGAAATAGCCCCTAAAGGTGCTCGTTTTCAGTTGATTTTCAACTAATAATTTCGAATTATTGAACCACATAACCCAGAGTACTCATTGTTCGAAAGCATTATAAAGTTTCTAGGGCAATATTAACCGTACTGTTAAGCTGAAACAACGAGAGCTATCTACAGCTACTTTTATTGCGCATGGCGAGAGGTTTTCCACTATGGCAAGTGTATCTAAGCAAGTCAGGACCCCCTTTCCTTAAGATCAGATTTCTTCAAGTCACTTTAATCTCCAAAATGAGCTATGTACAACTATCTACAGAGATTCTTAAATCTTCCTTCCAACGCCATTCAGTTTGTACCTGCCATCCCGACTTCCTCAAGGATGCTCCGGATCAAGGAATTGTAGTCGACTATGGTTCATGCACAAGAAACTGTGCATTCTGTGGGCATACCGGCTCATTTACCGCCCATCGTTGTCCATAAGAGGGCATTTTTGGGACTTATCCAATGAGGCGCTTAAAAAACTTGTACGTAGCATCCCAACACAAATTCTGATTTTCCTAATTCATTACAAAGGGCGTCACCTCTCAGAGCTTAAGTGAAATTGGGAAGAAAGGAAGTTTTACTCCTTGAAAAGGTAGAAGCTCAAAGCAGCAGAGTATCGCGCTTATAGAGAAGATTCGGGCGGAAGAAAAGGGGTTACTTGATCTTGAATGAGAGCATTTGGATCTAGAGTAAGGAGCAGAATATGCATATCGAGCAATGGGAGTCAAAATCAGACAGAAGAGATACGAAATAGGGGGCTTGAAAGAACTGCTCTCACTACTTCAAAATCCAAGCGCAACTCGAGAAAGAGAATTGTCAATCCCTCCTAGCTCACCGCCGATACGTATCTCATCGTCTGGATCCCGGCCAAGAGTACAAAAACCGAAACCCAAGACCTCTGTTACACTCAATACTGCGAAAAGGTCCAGCGAGAGACTGAACAAGGGGGATAGAGCTTCTTAAAAGCACCGTCTGTGAAGGAGAATAAGCGTAGATAGAAAGTCGGATTCAGTAGAGAAACTAGAATATGAGAAAATTAGAGGCGCTCTACTTTGATAGATCTCAAGCATGAACCACTGCTTCCCCTACCTTCAACATCTTGTCATTTTCATGCATTCATAGATTTTGGGGGACGAACTTGAGGGGCGATCTCTCCTTCGAGGTTTAATTTATGCTCACCTTCTCCTACCCTCATTCGTTTATGACGCTAAAATTCCATCGAAAAAGTTATGGTGATTATCGTTCAGTCTTCTTTCACAAGTACCTTTTAGCTGATCAGCATTCGTTATTTACGCTATTTGAAACAATTTGAAAAACTGCGACGTGTAACAAAACTGTTCCTCCCGCGTATGCCAAAGAATTCCTGGTCAATATGGTCTACGGAGTATATTCCTGGTCAATTTGAAAAACTGCGACATGCAACAAAACCCCGCCACTCTTTCACCTCGCAATACCACCTAGAGAACTTGACTTTCGTCCGATCTCTCCAAAGTTTATTCTGGGCAATTGAAAAAAAAAAGATCCTGGGACAGCATTCACCCCTCCCTCTTCTCAAATTTCATCCCAGCTTTCGTCTCACGCTCTGTTTGTACGTAGAACTCAAGATTACCACCGACCATCTCCTCTCTCCAATTATTGCCTCTCAAAATATTCTCATCCAAAGTAAGAAAGGGGCGCCCTCATCTGCGAAGTGCAACAAAATTCTTTCTGAAAGCTAAAATAGGGAAGTCCGAAGTGAGAAGTGTGATCTAAGTGGTCAACTGCAAAGCGGGGTCGTGAGAGGGCGGGAAGGGCATTTTATTACTGACTGGATGACTGTGTGTAAAGACGTGGAATATTACGAGTTCAGTCACCGCAACTTCGATCGATATATTATTTCACCTCTCAGGCCCATTTCAAGAATTAAGAATCATGAGACATCAAATTTGTCTATCAAAATCATTTATCATCCTCCATCTACCACCCTCATCAATATTTTCACCATTGTTCCCACCCCCTATTTCTTAGGATACTCAGAAACCCACTTCACAATCTGGGCCACCTCTTTATCAACGACAGCTTGCACACCAGCATTCGCCCGGGCATTGCTCAACCGCAAGTCGGAGCAGTGGAAGCCACCAGGAATGACGTTGACAGGGGCTTTCTCGGTGGAAACCAGCGGTCCGCCTGGACGGAACTCAGAGGACATTCCGGAGGTCTTCCATGGGTCGAATTGACTGTTGGAGGAAAGGTTAGAAATTTATAAATAGTGAAGAGCGGGCAGAAGGGGAGTTGGGGAGAGGAAAGGGCATTGTGAAATCTTACCCATTAGTCCAGATCAAACGCTCCGTATCCTCCAATCGCCACCCTTGAGTATGCTTGTTGACTTTGTGGACATTGTTATCTGGTGATAAAGCAGAGCCATATGTGAAGCCATTGGTGGTAGGGAAGAAGAGAGGGCACATTCGTTGCCAGTACTCGGCGGTGACAATGCGAGATACGATGCTTGGCCTATTTGAAGGGGCTCCATCTTGCCAATAACCAAATGGCTCGTTGCATAGCATCCAGTTCCACTGGAGATCGATGTCGTTGTCCACTGATCTATCGGTGTACTGCAAGTTGTTGGCGTTGTAGGTATCGATACAGTCGAGATTATTTTCTCCGTCGTATCCGTTGTTTTCACAGAAGCCAGGAAGCAGAACATTCTTGGTCCATGTGGCGTATCCTTCGAGGGCAGTCTCTAAACCAACTCCATTGGCATCAGGGGTAACGGCTGCACCAGCTGTGACGTTCTGCCAAAACAAGTCAGTACCTTCCATTTGAACATCACCGGGCGAAACTAACCTCAATAGCATCACAGAATTGGAAAAATCCGGAGTAACCAGTCGTGAAACTGTTGGATTGCCACAGCCAAGGACCGTTTTGAAGGGTACTGTTTACGTTAGCACCACCTCAGAATATTGAAGAAGAAATGGGAACAACATACGACATAATATCTTCTGCATGGCTTATTGACTCGAGACCAAATTTAGTCTTCAAGGCCAATTGCTCGGCCGCAGTTCCCTCTTCCCAAATTTTGTCCATGTAATCGATAACAAGTGAAATATCTTTGCTACAATTCTTTGGCATACCCTCTTGAATAGGAGTAAAGTATTGCCACTAAATCAAAGTCAGCACCTTCCATTAAATCTCGTGTACTGTAAATGCCACTCACGTAGTCATAGATCGCCTCAACAGGAGCACTGGAAGCATGGTATGCCCAGAAAGTTCCCGGGTATACTGAATAAATCCATGCTGCCAATGCACCAGAGTAACTTCCTCCAGAGAACACCCATGGTGCTTTATCCGAGTTTGTGGCGCCGGTTGAGTCGAATGGGAGAACCGCCGTTTTCGCGAAGTGGACGAAATCAGCCATGGATTGGTCGAGAGTAAGGAGTTGTAAAGTCTCGGCGGTGAGAACTTGGTACGGACTGGACTCTCCCCAGTAACGATCTAAATTGTTCGTTAATTAGGGAATATGGATACTAAGGAGGGGAAACATACGCTCAACCATGACCACAGCTCCCTTGATTTCTTGAGCATAGAGACCCTGAAAGGTGACAAATTAGTGGTTGTCAAATTGATTCATAAACATGTATCTTGACTTACAACGACGGTTGCGTTGGTAAGATAGGAACCATAATTCGCAGCAGCAACCTCACCCGGGGTGAAAAGTACAACCTAAATGTATCTCAGCACAACACTCCCCACCTGTATCCCAATTGACTTACCGGCGAACCTGGACCTCCCCAGAACTCAGTGTTCCACCAAAACTTTTGCTTAAAAGTTCCCTTGCTCAAATCATCGTGGTCGAGGATCTGATCGAAGAACGCAGCGCCCGTATCATTACTTAGTGCAACAATCTGCACCACACCAGGATCCGCCGCGTCGACGGGAGGAATCAGTCTACCAAGATGCTTGAACTCTGTGTTAGGAACAGCTGCAACAAAAGAAGTAAAAGCCACGATGGCGGAAACGATTGAGCACCTCATGATGACGGAGGGTAGCTACAGAGGGCAACTTGCACTCTAATTGTTCGCAACAAAGCAGGACAACTTCTCGGGGGGAGGCGAGGGGTGTGAGGGGGTGGAAGAGAGGAGGAGAAAAGAAAGAGGGAGGGGAGGACAAGCTTCTTATCAACTCCCTATTGACTTCACCCGAAAGACCCATGCTGGACATCAAGGTGAATTTTACTTAGGCCACTGCAGCAGCTGCTGCTGCACCTATCTTCCCTGGGACAATTTCGTAAAGAAGTCTCGCGAGTCGCAAGCTGGGGGTAGATACGCTGATCTACGGCATGGGGCAAACCGATAACAAGCGATTGTGGAGTTGAACTTGCTTGGAGCCATTGAGCCAGAAAGGAAATCCGAGCTCCATTGGTCGGCACCTGTTGCTTTGCATAGGTGCGATTTGGTTTGCTGTCGTGATCCCCATGTTTGACTTTTCGAGTTACTTCGTACCTATCGACTAACCAGAGAATCATTATCGAAGCAACGCTCCACGGACTCGGTTTGTCCGGCCCTGGATTGCTGCAGACCAGCAGGATGCATGAACCTTGAAATAGTTCACGGGACCAAGTGAAGGTCGGGTGCCAAGAGGAAATGTAGCCGCGGTGTTGGAATTCGTATGGATCCAAGATTGTGAGGCAATATAAAAACAAATGGTAAAAGGGGAAGGTGGTTAAAATAAACGGTGGGGTTGCGGGCCGTGCTGACGGTTCATTGGTTGGCGGTCAGTGCCGAGTAAAGAAGCTTCCTTTCTAGTAATAGCTCCTAAACATTGCATCTCACGTGTAGACTATTTCGCATACCCGAACGTAAGAAATTCAATCAAAGACTTAAAGAAATCATTCGAGACCTTTTGGCAGACAAAATCCGTATTGTTCTATCCAGACTTGGGCATTGACATATCGATACTAGGTCCCGGGTATATCAATACGAAGTATATCGGAGTCAGGTTATCGGAAACTAGTTAATCCGGGCCGAGAGCCAATAGAAACTTAGTAACCTACTAATGCTAGTAACTCTTATAGATTCTAGTTATCTTATAATATACTACCTCTATAGTTTGACTTATTTCGCTGTTTATCTATTACGTTAGTTATTATTAAATAATATAGGTAATACTCTTAGGTTTCAGACACGTGACCTAGCTTCTCGGTACCCCCGGCCTGCCGGGACGGCGGGTTCCTAAATATAACTTTATACTTTTTAACTAACATACTTTCGTCCCAGGCGAAATAAACGTTAAACAAGGGGGGTCACTTTATAGAGTTTCCAGGGGGTTTTAAGTAGCATGAATCAGCGGAAATGTGCTGATTACACCATTGGAATAACGTTTATTTCGTCCCAGGCGAAACTATTACGGCAGAAGCGAAATTAACCCCCTATGAAAATTGGCCAAAAGCCCTGATAGCCCACAGAATCTGTAGTAATAAGTGTTACCCCCCCCCCTTAATTATAAGTAGAGGTTATTTCTGACAGCTGGGAACCTTAAAAGTCGTGCGAGTGTTGCACCAAAATAAAAGAAGGTTCAGGTTTAACCTCTAATTAGGGGGGAGAGTAGTTTCGCCTGGGACGAACTATGAAGTATCATTTATCCCGACTTGGCCTATGTATGCCAACCTGATGTGTGAAGGGATTTGTGGGGTCGTTGATCTAGAGCCGGGGTTTGTGTTCCGACCCGGCCCAGATCGTAGGTAAGTAACAATCCAGAAGTTCTATTTATGAATCTCTGATATCTGTCGTTATTGGCATGTCGAAGGCAACAGTCTTTTTCTATGCCAAGACTTTTCATTTTTGGACGGAGCCACCCATCTGCTGTGTCTACCCAATACGCAAGGCACTTTTGTTTCTAAAGAAGCCAGACGAGGTGGGTAATTCAGTATCGACGGCGGCACAAAAGTATCTGATTTCGATGGTGCTTTGGTCGGTGATCTTGAATGCCTGTACAGTTCTCGCCGCTTGATTGTAAATCGACTCAGGTTGGAAAGGTTCGAGTGTCTTCTTGTATTATTGATATAGGATGAATCCTCAATGCGTGCAAAGTAACGCAGAGAATCCCCTGGTCCACTGCATGCTCCCCATAATGACGACCATAAAGCAAAGAGCAACAACAACACTAACAAAACCATACCGATACGCATGTTTCCTCCTCAACGAGCTCAACTCACCGACCCAAGTACTGACGGTCGTCAAACACCCACAGAATCCATCTTCTATCCCTTGTAGTACCTGACACCCAATAACACCACCCAACGGTACACGCTGAAGATCATATGCCATGCCCAAGACTGCCGTCCCTAATATATTCACGACGAAGGTTCCAAGGGGGAATGAAGAAATCTTGCCGTTGAGATACATGGAAGCGTAGAAACGAGCAAGACAGCCGATAGGGGCAAAGACCAGGGAAAATACTGCTCTCCCACGCCATGTTTCTGGGGATCCATTATTTCTGTCGGGTGGGAAAATTGCTAGTAAAACAGCACCAAGCCAGCATCCCCAAGCAAGAACAACGACTGCTGGGTCAAGTATCTTGCGACCGAATCTGAATGACAAGGACGGAGTGAGAGGCTCAACTAAAATAGCAATATGAGCACCAACGTATAAAGCAGAAATACAAAGTGAAAGCGTGAGAATGATGACGGCAAGTACAGCCATGAAAGAAAAACCCCCATTCCGCGGAACCGTGGATGTGGTTGAACTAAAAGCCGTGTAATCTGCTGGGTGACTAAGTGGTGTTGGCAGGTCGTTAGACAACGCTAAGAATGCATCTCGAATGAAAGATGAAAAAGAGGTAAAACAACCACAAAATCCGGTGGCTAAACCGATATACAGGGGGATTGTCTTCTTCGTGGCAGCATGTGCCTTTTTCGCAGCTTGTATATCGATTGATTTCTCTGATTCAGAGCCATTCTCCTCGTCTTCCGCCCGTTTCTTGGCTTGTTGTAGTTTTCGATCATATACTGGATTTCCCCATTCTTGTTTGAAGAGCATTCTATCCTCACTCAGAAAACCCATGAATAGGCTTCCTCCAAAGTTGGCCCATAGTTCGCTGAAAACGACTGGGGCACCTGGATAGAACGTGATGGCTTGCAATCCGAGTCGAGCAAGAGTCCCCAGAAAGGAAAAGAAGATCAAATAAGATATCGTGTACAGTTGAGTGGCAGTCTTCGAGACTTTAGGCAGTTGCTTCTCTTCTGGTTCCTGGTCTTCTGCGGCTTTTTTGGCTCTTTCTTGCGCTTCTCGATATCTCTGTTCTTCGATCCTCGCATCTTCGAGTGATTTGTGCCGATATAGTGTATTGCCCTCTGGGTTCTCTACTGGCGGAGGCGTTGCAAGCTCGTCGAGGTTGACATAGCTGTCAGGGATGGTGTAGTCATTCTCATCTGTTGATTCGTGTCGGGTGGGTAACCTCTTCTTCCTGCTGGACTCGCCCACAACATGGCCGCCCAGTCCGGTCTTGGGACTTTGAATAGGTGGGGTATCTCCTAATCCATCGAAGGTTGGTGGTTTTGACATTGGAGAAAGATATTTGTCTTTGAAATTCTTTCGAAAGTGTACATGAACTGAGGTTTTCCTTCCTCTATGTCATCATCATCGCCTATATGTCAACGTTGTCAAGTACAGTTAAATTCGGCTGAAGATGCGACGAAACATTTGAAGTTGTCAACAAAAGCGACAGCCCGGAGCCGCCCACCTCAGTGGCCCACTCGGACTTTAAGTTCCCGTCGTTCCCCAGACCCCTGCATCCCCAGATAAGCGATTCGGAACCCTGAGTACAAAGGGGAGCTCTATCCAGCTACACGTACCCCTCCTCTGTAAACAACTTATTTCGTAAGGACTCAGACTCAGTTCTCCCAATCATCACCTTCACAATGGCTTCGCAACTGCCCCCAAACGTCCATCGATCGACACATCCATGTCTGCAAGCCAAGCTCTCTCAGCTTCGAGCTGCCACCTCAAATGCGCGGGAAACGAAAGCACTGGTACATGAGATAGCATTGATCGTAGGATGCGAAGCATTAGCAGCAGGACTCTCTACAAATTCCGGTTCCAAGGTAAGCAAGCTTTTTAACTCCCTCTATCCCCATGCTCTGCTAATATATCAAAAGAGTAAAACACCATTAGGATATGAATTCACAACCACCGAAATCTCCCCCTCCACAATCTCCCTCGTTCCCATTCTCCGCTCTGGGCTAGGGATGTTAGACGGTAGGCACCTCTCCCATATCCTCTTTCTCCAAGAATAAAAGTATATTTACTTACAACTTCTCCCAAACAGCCGTACAAACCCTCCTCCCCGTGCCTGTCCCAGTCCACCACCTCGGTCTCTTCCGCGAACCCACAACCCTCGAACCAGTAGAATACTACAACAACCTCCCATATCACGCTCCCGCAGCAGGCACACCCTCCAACGCACCCAATGCCAACGCCTCCGAGCTCGCCATCCTCCTCGATCCTGTAATCGCAACGGGTGGCACCGCAGTAGCCGCAATCCAGACATTAAAAGAATGGGGTGTAAAGCGGGTTATCGTTATTTCGATTCTTGGTGCTCTGCCGGGATTGGAGAAGGCGGCGAGCGAGTGGCCTGAGGGGGTGGAGATCTGGACTGCTGGTGTGGATGAGAGTATTAATGAGAAGGGCATGATAAAACCGGGTTTGGGGGATGTGGGTGATAGGTTGTTTTTGACGATTGGGAAATAGGGGAGTCAGATACTTGACAATATGTCTTTCTTCCCCGGTCTTTTGCGTACGTGCACATTCTGGCGTTCTTGATTTTGAGGTTTAGATTAAATTGTTTATTGCTAGAGGGATTTGATGATGAGAGACGAGGAAATGAAATGTTATGAAATCACATTACCAAGTATCTTCTTGTTTTTGACCAAGTTCCGATTAAGTTTGCAGGTTTTCGCGTTGAAGAATCCGGCAATACTGTGACTAGAAAACAGTTACTTCACTGCACCACCTTCCCACCCGGTCTCTAATACCATACTTCCCCTAAAACACCCCCCAAGAACGCCATCCATTCGTTCATCGAGATCAATTCTTTCACTACGAATTTCCAATCCATCCCCTACCCTAAACGCCTCAGGCCACCCCCTAACAAAATCGATATGTAGAACCGCCGTAAAGTGTTAAAGCAAACCCTCTCTGACGTCGTGATTCATCATATTCATCTTTCCTTAGCTTCTCAGTTTCCTTTAGTGTTTAAGTATTCTTTTCTTTTCCTTGGTCGTCTTCCCCATCGCCTCCAATAATGCCAAAGCAGGTTGTGCGGTTTGTTGAAGGTCTCGCTTAGGAGTTTTTGGAGTTTCGTTGTTGACGGCAGCACCCTCCTCCTTATCCGCTATCGAAAAGTTAGAAACAAGATTCTTGTTGAAGCAAAATAATCAACTTACTACCCTTAACGCAATACTTTTGAAGATCTTCGAGACTCTCAAACAAGATCGGGTTATTCAGGAGTCGACCTGCTTCACCGAGATACTTTGGATCACCAGTCTCTCGAAACAGGCTGAGAATCCGGAAGACCTCGAGACCGTATGGAGTCCTAATGAAAAATGTTAATGGGGTGTTATTGGTTGGAAAGGGGGCAATGACTTACTGATCATACCAATTTCTAACGAGGGGTAGTCCCCCGTCGTGGTCTTTGAATTCTCGTAACGCGATGCATTCGTCGTCTAGAATATGGATGTGTGAGTAGGGTGAATGGCAATATCAAAGGGGTTACTTACGCGAGGGTCCTCGTTCGTCTTTCTCACGGATCAGCGCGAAGTTTTCCGGGGTTGAGACGTATGGGATTGCAAGCGGCATTTTGAAAGTGGTTGGTGACGGTTTGCGGTGGTGTTGTTGTTGTTGTTGTTGTTGTGTTGAAGGAAAGAAGAGGATGAAGGGGAGTCGCATAGAGATTCACTTCCTGCCTTGCTTCTTGATGAGCCATAGTGAATTGGGGTTGATTAAAGCTGAACACAAGTAGATTCTATCTTAGAAAGATAGGTGTAACAAGAAGCCTCAAGGTCTTCCAGTATGGTAGAGTTTGGAACATAGTTGTTAGTTATAAGAGATCCAGTAGTAGTCTTTCTTTATTCTATTTCTTTGAAAGGTTCTAGTAAAATATATTTATAGGAATATTCTTTGCACTTCACTACTAATCATATATTACCTTTACTTGGAATTATTTGAACTAAACGACGAAGGTGTGTTAAGCAAAAGCTATAACGTTTGAGCGGTGGCCAGACGTTTCGATAGGAGATATAAAGCTTTAATGATTGTTAGATCTTCTCTTTCATAATGGGAAGAAAACATTTAATATAAGTTTGAAGGCTCAACAAGACATATAATATTTGTAGGATCTTCTTTTAACTGCATTACTTGACATGTCCCGAGCTTTTCTAGAACGAGAAATCAGGTCAACTTGACTTGTTAGAGATATGTCCTTTCCAATTTTTCAACCAAGCAGAATGTTGAAATTGGTGTAACTTGTTGTAATTACTTGGTTCATTTTCAGAAGTTTTACCTGAAAGCTGGGGTTCAGAGGAAATTTAAGGAATGTTTTTTGCTATCATTTTGTTTCACTCTTTTCTTCTTGTTGTCATGCTTCCCACCGAATTCGCTTGGGAAACCACCCTACTTTCCTACTTAGATAGGAGTAGTGAACTTTCTTTTTTATCTCTGTAGAGGCTTAGATGATAATTCTAGGTGAATGGATTGTAGTGTTATTTTTCTCACTACTAGTTGGCTTCAGAGATTTATATATTCAGGATTTATTAAGTGAAGTGAGTAAAGAGAGTAACCAATCATCGCGAGTTGGCCAGGTATCTTAAAACTTTAAATAAATCGACTTTTTACTTAATTATATGATTGGCTCGATAAACCTTCTACTTTAACTCACTCCACTTATAAAGGCTTAATATATATATCTCTGGAGCCAACTAGTAAGGCGAGCTCGGAAAATACAGCTTCTATTTCCCATTCCATTTAGACAATTATCTCGCAAGTTAATCAAACCCCAGTCTTATTTAGTCACCCTTTTTTTCGGCGCCGCTGCCGCGATTAATTTCGGTTTCCAATGTTCTCTCACTTCAATCTTCAGTAAAATGAAGCATAGGTAACCTCGCAGACTAACAACCCACTTGGTGAAGTAGCTGGCTATGGCTAACCTATCCTGTCACCAAGGGAAAGACTTGCATTAGTGGGAGTCGCTTACTCAAAAGCGGGGTAGCATTCCAAAACCAACCCAGAGCTTCTTTGAACCACAAGAACTTTTTACGTACTACTTGAAAATTACGTATCCCATTACATAGTGTCTCCCAAGCTTCATGCTAGCTTGGTATTCATTTGGTTGCTTCCATTAAGCGAATATTCCTCTCAGCCACAGTTCTTATTCTCACACTTCATACCGACCCCACAAATGACTGAATCTGGATCCAAGTCTATCAAACTCAACAATGGCGTCTCCGTAAGTATTTTGCAGTCAACCTCAATAACCGTCTCTGGCTTGTTGGCTGGTTCAAATTTTGAACCTCTCCTGTTCACCGCCCAATAAAGACAAGGACTGATCCATCCTTCTTTTTCAAGATCCCATCACTTGGTTTCGGCACCTTCGCCGATGAAATTGTTCCCGGTCAAATGTACACTGCGATTCTCGCAGCCTTAGACGCAGGCTACAGACATCTAGACAGTGCCTGGTAGTTCGTACTCCCCTTTCATTTCCCCATTCCTCCTTTCCACACACTCTTTCTTCCCTTTCTATCCAAGGCTCACAAACCTTTAAACAGTTACAAAACCGAATCTGAAGTAGGACGAGCACTTAAAGACTGGTTGGCTGCAAACCCAAAGTACAAAAGAGAAGACATCTTCATCACAACAAAAGTATGGGTTCACCTTATGGAACCCGAGGACATAAGATGGAGCTTGGAGAACTCTTTGAGGGATATGGGGATTGATTATGTGGATTCATTTTTACTGCATTGGCCTTTTGCCGTTGAGAAGACGGAGGATGGGGATGTGAAGTTGGATAAGAATGGGAAGGTAAGTGCATATCACATTTACTGCGTCCCCCTGAAATCTAGTCCAACGACCAGAAGGAAAAGAAGAGAGATGAGAAGGATAGGGAGAGAACCAAGCTAACAATAAATTAAAGTACATAATGTATCACTCCCGAACCTCCAATCTTCTCCCCACATGGCGCGCAATGGAAGCCCTCCAAACTTCCGGAAAAGCAAAAGCAATCGGCATATCCAACTTCACAATCCCCCATTTAACCAATCTCCTATCATACGCATCCATCAAACCAGCAATAAACCAAATAGAAATCCATCCCTATTTCCCCAACACAGCCCTAGTCAACTATTGCTTCGCCAATCAAATCCTACCCGTAGCATACTCACCCCTTGGATCCCAAAACACAAAAACGGAACGGTCCGTCCTGGGGGATCCCGTCCTGCAGGAGCTAGCGAAGGAAAAGGGCTGTGAAGTAGCACAAATCTGCATAGCATGGGGGCTACAGCGAGGTTACGTCGTCATCCCTAAGAGCGGGAATGTGGAGCGGGTCAAAAAGAATTTTGAGATCATAGAACTGAGTGAAGCGGACATGGAGAGGGTGGGTGGTATTGCCAAGACTGTAGGGAATGGGGACGGGACGGGGAAGAGATTCGTGAATCCGGTGGGGGTCTTTGGCTTTGACATTTGGGCTTTTTGGGGAGAGAAATGAGAGTGGGGGCGAAGGGAAAGGGGTAGGGCTGAAGTTGAGTGGGGGCGGAGATTGAAGCTTAGATGGTGTGGTGGTATGGAATGCAAGAACTTTAATAATCCGTTGTTGTGCAGTGAAAGTAACAGTGTCTTTTTTGTGCGCTCTTGGCGAAGCACGTATGCTTGTGCTCGAGAGTTGCGTCGCTTGATGTTGCTACCCAGCTGCTCTGGTGGCTCTGGAATCAAGTCTGAAGCGTGGTCGGAATACAAATCGGATACAGAGCGAGCAAGAAGTAAATCAAAACGCCATTCCTTAAGATTTATATGTGTGCTAGCCCTATTACCGCAGAAGAAGTATCAAGAAATGCATACAGAAACAATCTGAGTTGCGCCATCTTTTCTTACATCCCGCAATTGAACATAAAAATACACGGAGATAATCATCGTTGAACCTCGAACAAAACGAATCAAGAAAATATGCTTTGAAGCCAAAATCTCAACTTTCCAAAAAAACCCGTGAACCCCAAAAGGAAGTTATCAAATATAATAAAACAAGCAGGAGAAATGAAGAAGAAGAAGAAGAAGAAGAAGAAGAGAAAAAAGAACAATCACTTGATCTTTGCCCAAGAAGAAAACTTTGAACTCAAATCATCGATATCAGAGTTACCCTTGGAAGTAGAAACAGAACGTCGCGCAGAAGAGCGCGAAGAATTAGATCGTGACACGCCAGGTACATCAAGTTGGTTCGCTCCGTACGTGGAAGAAGGCCTCTTTTTATACGTATTAGGCAACTCGGAAACCTCTGTTGCCAAGCTCTTGATGCATTCCCATGTGGAGGCGGGTGGTGACTCCTCTCTTTTATAAGAGCGTGGTCGGCGTCTGGGACTGGGAGATCTTGTTCGTCTCTTTGGAGCTGGAGAGTGTTCTCGTCGTCGAGGAGCTGGAGCAGGAGAATGTGGTCGTCGCTTGGGACTTGGTGATCTGCTCGAAGTGGATGAGGATAGACCTTCGTTGGTATGAGGTCCGCTGTGAACGGAGCGAGGACGGTCTGAAGCGTGAATACCCCGAGTTCCGGAGTATGGTTGCACGAAGTTGAAGTCTGAATTTAGGTTTGGGTTGTAGAACTGATCCTGTGGGGGTCCAACTTGGGATATTGGATCCATGTGTGATGAATAGTTATTAGAATATGTTTCGGATGTCGAAATGTTCAAGAAGCATTGGTCGGTGGTCCAATTGGGATCAAGAAACCCATCGTCCAGAGGTAAATGGTCAGACGCAAAGTAGGCCTCCGGATTGGAGATTGTGATAGGCATAGTTGAAGAAGGGTAATGAGCGTAGGTTGTATCGAGATGATTGAAATCAGGTGAAAACCCCTGCGGAATGAGTTCACTGGAAGGGTATGGTGTGAGTCTGGCATTTGGGTTTTCTGAACTGGCGCGGAGGTGGCTGTTCCCGTATCCCGGAAACAAAGTTGGTGACTGAAAACTAATCGACGAGTGCCCTAGTGTGCTGCTTGATTCAGGCCTTTCATTTGCTGTAGAGCTGTTCATATCGGTGCTCGGGGGCCTATTGCTTTGGGATCTCCCTGCCCGCGAGTCTCGTCTTTTCACAGCTTGTCCGTTGTTAGGACATTTTTCTGGGTCACACTGTTGAAATCAGTAACCATTGATAGCGATAGGTCATGTCTAGTAGTTTAAATCCTTTTGGATTCTTCAAGCGAGACCCCTGCTACTGCTGCACTACTTGCAAGATCTAGTGGGAAAGTACAACAAGACATACCTTAACTCTTCGTTTCCTATGCTCTTCACAGGCATGCCCTCGGTTTGCTCGCACCTGTTCTCGCTCCTCTTTTTCATAGCGACGTTTCTTCTGCTTCTCCTTGAAGCCTTGCACCTCGGGATTCCACGCCAAGATCTTCAGATCAGCTTCATCCTCGGATGAATCAGCTCTCCTGCGGCGATGAGAGTCTGCTGATTTCGAAGTTCGGGAGTTACTAGAAGAGGGTACGCCTAGGGATGCACCGTGAGAAGGTCTCGCTGGTCTCTCATCAGCATCAGCATAAGCTGGGTAAGGTGGAGCATCGTTTTTGTGGCTGGATTTCCGGTCCGACTTTTCGACGTGGGTTGACACCGCTCTACGTGATCGATGTTTCCCCGAAGATGTGGAATCTGTCTGTTCGTCTGATCTGGAGACTGCCACCCGGGGTGGTAATGGCGGAGGTTGGGTTTGTTCTGACAACCTTGGCGCAGAGCTTCGACTTGTCCGATGCTTTTGACTTGATACTTCTTCGCTCTGAGGAATGGGTAAGCTTCCATTCATTGACCTCCCCCGAGAGCTCTTGGAGGATTCTCTAAATTTTCTCTCTTCGCGCAAATGTTTCTTGACGGCGGCCCGCATCATCGCATCCAGGCTCCCCTCGCCTGGGAAATGATAACTCAGTGCAACTGCAAGTTCTTTGGACCCGACTGGAGGGTCGAACTGCAAGGTATGGTCGCTTCCAGAATAAATGGTGTAAACTGGGTCGCAAACCGAGCTTTCGCGCGAAGAGGACCTCGAAGGACTGCGGTGACTGGATGAACGAGGCATGTTTGTTTGTGGTTGAAGAACCAGTGTATTCCAGGAAGCCGGAGTGAAAAAAAGGAGTGAGATAGCAACAAATAATTGCAAACGAAGGACAATTTTCAAAGAAAGACTGCAAACAAAACAAAACAAAACCTATGGTCAACTCGAGCTCTCCTAAATGGTGAGAAGTCACCAGTTTTATATATTAAAACGACATTCTCCCCACTCGGGGGCTCATGGGGTCGGAAAACAGTTCTGAAATTTGGTGACCCGAGCTGAGGCAACGCCAGCAACACTAATCCAGATACGTGAGCGAGGTCCAGCCAACCACGACTTCGAGATGCTCCGTCGTTCACGCACATCTGAGCCTTATGCGGTGTAACCATGCAGCCCTTTGAGAATGAATCGATTTATCATCCTATGAGCGTCGAGACCGGTGCCAACTAACCCATTTCGAAAGGGGCTGCCTGCATCCTTCAATCCTCATATTTCCCCACGCCGTACGGCCACCTAAGCGTGGTAGCGGTAATGAAGACTTTGTACGTGCGAAGCATTCAAGGCATCGCGCGAGAGGCGGAGAATGCTTGCATTAGCGGATGAAGAGTCCCCAATCGGCGGTAATAAGCATGCAGTCAGGATGAGAAAGAGGCTCGTAAAGACCGGAAAAGGCTATTTTTCTGGTCCAGGCTGAGATAGAAATCACCAGACCATCATGTTGAATATAGCATCGGTAACGAATACAGCAACCTGGAGGTTGCGCAATTTACTGCATAGCATAGGGCTGTGTCCGAGGACTATTGTAACAATATTTCATTGCCAGGCGCCATTATATACACCCACTTCCTCCAATGACCAGTTCTGGCCCCTCCTCTATCTTAAGAATATTTTGTATGAAACGGTACTACCAGCATTCCTTAAAGAAGGCTGTATGCAAAAGAAAAAGCATAGAACGCCATCCGGTCAACCTCAAAAGCTTCTTTCCAATTGGAAACCAGTATACAAGAAAACAATAAATTAAAACCAACACCGTAATAGTGGACAATGCATGCCCAATCCTTTTATAGCCAAATGCAACCCCATCGTCCACTTTTGCACATTAGAGAATCTAAAATCGTTGAGCTCCGCCACTCCCATTACCATTGTGGCCTGGTACTGGAGGCCCCGCTTCGCCATCAAAGAGATCCTCAAGATATGCACTCGGAGCTCTTTGCTCACCACCATATCCTTGTGTAAGATTCAATGTGCTGCTACTCGCCATGTGCCCTCTGCTTCCCATCAATGAAGGACTCTCAGGCGGCGATGGACCAATACTTCTCGTTCTTCCATAATTCGCTGAAGCAGGTCCCAGATTCGACATGGAAATATTCGGTCCGTGCTGTCCAATGGATATATGAGATTGTGAATTCCCCGGCGAGGCTGCACCGGCTGCGTAGTAGCCAGCTGGGAGATAATTGGACCCTCGGTTTCCGGCTGTGTTGAGCCCTCCTGCTGCTGCACCGGCCGTGGGAGAAAAGAATAATGAGCTGGCACTATTAGCACCGGGTGCAGTTGTTGGTCGAGTTCCTTTCTTTCCTCCTTTAGGTCCAAGTCCGGATAAGCTGATGGTAGAGTCTCGGTCGTGGTGGTCTTTATAGAACGGAGCTACTGGAGTACGGAATAATGCCTTGCTATCTGACATGTTTTGTTGCATGGCAGCACGTTTGACAGAGCGATGAAGAGACCATGCTACTAGGGCACGCCAGAGAAGAACACTCATAGCCATGAAGCCGAGAATGGCACCAACCACGATGAACACGGTCCCTTCGGGGAGTTTCGACTTCTGCATATATGGTGCATTTTGTGTTGGTGGAACCGATGCGGCTACGATGGTATATTGCCCTGTCAGTGTCGGAAGTCCTGTGGGAAGTTCTCCTCCATCTGTTTCCGTTGCAGAACCCGTAATGCTCGGAGCTGATATCGAAGCACCTGCTGTACCGCTTCCTGTAATGACACCCGTCGATGGTACTGCACTCGAAGCGCTCGTTGGGGCCGCACTTGTCGATGCTGCCGGAGTTGCTGATGCTGTGTTCGATGCTGCACTCGATGCTGCTGCTGCTGTGGCCGATGAAAGGTTGGGCAGGTCTGTACCACCATCTTGTGCCGCGGCGTTGATGGCGAACAAGGCGATTGAAGCCAGCGATGTCCCCCGTAGAAGTCT
This sequence comes from Hymenoscyphus infarciens, assembly GCA_001414345.1. Classification (NCBI taxonomy): domain Eukaryota; kingdom Fungi; phylum Ascomycota; class Leotiomycetes; order Helotiales; family Helotiaceae; genus Hymenoscyphus; species Hymenoscyphus infarciens. Next base: position 165,074 of record LLCB01000011.1, read on the forward strand.
CATCTTTGCAAATTTAAGGATTCGCGATGGGTCGGTAGTAAAGTTCGTCCCAAGAAAAGGACTCGAAACGACGTCGGGTCTGTGGTTTGTGGTCGTACTGCTCAGGCGAGGGCGGAATCCTGCGTAACTCCCGTGTTGTTTGTTGCCCAGGCGATCGAGTGCGAGGATGCAGAGAGGGCCGAACAGTCGAGGAATAATAAAATGAAGCGATTCAGAATTTTTGATGGCTGCTGAAGGTGATGATCAATCCACGCAATTGAACTGCCGTGCCTCACTTCCAGCTGGGATAGTTGTGGTCCCGTTGTTTGTCAAGCAGATCTCCTGTTTTCTGGGTGCAGGGAGGTTTTGATCGACCCGACTGAAGGTTGCGTTTTACAAGGGCCTGAGAGAAAAATGTAAATGCGACGGCGGGTGTGAATGTCACCAATGAAGAATATTATTAGCGTAAGTTAAGAAATAGAACGAATGTCGTCTGCCCCTCTGTGATACTGGACTTGGAGTTGTCAACGCAAGGTGCAAGTCCAGGGGAGCAAATCCAATGTTCCTGCTCTGACCACTCTCCCCCTATTTTGGTTTAGCGGTTATTGAATACGACTCGGACTTATTAATAGCCAACCTGAGTTTCGACGCCCGCTAACCAAGAACGTGACAGGACTTCATGCGCGAAACATAAAGGCGGTAACACTAATTTGGAGAGCCGTGGCAGAAAATGTACCGATAGAGAAATTCTTCAAATCCGGAGCTTCATTATCGCAATCGAAGAGGCCGACGCCCAACGACTTTAACACGACCAAAGGAATTTGCGCAAGGCTGCAATTTGGAGCTGCGTTGGAAACTCAACCGCAATCATGGGTACCGCGAAAAAAACCCGCAAGTTCGGCGCTGTAAATCCTCCAGTCTCCCCGCCTCAATCGCAGATAGCTAACCCCTCATACAGGTCAAGCGCATGATCGGGCAAAACGACGCACGTCTAAAAAAGAACCAAGCAAAGGCTGAAGAGGAGAGTAAGAAGAAGGAACAGAAGGGCAGTGAGGTGATTCGTGAAGTGTATGTTACCCTCATGCCAAAGTGTCTCTAAGTCATCGCTAACATTAAACAGTCCACAAGTATCGTCTGCCCTCTTCTTCCAATACAATACCGCACTCGTCCCGCCCTACTCTATTCTCGTCGATACCAATTTCCTCTCCCATACGGTCCAGCGCAAACTTCCTCTCCTCGAAACTCTTATGGATACATTCTACGCAAAGTGTATTCCGATTATTACAAGTTGTGTAATGGCCGAACTTGAAAAGCTTGGTCCAAAATACCGAATAGCACTTAGAATTGCGAGAGACGAGAGGTGGGAACGGCTGCAATGCGACCACAAGGGAGTCTATGCAGATGATTGTATTGTGGATCGGGTGGTCAAGAGCAGGGTGTATGTGGTTGCGACGAACGATCGAGATTTGAAGAGAAGAGTTAGAAAAGTGCCGGGTGTGCCAATCGTCAGTGTGGCGAGGGGTAAATATGTGGTTGAGAGATTACCAGATGCTCCCGAAAAGTAGAATTTGTTGAAATCTTAATGGACAGAAAGTGACTGGCATTTGGGAGGAGTTTTGGCTGGCGTTGGGAAACAAAATCATATGGAATGGCGTTGAATGGCAATACCAGGGGAGTAATTCCCTCAGGGGAGTAATTCCCTCAAGTTGGCTTGTAGGTCAAGTGCGAATCATTTTAAGGAATTCTTGGGCTCGTGTTTACAATATAAGAAGGCACGTGTACCATTTAAAAGGATGTACTACCGTATTGCAATAACGAAACTTTCATAACGGGAGGTGGTGAACTGAGCAAACTTTAGCAAAAATTGCCTCCCCTTTGGGTAAACCCACTGTTGTAAGTAGTGAGCAGAAGATCTTAGGACACCTATATCTGCTTTCCCAGTATGAAAGAGGTTCTGGTATGCTTTGTTCACCAATTCAGGAAGTGCACGTTACTACTTTATATATCAAGTAGTATTTCCAGTAAGTTCAGCTATGAAATTACATTATTCGGCAGTTTTTAGAGTAATCAAATCAATTAAATAAAGTCACGAATGTTTTAAAACCTACTTAAATTATACCTATTTAATAGAAATATCCTAGACAGTTTAGAAGACTTGAACTATAGCGGTTGATTGTAGCGAAGTTATAGTATGGTATAGCAGAAGTCAATTATATGATTGGTGATTAAATAATACCAGATCGGACATTTTTTCCCCGGTACTTATTATGTGAGATGCTCTCCAACACTCATAACTATTAATCTGATGGGTCTACGACAACGAAGAACCCGTTTTTCTCGACATTAGATGGTACAAGGGTAGGTGGCGGAGAGCAATGTATACACCTCTTATGAGAGAAGGGTCAGGAACTCAACGATGCTTTAAATATCATGAAACTTGCTAAATCGATGGAGAAAGATGTGTACGCAGAGGAAAGCTTGTGGTTGTTACAGGCTTTTAGGGGTGTCAAGAACCGGGCAAGAACAAGCACCTATATTAGCTGCTATTAGTCACAGATTTTACACATCACGACACCGAGTCCATTTGAGTCTGGTGTGATGTAAAAAGTCATGTCTAATTCTCACTAGTTCCCAAAAAACCCAGACCAATGCCCAAGCATACCAGGTCGAAAGGAAACCCACGAATACAATATCGTACTTTATACACGCATCATAAGGAAGCTGCAGGAGACTCAACCATACATTCAAACTCCGATCCTATTCCATTCCAATCATACGAATCGATTAAACTACTGTGCTTTCTTCTGTGCTGCTGGTCCCATCTCCTTGTCAAAAGCTCCATATGAAACTTCAAGACTGGAGATGGCGCTAATACCAACACCTAGAATGGAGAGAAGTAGAACTGAAACTAAGATTCCCATGAAAAGACCTATGGTATAATTAGCAAGTAAGCCCTCAAGTTGGATGAAAAGTGGTTACGAACCTGGAGTGAAGTATTGGTACTTCTCGAATAGAGGTCTTCGGTCAGGTCCGTTATCAGACTTGCTTTCTCTTCTCAAGACGTTTCTCTTCAAATCCATGTGAACTGACTCTTGGAAATCCGCTTCGTAGACAAGATCTTCGTGCGCCGCAGCAGTCGATGGGGTTGTGCCGAATACCACGGTATATTTAGTTCCCTTAGGTAGAACATTGAATACGGTGCTGAATAAATGGGCATCTGTATGGCTTGTTAGTACAGTAATAAATTCATCTTAATAACCTGTCAATGACTAGAAAGTCCAAATCACGTACCAAAATCGGCTAATTGTTCATTACGATTTGACTCAAGTCCGGGTGTAAAGGAGGAGGATTCGATTTCGACATAGACAGGGGAGCCAGCTTTCTTCTGTGCTAATCCCTCTTTGATTGATGGAACAGAAGTTGCCTTGCATTGATCCCGTACATATCTGGCCAGTCCAAACACCTTCTCTGACTCTAATCCAATTACTTCCGAAACCGCGTATCTTCCCTGAACGCTTGGTGCAGCCAGTGCTTTCTTCAGGTGTGGTGTGTTTGATGAGAGTTCAGAGGAACGGATCCCGCGTTGCACAACGAAGATGTAGATATCATCGTTACATTGCGCAAGAATTTCCTTCGCAGATTCGAGGACGGAGGAGGAGGACTGGAGCTGTTGGGTTCGCTGGCTTTGAAGGGAGGATGGTAAGCTGGAGCTCGATGGTTAGTTGAGGCAACACAAATGCGATTGGAAGGTGGCCATACGGGGATGAGGAGAATAGAACAAATGGAGAAGTATCCTTGAAGGCATGTGCAGAAACCGCACATGCTGCAACTGCAGCTATTGAGAAACGCATCGTCGGTATTCTTGTCGTGGGGTTGCTGGACTGACGTGGATACCTAGGTAGCTTCGACGATACAGATGTGCTAGCCTAAAAGTTGGTACACCGCCTATGGCAGAACGAAGTACGCCCGCAAAAAGCTGCATCGATTTATTCAAGAGTCTTCGCGCAACAACAAAATCGACAATCCACAAATTCCCTACCTCAATTCCACTTTTGCACAAGTCATCCGCGATGGAAGCAGGTATTTTCAGACCTCCGCGCCCCAAGAAATCCGTTCTCCCCGCCCTTCAAAGAGGATCCAAAAAGCGCAAGACCGAACACAAAATCGAAGAAATCTCATTCGATGATTCCTCGCGAGCAGACTACTTGACGGGGTTTCACAAACGAAAAGTTGCAAGGGCGAAGCTGGCGCAGGCACAGGCAGTCAAGATGGCGCGGGACGAAAAGATCCAGATGCGGAAACAGGTTGGTATTCAAGCACAATGGAGATTGGAGCAAGTTTCTAATTGTGGTATTTCTAGTTGCGCGAAGAGAGAAAACAAGAACTGGAAGAGCATGTGGAAGCTGTGAATAGGCTACTCAAAGACGTCGAACAACCTTCAGGAAAATGGAGTGACGATGAAGACGAACCCTGGAATGGGATCGACGAGTCGGTGGTTGAACCAGTAGACCATGAGGAGGAGTACGTGGATGAAGATCGATATACAGTCGTCACAGTTGAGGAAGTCGATGTTTCCAAGGAGGGTCTATCAAAAGTTGCGGATGAGAGTGAGGAGGATGAAGCGGAAGCACCGAAACTGGTTGAAACCGAGGATAAGGGCAAGAAGGTATGGCCAAAGAAACCTAGGAAGCAAAAGTTTCGGTATGAGACCAAGACGGAACGGAAGGCTTCGAGAGGTAAGCAGAAAGCTGGTAATAAGGCAAAAGCAGATGCACGTAGGGGCAATGGTTGATAAATTACTGTCGTTCCATATCGATTTTGCTACCTAGCTACTAGTCTTCTTGATGCTAGCACCATGGAGCAAGGATATGTGAGTTTGTTGAGAGAAATCAACAGGAAGCAAATACCCCCTAGAACACAAAAATACCACCGCCAGCGCTTACGAGGTATATCACTAACGTGCTCAAATACGACAAGCGCAGCTTCCCCAAAAAGCACTTCTAATTGTCCCCTGTATCCACTCGTACACCGTAGAAAGCTTAGATGTTGCCAATCTCGAGCTGGAAATCGGACAACTCCTTCTGGACATCGGCATATTTCTTTGACATTTCCTCAAACTTGGCCTCCCACTGGTCTCTGTCGGCTTCGAGGGCTTGCACCTTGCGTTCAAAGTGGCCTGCCTTGACATCGGTTTGGCGGAGCCTAGATGGAGGTTAGATTGCTCATCAATACTGGTAGAAAATTTCCATAATACTCACTTGTCGTTTGTTTCGCGGAGATTCTTGTCAGCCTCTTCGGCTTCATCCTCGAGGAGTTGGAGTCTTCGTTGTAAGGCCTCGTTTTGTGACATATGGCCACCGCTGGCGTCGGCAGTCTCCTTGAGCTCCTTGTTCTTTCCTTCCGCAGACTCCAACTCGGACTCCAACTGGGTGTTCTTGTGTTGAAGGGAGGTGATTTCGTGCTCCTTTTGGAGGTTCTCCTGCTCAAGGGTCTTGATTTGCTTCTGGAGCTCCTCCACTTTAGCAGCCGACTCGTCCGCCTCGATGCGGAGAGAGTTCATTTTCTAGAACGACGCTCATTAGTCTTTGCTGCTTCATGGAAGAGAGATGCCATTGTGGCTGGATCTGCTTGCTGAGATACAGGCAGATCCTGACACAAATGGCGGGGTTATGGAATCGTCGACTTACCTCCTTGATGCGATCCATCTTGAAGGTTGTTTATGGTGGATGAGTTGGGGTGTCCTGGTAGATAGTATGCGGAGACAAGTTCTTCGTAGGATCGTGATGACAGGTGGTTTGCTGAGTATGAAGTGGTAGGATGTTAGAGGTTCATTGAGAAATCCGACGGGGAGAGTTGGAGGTGGGTTAAATCTGACGAGGCAGCCGAGAGCCATTCACAAACCCCTGTTGTGGCTTGCCTTGCTGCCACTTATTTTGTCCACCGAGCCAGGGCCAGGTTGCCGTCGCAACTACGGTAGGTGTTTTGCTTCCCCGACTTCCTCTAGTGGTACAACTTCAACACGAGATATTTAATGTAATATTTGCACCATTCGATCCATTATTGTTGCGGACGATAGAAGATATCTGCGAATATGTTGGCCGTTCGCGACCAAGAAAACCTGGTCCATGGCCACCAAACGGCAGCAGCTTCGAAGCCGCTGAACCAGAGCACAAGAACCCTTCAACCAAAGACGCCTGGAAACAAATACCCCAAGACGCCATTGAAAATCCCTTTGAACGACGAAAATGCGCCAGGTATATTTGGAGGAAAGTCCGTCAAGGGAAAGGGCTTGGAGAACTTGATGGCAACAGGAAAGAAGGGCGCGACTTTCGACAAGAACTCTTTTGTGACACCTGCGCCGGGTAAGCAATTGTTTTGCGAAATCAGTTATGTACGGCCTTTCTGACTTAGTAATAGGCACTCGAACTCGCGCCCCTCTTGGTATGAAAACGACGAATGCGAAAGCCAAAGCCTTCCAGACCCCTTCTGGCCCAGCTCCGGAGAAGGAACTCGAAAAGACCCAGCAGAAGCAAACGAGCGCACGCCGACCAAAGAGAGCCATATATGCCGATACAGTCAAGCTTGAAGTACATGGAGATGAGAGCCCCTTGCAAGAACGGGACCTGGAAGTCGAATATGCGCCACCTCGACCAAAAGATATCCCTTACCAATCCGAAGACTTTCCGGAGGGCTGTCTCAATTACGATTTCGTCAAGCCTGGAAACCTGATGAAGGGTGCATTGAGTAGTTACCGCCAGCAAGTGGATGCACAAGGACGTACCAGATTGGAACGAGAGATGGAAGAAAGCTACGCAAAGTCTTCAAAAAAAGCCGACGAGCGACTTCTGAAGATGATGCAAGAAGAAGAGTGGACTGTTGGAGATGTACCAGAAACATTCCGCCATCTCCGCAAGAAGGAACCCGAACAGAGCAACAAGATCGGAGCTGGACAAATCAAGAAAGCTACTCCTCGTCCAAATAAAGCACCGGCAACGATTGCATCACGACAAGCGGCATCAGCCCTTTCTGTCATACCAAAACCCACTTCTACGCAAGTCAAAGCTACGAAACCAGCTTCAAAGCCAAAGGGTGCAATCTCGTTTCTATCCCGCCCTAAACCTGCACCACTACCAACGCCGGCTCCATCAACCCTCCGCAACAGTGCGGCCGTAAACACTTCGAGAAGTACCATTGGTTACTCAAAAGGACGATCTGCTTCGGGTGCACTCCAAAAGGCTCCCGTTCCAAATACGCTTGTAGCACCACAAAAGAGATCTGGTGGAGGATTCACAAGAAGCGTTAGCAACATGAGCCAGGCTTCCGATACCACGATTACCCCGGCACGATTTGCAAAGGAAGGGCAGGAAAATGAGCAGTGGAAAAAGAGATTGTCTTTCTTGAGTGCATTCGATGTTGATGAAGAACAGCTCGAACCAGGTTTGAGAGGCGTAATGCCAGATAGCTTGCGAGCTCAGGATGGGGATGATGAAGAGTTTGTTCTTACCCTGCTTTGATACTCCAAATTGAGGTTGAATTTGCTGGTTCCCAGGCGAACTTATGTGGTTTGGAGTTTGTGGATTGTTATTAGTGGGGGTCTCGCCGGGGTTTACTGGACTACAGTCAGCTTGGACTACCTTTTTTGTGTCTAAGTTCTGTACACTATGTCTCTGTATGGATTCTATTATGGTATCATCGGGTCGATACCAAAGGTGCTAGTTGTGTGGAAACCAAATCATACATAGCCACAGCTTTTGACTGATGGTGAAGGTTGGGCCTGTTTGATGGATGACTTATCATTCCTTGAAATAGCACGTTTATGGAAAATGTATATCGATTCGTAAAAAAACATTGCTTCTAATAACTTTCAATGCTACCTTTTCCTTGACAATTCAACTAGAAGCTTTCATTTGACACTTTATAGTGTGTCGCTGTAGAAGAATCGTCGGATTTGGTTTATAATTCTTCCACATTTTCCACAATTTTTCAGTAAAGACATAATCTTAGGACCAAGGCTTTATCGCATTTTATGTCTGAATAGAACACCCAAATCAGCATCTTCTATTTTATTTATTCTTGTCATTGCCGGATCGCTCAAAGGCCTAAGGGTTGGTGTTCTCGTTGGATGTATAAGTCTCGTTTGTTCTAGAGCTCTTGAATACTTAAATCCCGAGAATAGAGTAACCTAGAATGTAGAAGGAGGATACATTTTGATTATTTTCAGCCTTTTTGTAAGCGTTATAGGTCAATTTCCTTATACTACCCTTTTCGCATAATTTATTCGCAAGGTCTTTCTGAGAGACGTGTAAGTAGATTTATTAACTCTAAGGATTCGCTTTGTCCACTCGTAGACAGAGCTATATTTTATTCCTATCATCGAGTAGAGATGAGCACCAAAATAACTGAACTCGAGGGCATTTCATTCACTAAATGTCAATCGAAGACATATTTACTAAATCAATAGTAACCAAAGTATTTAGGAGAATTAAACCAACTATTCAATGAAAGACGGTAGTCTTAATTGCCTGAAATCTTGAAAGGCAGTTTATTAAGAACAATAATATCCTCTTCAAAGTTTGTACGAGTTAAGCTTAAATTTGCCTACTTTTTTTTATAATCCGCGCTTTTTTTTTATTAAGGCTTTCTCCCTCTTTTCTTTAGAAGACAGAAAATAAAAATGCTCTAAAAGAGACAAGGGCTAGCTAGAAAGAAGCACTATCTAATTATCTCTCTTCTATATTACTTATTAATTTAAATTAAGTATAATAAAAGTAAACTAAAAGATAAATAATTCTTAAAATAACCCCTTTTCTTAAAAAATAAATTAAAAAAATTTACTACCTCTATAAGGTCGTTAGGCTATACTAAGACCCTTTAAAACTTAAGACAGATATAAAATTGTCTGTTTTTGTCTTATAAAGTATAAGAGATAATATAAGCCTCTTCTTTCCTACTCTTATAAATAGTATATTATATGTTGTCATTAATTAAAAGGTAAAAGAGTGCCTAAAAATAGAGGAAATCAAGGAATTTTCTTAAAAAGCTTGAATTATAAAAAAAGTGAGCAAATTCAAGCTTAATTTACAACTCACTATACCCGCAAAATAGGAGCACTTTCACTTTTTTAGGAAATAGAAGCTTTTGAAGCAGAATCAGAATCAGAATTTCTTTATTTTGTTCCTCTGATATTCTCAAGGTAATCTCTGTGGAGAGCCACTTTGAAATCAATAAAACCACCGGCAACTACTTTCTCCATGCATGAAGCTTAAAGCCAACGGAAATTCCCTCAAACTTTTGTAAACACTTTTCCTACAACCCTCATAAGACTTTTAAACTCCAAACTAATTCCTCTACGCAAACCCACAGAAAACAAGGAAAGGAAAGCAATGGGCCGTGGGACTCGTAAGTCATATCTCATTATCTCGGCCGAGACAAAACCCCGTAAGCCCCATCCTCAACCTAATAAAACCAAGGAAAAACCAGAGAAGCGATAATAAGTAATCGCGCTGAGAGAAAAGCAGGCTTGTCAGAAGAATGTATGTCGAGATCTCTTGGCTGCGGGGGTTGAACAAGAGATGCTTGACTTTCTCTTATTCATCTTCTGTTTAGGAACTGGAGTGGCCGGCAGTCCATTCGTTCTGGCGGTGACTTGTCTCTCGGATATGGTCTTTGCGTGGGTCTTTGCTTGTCTTGCTGGGACATAAATTTCGTCGTCCGTCTCTGAATGCTGGTGATGGTAGTGTTGAGAAGCGTTCTTCGAGGGTCTTTCGGCGGCATCGAACATGAAGCGTTTAACGTCAATTCGAGAGACTATGGTTTTTGTCTTGGTGACTTCCTTGCGTTGAGAAAAAGCTTCTGGTATGACAACCTCCTCCTCCGCGGCCTCTTCGACTTCAACGAATCTAGATTCTTCTTCAACCTCATCCCCTGAACTTTCAAGCACGTCATAGTTGGCATGGATAGGGAATATTATGTTGTTATGCTTGTCCTTCTCCGGCTTAACTGTTCCCACCCTGTCGAAAAAATGAAAATGAAAAATGATGCCTGTGTTTTTCTCCATTCTCCTTTTGAAAGAGTAGCACGGCTCGCAAGCATGGTCGCGGTCAAGGTATAGTTCCGCCTCAGGGGGGTCGGGCATTCCTTTATGGTTGATGGTAAACAGATCCGCAAGTTCTACATCTTTGTTTCCTGTGACTTTCACCAACCACCACATAGCAAACCACACCATCAACTTCGTCTCCACATGAGAGCAGAAGTCTAGCTCTTTCGGAAGATCGTCGCCACTCTTTCGATTCCAGCGGTTCTTCTTCATTTTTTCCCCTGTGAAGACCCGTAGGCGATAGACTTCCTCAGCCCAAAACAATGAGTCAAGAATTTTAGGCTTCGGCATATGAGGTGGTCTATCTGCAACGATATTCTTGTACCCTGATAATGCGTGCATCAAGGGGAAAGGTTTGCCTTTTATTCGGATGAAACCAAAAGCTTTTTGCTTGATTGAAGCAGTGGCTTTTATTGTTTCCACCGGGCCACATAGTGTTACAACATTGCCAGGAGCTCGATGCGTAAAGTACTTTTGGGTTGCTCGAGGAGTACCAGGCTGGTGGGGTATTCCTTTGGATAGGTTGCGTTGTGCGACAGTTTTCTCTTTTGGGGTTCTTCTGTCTCTGAAGAGATCCAAGATTGCGGTACAATTATTCTCAACCTCATGAATTCTTTCATCGTCATCTTGAATCCCGCAACCAAGTAGGCACTTGTTTATTGTCGATGTGTCGTGAACTTCAGAAACGAATTCGTGTAGATATTTCCCAAGTTTTTTGAAAAGCTTCATAAGTTGTGGTGCACTTTTAATTTTCGGCCGCTGTGTAAGTGCCATTTCCTCTTCATGATCACTTTCGACCAGTTGTGGTTCGACGACCTTCACAGGTTCTTCAATCGGATGCTTTCGTGGTCGTCCACGCTTCTTATTTGGCTTGTTCGGCTGGATCTCTACAGGATGCTCGGCGAATCTGATGTCTGCTTGTGAAAGGATGGCCATTCCGCGGCCTTTGGCCCCCTTCTCTTTTGCCCCAGGCTTATGCCGTGTCATGGCAAAGTGATATTGACTGAATGACCGAAGTTGTAAATTTTTGAACCGGCTGCTATACACCAGTCTCGAGTGCTGCTGAGTTTGGTTAGGGTGGTGTGATTGAAAGTAGGGTGGAACTTACACTTGAGGACAAAGGTGGTATTTTTCGATGAGGGAGGCTTTTAAATTCGTGGTCCAAGGGCCGAAAAGGTCGCTAAAGGTGTTGTGCTGGTAAATCGAACGAGATAGATCACTACGTCATCAGTAAGATGTAAAGAGGTGCGATCGAGTAGAGGAAATTACTCCGTGAGCTGTCTTGAGGAGCTGTGCACTCGATTGGCAGCAGTGTTTATTCGTGTTGACTCCTTGCTGACTGTCGAGGAAGTGAGGTACTAAACGGAAGTTAGATCTTAGATCTAAAGGTGACCTGGATAAAAGATGTGACTCACGTTAAGCAAGCAATCCTCTCGAAATGCGTGAACCTGGGTTGCTCAAGATCGAAACAGTAGAACACATGTAGAAACTAGATCGACCAAGTATGATGAAAAATGGTCGACCTTCGAGTTGTTGTGTAAAGAGAGGAAGAGGGGTGACTTCTTGAAGTGCGAAAGATCGAGGAGCAGGTTAAAATTGAGGCAGGAGCGAGGAACGAGCAAAACACGAGGTGTGGAAAATTAACGTGAAGAGAAGGAAGTGATGTAAGGTGAAGGGAAGCGAAGAAGAAGAGCGACGTTGAGTTCGCTTGGCATTGACCGCCTATTTGTGTAAACGAGGAGGTAGTTGAAGTGCTGTAGGTAGCGAGAAAAAATCGGGAAAGTGAGGCGGTGTATCACTCCTCAGAAAGTAGTTGCCTATAGCTTCGTTTGAATGGACTTATGCGGTGAGCGGAGCTGAGCTTGAGCGAGTCACAAATTGAAAGTGAAGGCACCTATATGCAGGTATCCTTCACAACGCCGATTTAGATTAGGCGAGTTACACGTGATTATAACCCCTTTCAAAACAAACGAAGAAAATTCTAATTCTCTAGAAACCCTGGGGGGAGGACAGCATTTCATTGCTATAGGTTATTTGGAAACATAATTGACACCGAGGAACTTCAATAATATAAAGTAGAGTCATGTGACATAGAGGCTAGAATTTCAGAGGCAAGGTCAAAGAAGAAATCTAACCCTACCAGATACAAGGATCCCGAGCTTGATTTTTTGTTCGTTTTTGGAAAAAAAAAAAAAAATCTATTTCTTTCAGCGAACAGCACCTTTGATCTCTATCGTACAAATTCATCCCTTATATACCCTAATTTCAAATTGATACTGTGAAAGGTATAAATACCGGAAATACAAGAAGCAAACCTCAAACACTAAATTAGCATGCAAATAATGAAATTTCCAATCAACCTAAGTTCAACACCAAAACCATCCAGAAATTTACCCCTGTCGCCCAGCCTTCTTATCCGACCTTCCGTATCTAGACAAGGCATCCCAAATCCCCCCTGCAGCTTCCTCTTTCAACATATCGCCCCGTCATCAAATTAAAACTACCAGGTACCACGGGCCCCGATGAGCAAATACCACACTTAGTTCCTGGCATGGGGAGCTTGGTGCGGGGATCTGAGTAGCTAACAGGGGTAAAGAACGTCACTCTTTGATAGCTACCGGTGAGCAACTTCGACATCTTTTAATATAAGTCCTAGAGCTTGATCTGTTAACTACGCGGATTGGTTCTTGATGATTTTGATGCTGATTACGATATCAAGGCCTGGGGGTGAGGAACTGTGAGACTGTGAGACTACGAGGATCCGAGAACGAAAATACCCTCGTCGTTATTCCCAGCTTCTTCCCCGCATACATATGTATGTCGAAGGTGGGGAGAACCCTACACGAGTATATATACATATGTTTACCTCACCCTGTATTAAGTTATCCTGCGTTTGATTCCCTTTCCTCTTTTCCTCTCCGTGCAGTAAAACATCTCCCAAGATGTTTTCCCCGAATCTCTTCAAAGCAATCACAGCTCTCTTATTCTCCCTTCCATTTATAGATTCTCAAAACACCAGCATACCGACCCCCTTCCCCTCAGACTTCTGCACCATAGATGCCTATCCAGCCTTCACAATCACCTCGCCTGGCACACCATACACAGCCCAGCTACCTACCCCAGAACTAGCCACCATCCTCAACGATATCTCCCCCGAGCGAATTGGTGCTATTATTGAGAAACTGGCGTCCTTTGGAACAAGGCACACACAATCCGATCAAAGCTCCCCTACAAGAGGGATTGGTGCAGCAAGGGATTGGTTACTGGCCGAGTATCAAGGATTCGCTGCGGAAAGTGAGGGATGGATGACGGTGGAGTTGCAAAGCTATATCCAACCGGCTGGGGGCAGGTTGACCGCGGATACCAATATAAGTAATATCGTTGCGACTTTGAAGGGGAGCTCGGACCCGGAGAGGATCATTGTCGTCTCGTAAGGTTTCCTGCTCTTTATCTCATAATTAAATTCTCTGACCAGAAACTTAGTGGGCACTATGATTCTCGCTGTTCCGATGTAATGGATTTTACAAAAGACGCGCCAGGAGCAGACGATGATGCTTCTGGTGTTGCCATTTCCATGGAATTGGCGAGGATCATGGCGAAATATCGTCCGGTTGCCACGATCAAGTTCGCTGCGGTAGCGGGTGAAGAACAGAGCCTTTTCGGGTCGGGCTATTTGGCTGGGACATTGGCAAATGCTAGCGCTAATGTTCAAGGGATGTGGAGTAAGTAAATGACTCTTTTCCAGTACCACGTTAAAGTGGGAAGTGAGATGAGAGCCGGGTTCAGAAATCAGAAAACAAGCTGACATTACCTACCAAGCAAACGACATAGTTGGCTCCCCCATAGGAGACGATAACCGCAACAACAGTAACATAATCCGCATCTTTTCCCAAGGGATTCCCACCAACGAATCCACCGCCCGAGCCGCCCCTCGTCTCACAATAGGAGGAGAGAACGACTCCCCTTCCCGATCCCTCGCTCGCTTTACCCAAGAGGTAGCCTCCAACAGCCTAACAAACATGTCCGTGGAACACATCTACCGAACCGACCGCTACCTCCGAGGAGGGGATCACTCTCCCTTCCTCTCGGCCGGATACGTGAGTTCAAATCCTCGGATCTTTCTTCCTCTTACAATCGTTTCTGGATCCAGAAAATTCACTTTTACATCCCCTAGACAAGCCTCAACCCCCTCAAGCAAATGAACTGACTCTGCTGTGAACAGGCAGCAGCACGTTTCACCGAACCACGAGAGAACTTCGCCCATCAGCACCAAGACGTACGAGTAGAGAACGGAACACAATACGGAGATCTCCCCGAGTTTTGCGACTATTACTACATCTCCCGCGTAGGCAAAGTAACAGGGGCCGGAGTCTGGAGTCTAGCCAATGGACCAGATAACCCGAAACCAGGGAACGTAACTATAGATACTACAGTCTTAACGAACAAGACAAAGTTAAACTGGCTCAAGGTAGAAGGAGCGGTAGGGTATGAAATCGTCTGGAGACCAACGGATAGAGCAGTTTGGACTCACTACATCGAGGTGGGGGATGTGGTGACAGCAACAGTCGATATCAGGTAAGCGTAGTGTTCCCCGAGTTTTCTCATCTCCTTCAGTGGCTCTATTTCGTTCTCAAGAATGCTTCTGGAAAATGACTGACTCCGAGATCTTCCGCAGTAAGGATAATGTTGTTTTTGGGGTGAGAAGTGGAGGGGCGAATGGGTACAAGAGTCCGGCTGTGTTCCCTTTCCCTGCTTGAGGGAGGGATGGTGATTGGGATTGAAAGGATGGGGTTGAATGAAGGATGTGTGTGATCATGCGTAGAGATTACCAAATGTAGGAAAATTACGGCAAAATGGAATAGAGATGAGAAACTATTCTTGATCCCCTGTCCACCTCAACAAGTGGGTGACGCAACGGAAACCAGAGAGGATAGAGAGACGAGGGTCTGAATGAGAGGCCTCCGCAGAGTGGCCCAATCTGAAATGAATGGCAGAATTGATCTTGATGGAACCGACACCAGGGGGTGTAGGAATTCGTGACTGGCGAATCGTAAACTAACTCTCCACTATTCCTTCTATTATTTATCTAAAACTCGATAAATCGATTCTATTATTCTAAAAGGCTTAATTAATTAAGATTTTAATATAATTATTATTCTAAAGAAGTTAGAGCAATTGTAGAAGTGTAAGTACTTCGAGAATACCGTCACGAATTCCTGCACCCCCTGGTGCCGACATTGATCTTGGCGTGTATGAGAAGACCTACCTCCATCGCTTCAAAAGAACTACTCTTTCATTTAGTATAAAAAGCCCATGACAAATTGCACGGAGACCCAGCAGAATTTTCTCCCCACTTGGAACATGGCCAGCCCATTCCAAAGTCAAAAAACAATGCGATCTCGCACTTGCAGGCCAACAACCAACCATGTCAGCACCCCAATTGTGCCGGAAGGTTAAGGAAATAATAGAGGTACAATATAGTTAGAAATGACCCATCAACAACATACGCACCCAAAAAATCGTCAAAAGGATATTCAGAACCTCATCTCATTACCAGTCTACCTCAAATCCCGAACACCGAAAAACGCCCTATTCAAACACACCCGGGTATTAAGTAATCTCTCAAAGCCAATCTCCAACCATCTAGCATCTATACAACCCATTCTTCTTACAGTCCCTCCAACTTCCAATCACCAAAATCCCCTGTGGTCCATAACCTCGCTGCTCTGCGAGAACCCTAATGTTTTACAGTCTTGAGCTTGATCCCGCTCAAAATTCCCACGCTCTGCCACACACTATTGCTAACTTTTATGGGCAACTTCCTCCCTTTTAGCCTCTGATCCACAAGCCAAAGGCCCACAACAAACTCCTCCTTCCCCAGATATCCACTGCCCGTACGATCAACGAGCTCATAGGCCTCCGCAAGTTCATCAGAATGAAGCCGAGACCTTGACCAAATATCCCGCACCACAAGATTGCAGACAGAAGTTTCCCGATCAGCATTAGAAGTAGGAGGCGACATATGCAAGTTCTTGTTACTAGCCCAAACAGCTTCATAACGCTTCCGTTCCCGTTCAGTGATTTCATCCCGCCATCGCTTGCGATCACCTTCATGGTGCTTGTTGGGATGTTTCTTCATGATATGGGCCTTTTTCGTCCGACGCTTTGCGCCTTCGTCGATCTCTTCGTCCGGCTTGGGGGGCTTCCTCATAGTCGTTCGTAATCCCGGAGGCTTCGGGTTCTTGTCGACCTTTTGAGGACTGGCTGATCTCGAGTTGTTGTTACTACTGTGGAACAAATGGCTTCTCGCCCCCCGGCGAGTAGGAGGTGGCGGCGGGAGGAGATTTGAAGAAGGCGAGGCAGCTCTAGAAGATGCTAGACTGCTAGCAACAATAGCGTTGGCCAATGAGTCGACAGTCACGGATGATTTAGTAGATGCCCCGGATGTAGAGTCAAAGCGTCTTTGTTGTAGTTCCGCTCGAAATGAAGGTTTATAATCTGATGCTGAAACAAAAGAATTGTCAGAGGAAACCTCTTCTTCCTCCTCCATTTTCTGTGTTTCTGGAAGGGGCCTCGATGATATTGATTTTGGCTTGGCTGGTGTCACTGGGGGCGGCGGCCTTTGTACTTTGCTAGGCTCATCTGGTAGGCTGGGAGGTTGAACTCGTAGAGGTGCTTGTGGCTTTTCTGGTCTCCGGGGTTTTGTTACTGGCGATGGAGTACGTGCTCGGGGTCTTAACTCTGGTTTGGGTTTGGGACGAGGAGAAGGCGTACGTGCTCTTGTAGGAACACGAACGCGCTGTCGATTTGGAGAGGAGTCATTGTTCTGATTCTGTGAAGCATCGGCAAGCTTTTTCGCTGGGGGTAAACTGATGGGTCTTGTTCTGGACTTCTCGAACATGCTTATTAAAGATGTGGTCGGTGGAATGGAAGAGAGATCTAGGTCGGAACTTCTTGAGGAACTGCTACTCTTCAGAGGAGATGGAGATCTCTGTGTACTTCCGGCTTCCCTCGCAGAGTTCATAGGAGACCTTTGGTTTCCAGTGACATTTGGGGACTGCCCCGGACTAGCAGACGGAGATCTCGAAGCGGCAAGGTTCGCTGCGATGTATGATGCCGACCTTGCCTGGTCTACCCGAAGCAGTCCATTTCCACTATTTCCACCATTGCCACCATTCCTACCAGTTTCGTTCTGTTGTATCCGCTGTACAGAAGGGCTTCGCTCCGTGGCGTGTTGTCTATTGTTCGGACCTCCACCAGTTCCATCAAATCCCATATAACCCGGCCGCTCGTTTCCTTTCGTTGGTTCGAACTTCGAGAGGTTCTTTGAGGTTGCCTGTGTTGATCCTCCTCCACCAGCTTTGGTTGCCGCAGCAAGCGCACCATTTCTCCCACTATATGTATTACTCTTCGGCTTCGGCTTCACAGGTGGCTTGCCAAAGGCGAGAGCGGCTCCTCTGAGGGCCGCGCTTGATGTTGGTGTAGCGGCATCCTTGCTAGGCTGATTATTGGCACTCATCGGGCGGCCGCGATGGTGAGAGTTCGTGATACCGGCTTGATAGAAAGGCGTTCAGACATAGGGGGGAGATGATGATCATCTGTGTTGTTGTTGACCAGAAAGTTTGCAATCCGAGCCTCCGGGAAGCTCCAAGCATGTTGGATGTAAGGTACTCGTAAGCTCCCCGGTAGCACCTATTTTGGGACAAGGCTGCGTCACATGACTGGCTTGGTTATGTGTACCTCCTCCAGGCTTTGGCAGGTGCCAACTTCCAGATGACCCCGGATTTTGATCTGCTCCAGGTCGAGGAAGAGTGGCCCCAAGTCGGGACGGACTGACGAGGGGTTCAATTGAGTAGAGGGAACAGGCGATTTCATAATTTTGATGGTACTCCTAGCAGATTTCTCATCTTGCTAAACACCGTATTCTATTATGAAATATTGATGTAAATTTGGACCGTGGTGCTTCCCGAGATGGAAAATCAGAGTAGTTGAAATCGCTTTCCTAAACTCGCCCGCAGTAGTTAGGCTTATCTAGGCTGGGCAGTGTTTCCTTAGAAGGTACTGGATATCTCATCTTGATTGTTAATGCTGCCAATTTTGTAAATTTTTATCTTGAGCTACCTATAGTTTAAACTCTTCTACAGTCTATATAATTCTCTGTCCCCCTATGAATGACGGCAGATCTCGCTTGCCTTGAAAATGCTTTGAAACGTGTAAATGAAGCCGGGAAAAAATGTAGGTATCCCCCCATGTAAAACTCCGTTGGCGGTTCCAACCCACTCTACCACAATGTAATTCCAGCCAGAAATGCAAATAAAACCTCTAAACATACCAATGTCGGCAAGATACGCCGCGCTCAAATTCCAAGATATGATGTAGATAACAAAGGAAAGTCTTCATAAGAGAAGCATAAATAAGGGAAAGTTTCAGCGAGGTGCGCATCCCACGCTGCATATTCAATCTTCTGCATAGGGCACAAGACCCTTCATGCATGTTGCAAACCCTCGATGGTTTTGACAGTGTCAGATGACCTTCTTGAATGGGATTCGCAGCCCAACCCCCTCGTGCATGACCCACAGTAAAAACAGATGTTTGAAAATCTTCAGTAGCTGCAGAGAATGAGCCGGTGAGAACTTTGCATCGTCCAGCCACTAGCATGACGAGTTTTTGTTTTTGCGCGATCGGTGACGAGTCGGTGTAGACGCGCTTATTCCCAATTGCTGGGCTCTTGACTTTCGTGCCTGGATTTGTAGAACTCCTTGTACGGAGTATATGCTATCGGGCATGCGGCCAACCTCCTTGGTCCCTTGCTGCGGTTGCAGCCTTGATGACTGCCATGGCTTTCCCTGCCTCGAGGAAAATATCCATCTTGCCGTACTCTTTTTTTGCCGAGTGGCTATAGCAATCGTGTAAACTGGTGGAAACCCCCCTTCCCCCCATGAAATTAAGGTTTCAAAGTCGGATCCTGGGCCCGCGATAAGAAGCTGTTCCGGTTTTTTTCTCCCGCCCGTCGGTGGAGCTCCAACGTTTGAGTGGTGTCAACTCCCGGTTTTCCCTGCGAAAACGATTCTAGAAGGTGGGAGGGCGTGCAGGCCAAACGAGGTTGCCCGATGGGAGTGTCGTAATTACGAATGAAAACTGTCGGAGTCCACCGGAAAGAGAAGCCTCGGCTGGCGCTGAATTGGTAATAACATCATTGAGAATGGGCAATCCATCTCAACGGGACACCATCCTTCCCAATTTCGTACTTTTTAGTGGATTCCTTTTTTGGTGGGAGTGCCCATTTGGCTCTGCCTGGCTTCTGGTCATCCAGTTTCCCTTTGCGTCGCATAGCCATTTCCATGACTGCAATTCGTATGAAGTCGCTGTTCTCACGCATCTCTCGTTGGCGCGGCACCGGTCCAGAATCGAATGTATCTTCGGTTGTCTGCGTACGGCGGCTGATAACACTAGGCGAGGTCCCTCGGGCAGACCGTGAGACTTTATAGGTTTCCATCTGTATCGACGCTGTACATTTTGTAGCTGCTGGCATTGTCATATGAGCTTCGATGGGAGCGTTTGTTGTAGGATTAAGATATCGGCGTAGTGCTGGAGTCGGAGTATCTTCAAGTCGGGGAGGCATTCGTTCGTCCGTAAAGGGGACCTGTGGATCAATAGAAATTATCGACCTCGTAAGAAAATCGTCCGGTGTAATCATAGGTGTGGTAAGAGCTGAGAACGACTTCGCGGCCGATCGTAAAGCACGTAACGAGGCAGTCAGGTTTGATTTAAAGGCTGATCGGCGGCGAGGTTGAGTCTCCGTAGTGCTTGATGTGAAGTCTGGCTGATCCTGATCCTGCTCTTTTTGATATACCCTAAAATCAAGCTCCTCGATGTTGATATCTGGCGTTGACAATGGGTGGTCCGCGGTAGTACTGTCACTACTGAACTGTCGCTTCCTCCTTGAAGGAAGTGACTTTCGACCTCGGGAACTTGGTGTAACCAAAGAATTTAGTGATGGTGAAGCTTCACTACAATCATCATCTAATGAAGGCATAGACTCGCTTGACAACGTTCGTCCCGACATGACCGACTCCTGGCCTGTCTCGCTTCCAGCTAAATCGTCCTCTAATAATTCATCTGGTGGACAAAGCAGAAGATCCAGCGGACTTCGTCCGAGAGACATGCTATACTCCTTTTCCGCGACCCCAGTGTGTTGCAATATCGCATCGACCGTCAACCTTTGTCCTGTGGATCGTCGGGTAGAGCTACCCATTCTTTGGGCTGGAATTTGAGTGATAGCGAGAAGGGCTGCAACCGAGGGTGACAAGGCGTCTGGGGAATGTACGGTCCGTTGCCTCCTCCCATGTTGTCTTTCTCTTCTGAATTTCGGTCTTTGGTGGCTTTCGTGGGAATCATCGTGGTGCCCTCGAAGGGGGATAACGACTGGTGAAGAAGGCGTTATTGGGCGTGAACTAGGCTCATTGACAACTACTGAGGTCGTCGTTCTTGTAGGAGTCATGGTAGCTGTGACTTCGGGTTTTGGGAGGGAATTCTTTCTTTTTCCAGCTCTTGGGCGATCATCTTTTGATTCCTTCGTATGCTGCGAAGTGAAGAGGTAGCTTCGAGGAGCCATCATGGTTCAAGCTCGGAGGTCGCGTGCCTTCGGAGTGAACCGTGGACGAGACTATTACTTGATAAGAACCTGCGATAGATACTTGTCTTGTTTTGGGGTCTAGATAGACTGTTCGGAGGTATTTTCGAACGGTAGCGCGGAGGTCGAAATAGGATTTCAGGGAGGGAAGGGAAGGGCTTATCGCTGGAAGCAGCCGCGTACCGTTACCAACAGTTCGTTGCAGAGGGCTGTTTGGTGGGACTGGTGAGGCATTTCAAGCTTGGCTTCCAAGGGAGAGGTCAGGATAGCATGAGGATTGAAATGTCAAGGAGGGTATTTTCTTGTTTCTTTTCAAGATCACTAAGAGCGTGGGTGTTGTGGCGGAGAGAAGGACAGAGTTGGTTGAGGAGGAAGAAGTAAGCAAGTCAGAGTGAGATGGTTGAGTGGGAGTGGGAGTGGGAGTGTGCGTGAGCGTGGGATCCTTCCCGTCAACCTCAGGGACGTATTGTATGGGGTGCATGATCACCCTTGGGCGTTGTTGGTTGGTGACTTGGTGGGAGCTGATAAGGGATTGATTGAGGTGACCAGGGGGGGTGAGAGCGCTGCAGTGCGCTCTCTTCGGGACAAGGCAGGTGCCAAGACAGCACTTCGTTCGTCTATCAAAAGAGGCTAAACCTATCAAACTGGAACACGGCGTCCCCATCATCTCAACCTACAAGAACACAACACCCTACTTTTACGACCAAGCGTTACACCGTAATCTGGTGTCAGGCCATTTTGCCTCTCAAATATACCTAACCCAACCCCATCAACCACTCTCCACGCGTCGAATGCTAAGGCCTTAGTAAGGCTGTGGGCTGAAAACCGTGGTAATGGGAGCCCTATTTCATCGAGGGACCCCCTAGCCCGTCCCGAAACAGACCATCGGAAGAACCGGACTGACGGCAACTCATTACCTACTGCCAGACTGCCAGTACCAGTGACTAGGTACGAGCACTTCAGGCTCGCGAGTTGATATTAACTGGCATGGCAGGGAGCGTATGGAGTAGGGGAGTCCCAGGGAAGAGAGAAGACCACCTTTTTGCCGAGGTCCCTCAACAGTCTCCGTATTGAATGGAATTGTCAACGACATCACCAACTCCTCTCGCATCTATCCTATCTCTTATCAACAAGCTAGGCTAACAGACTAACAGACACAGACACCCGAACGAGTCAACAAGCTCCCGTGACCCGTCTCTTGTCAGGTGTTCCAACCTCAGTCTTTAGGCTTCACCGAGCAGCATACACGCAACGTGGGGGTCTGTCCACTGTCCATTGTCCACGAGCCACTGTCCACAGCATCCATCATTTTGAGCTGGCATGCCTGTGGGTGGAGCTTCTCCAACAAGTGTCCGGCGTTCATTCCGTACTGTACTTACAGTACTTAGCGGTACCCTCGTCTGTTCGTTCATCCCATCACCCTTGAAGAGTCTCAGGTACTCACATGTTTCATTAATAACACCTATTCATCAGACCACTTACTTTTCCTATTCTTGCCGATCACCAAGTCTTTGGTGTTTTTGAAATTCCGGGAGGGGGGATCCGGCATCTATCCCGCAAATCCCTCCAGATGGACCCTGAAATGCTTCCCCAGCGGTTGTGGCGCTACATTCATTTCTGTCCCCCCTATCGTACCGAGTACAATATATGAACCCATCTCTCTACGTCCTGTAGAATTCACCGCTTCCCTTGAGAATCAACTTTGAACTCTGATCGGCAAGAGAGAGGGTCTTTTCTCTCTTGTGGAGCGGGTTTAATATCCGATATCGTCGCAATAGATGGTGTGGCGAGTGCCCAACTACTTCGTCCCAGGCGTAACAGTCCATAACGGGGCCTCCTAAATAAACCCTGCTTTGTTGGGTCCCGCTATGGACTGATTCGCCTGGGACGAAGTACTACAGTATTTCCGTATTGTGTCGTTTTAATCGAGTAACTGTCACAAAAGCCGGAGATAAATCCGGACCCCCCCCCTCTCTTCGCAACTACGAGTACTGCAGGTCATCATCATATGGAAGCCTTGTGCGCCCCTTATTCCCGGCTCGCATGGGATTACGGACCACGGCCAACCACCATCTCGATATTGATAATCCCGCTGGAGAATTTGATATCCAATGGCACTACACCCATTGATAATGAACTTTGTATACTAATTCCGGGTGGCATCGTCCCTTTTCTCCATCCACTGGATCGATCGACTGGGGCATGCATGAGTTCCAAAGAAGACGGATTTTATCAGTGACCTGTCGCATTTGGCGAGGTACACAACCTTCATAAGCTGGCCCAAGGCCCTCTTCCAGCCGATTTGCGCTGGCCGTTGGAAATGACATGACGTGGATGCGTAAATAGCCTGCGGGTCCTACCTACTTCTGTCAGTCTGGAATAATACTTGTAACTTGATTTTTGCTACGTTCACGCTTGGAGTAGTCAAGATTATGAATAAATAAATACCATGTAAACATGTTGTTGAAGGACTGCCTCCATGGAGAAATGCGGGGTAAATTTGAGGTGGTTGTGGCACGTGATAGGGCGTGTACTTCTGCCTAAGGTAACGAGCGCGTCTCTTTCACACGCCATCAAAGACAATGCGCACAACTCATCACGAGATTGTAATTTGACCATCGCTGAAGCTCTTGATTGCATCTCTTCGAACGGATGAACCCACCATGCCGAGTCAAAGACTGCCAGATGATGGAGCCAAGAATGAAGACCAGAGTCAATATGACAACGGACCCATAAGCAAGGAAGATCCAGAGGAAAAGTGAGTATGGCCACCATATCAAGGATCTCAAGTAACCAGTTCAAGATATCCTCACCGGCCGAGAAATCACAACGACACTTTCTACTTCGGGGCCCTCATTACTGATCTCTTCAACCCCCTCATTAATAACAAGACATCCACAGGCCCCAAAATCAACCGCAGAAAAAAGGGTCCTCACCACAACAGCAATTCCCCTTTCGAAATCCGCAGGAAGATCATCGAAAGATTCATCTCACGATGGCGAAATGAGGTTGGGAATGATTTCCATCCGGCGCTACGCCTCATTTGTCCAGACAAAGATCGTGATAGGCCTATGTACGGTCTCAAAGAGAAGGTGATTGGGAAACTCTTGGTCAAGTTACTAAAGATTGACAAGAACTCAACTGATGCCTACAATGTTCTAAATTGGAAGTTGCGTGCTCAGGATTCCGACGCCGGCGGTTCGGGAAATTTCCCAGAGAGATGCTACAAGGTGTTGAAGAAGCGAGCCCTCATCAATGAGCCTGGAAATTTGAGGATTTCTGATGTCAATGAGATGTTGGATCAGTTGGCGGCTGCTCAGAAGGAAGAGAGTCAATTGCCAATTCTTGAGAAGTTTTATCGTAGGATGAATGCTGAGGAGTTGACGTGGTTGATTCGGATTATACTCCGGAAGATGGATGTGGGAGCAACGGAAAAGACCCTTCTCAATGTGAGCTTTCTTAAAACTCTTTTGGGCATCAACTAACTTTTCCACAGCTATGGCACCCAGACGGCGAAGCTCTGTTCAATGTTTCTTCCAGTCTTCGACGTGTATGCTGGGAGCTTATAGATCCCGAAAGACGTTTAGGAGGCGATGAGACGGGAATAGAACTTATGTCACCCTTTCAACCTCAGCTTGCTCAATTTCAAAATCAAAAGGACCCCTCTTTAGAGAAGATGGTTAAGAAGATGGGCATTACAGACAAGGAACCCGAGTTTTGGATCGAAGAGAAAATGGACGGAGAAAGAATGCAACTTCACATGATCGAGGATCCCAGTCATCCTGGAGGCAAACGCTTTGGATTCTGGTCTCGGAAAGCTAAAGACTATACATATCTCTACGGGGACGGCTTCGAAGACGACGATTCAGCTCTGACGAGACAAATCAAAGGCGCTTTCGACGCCAGAGTCAAAAATATCATCCTCGACGGCGAAATGATTACGTGGGACCCGGAAATGGACAAGATCGTACAGTTCGGCACACTGAAAACGGCAGCACTGTCTGAAAAGAAGAATCCTTTTCAAGCGGCTGGTATTCGACCTCTTTTTCGTGTTTTCGATTGCTTGTATCTCAATGGCCAAGTTCTTACCGGATACACGTTGCAAGATAGGAGGAATGCTTTGGAGACTGCTATACACGATGTACATCGACGACTCGAAAAACACAAATTTGAGGTCGTAACAAAGCATGAAGAAATTAAACCTATTTTACATCAGATCATTAACGACGCCGGAGAGGGATTGGTTTTGAAGAATCCAAATTCTACGTATCAACTCAACGCACGAATTGATACCTGGATGAAAGTCAAACCTGAATATATGGATGAATATGGAGAGCAGCTTGATTGTGTGGTAATTGGTGGATATTATGGCTCTGGACGCCGAGGTGGAATTTTAGCGTCATACCTGTGTGGTTTGCGAGTTGATCAGAACCATATCGATGCTGGTAAGGAAATCTTTCTCTTTCCAACATCCACACTAACTTCTTTCTAGGTGCAGATCCCATGAAATGCTACTCCTTCTTCAGAGTAGGAGGTGGTTTCAAAAAAGAAGATTACTCCAAAATCGCACATTTAACAGAAGACAAATGGCACGACTGGGACCCTAACAGGCCACCCAAAAAATACATCGAACTCCCCGGCGACCGCGAACGCCCGGACCGATGGATTAAACCCGACGACTCCCTCGTCTTTCAAGTAAAAGCTGCCTCCGTAGACGGTTCGGACTCCTTCATGACAGGATTCACACTCCGCTTCCCCCGCTTCATAAGAATCCGCCATGACAAGGATTGGCAATCGGCCCTCTCCCTCTCTGAATTCCGGGCTCTGAAACAGAGGGTAGAAACCGAATCCAAAAAAGAAGATTTCAAAGTCAGCACCAGACGCAAGACGACAAAACGTATTAAGAAAGAAGTCGTCATCGCGGGAATGGACTCGAAAATCAAAACTCCCTACGCAGGACCACATACCCAAGTCTTCGCTGGACTGGATTTCTGTGTGCTCACTGATATGACCAAACCCGTGAAAAAGAGTAAAGCTGAACTCGAGCAGATGTTAAAAACAAACGGAGGGACATTGACCCAAAATCCCAATGCTAAAGAGAATATTCTCATCATTGCGGATAAGAGGACGGTGAAACCGGCTTCGATTATCAAACGCGGGACGACGAATTTGATCAAGGGAGCTTGGGTTTTGGATGCGCTGAAGCAGGCGGAGATCGATGGGGAGGAGAGGAAGAAATTCTTACTTCCTTTTGAACCGGACCATTTGTTTCATACTATTGAGACTTCGACGGTTGATGTTCAGAATACGGTAGATGACTATGGGGATTCCTACGCTAGGGATATTGAACCGAAAGAGTTAGGGACCTTTTGTGAGAAGATGATACATCCCAAAACTGGGAATTTCGACCCGCAATTTTTTCGGTTGGAACTTGAGGAACGGGGACATGGTCTTCAGGATTTACCGGGGGAGTTCTTTGGGAGGTGTAAACTTTTCTTCTTACCCGGGGGGAAGACGGATGGGGATAGCGAGAGTGATCTTCTGATTATGAAATCGAGGGTTAAGTTCGCCGGGGGGAAGATTGCGGGGGATGAGAATGAGGAGGGGATCACGCATATTGTTACTGGGGATGGGAATCAGGATGAGGTCAAGGCTGCGAGGAGAAGAATGGCGGATGCTATGGTTGTTGATGGAAGGAAGATTGCGAGGATTGTCAGCGTGAGGTGGGTTGATGAGTGTTGGGAGGAGAAGACGCTTCTGGATGAGGAGAGGTATGCTGTTTGAGGAAGCATGGGGGCGGATGAATGATAGTGTGACTCTTGATGGCTCTCGCTCTGGAGCTGGGAGCGTGTATTTATGAAGAATCTTATGACCGGAATGATAACGTGAAATCTGGAATCCTACTACCTAACTTTCTTTTGCTTTTCGGGTCATGTCATCGTTCAACGTACAGTACCTCCTCAACTGAGGCGGTTGGGAAAAACCATTTATTTTGTAGGGTCGCTCCTTCCCACCGTTCGCGGGTAATTCGCTGGGCCTCGTGTCACTGGAATTGCTGGCTTTCATGAGGGAAGGGACGATCTGTAGTGTCGACTAACAGTGAATGTCGAGCGGAGTGGCAATAGGTGTCACTTGGCCGAGGCTGAATTGTGCCTCATCCTTTGACTTGACCTTTTGGAAACAGGACATAGAGTCGCTCCTTCTCCTCGTCTCGAAGGCCCTTTGTCACGCGGAAATAGGGTCACATGACACCCCATTTCCCCTGTATATTGCACCTCTGTATATATAGCAGAGTTTTCACCTCCGAATACAAGGCTCCTTAGAGCGTTTTCAACCCAAAAATACGTCACACCCTTCCATATATATGATTTCTTGTCGTCGAAAATGACTCCCGGGGGGGGGGGGGAACTAATCGTCTATATACTCTGTCTATTACTTTTAATACGAAGAGTAAGAACCTAAGCTATTAAGGTTTGGTTTAATATAAGCTTTATTCATTAATTACATCACTTCAGATAACTTATTTAATTAAAATCAAGTACTCTAAACTTTCTTAAACAATTATATTAGTTAAACTTTATTAGACAAGTATTATTCTCTAGTCTTTATTTTTGTGATGGCATGCCATCCTGGATAGCTGGGAGTACCTGCCACATATAAGGTTTCGGCAGTTGTTGTCTTACATTGTCTGTTTTAGGAAGGTTACGTAGGTTCGGGCTTTTGTATTAGCCGACGTATGACGTTAGTCGGTTTCGGACCCTTTTGTACTGTCCGAACCTCTTGTATATAGCAGCCTACTCCTAGAGTTAGAAGAGGGATAGTTTTTCCTTTTCTTCTGTATTAGAGCCTAGTATTTACATACGTCATTCTACCAAACGCACTCCCATATGCCTCTTCTGTAGTTGTATGTATTTCGTGCCGTTACATAAACTCTTCTTCGCCAGTAACGGCATTTATAATATCTCTTCAAGCTTTTATCGCTTTTTGTTTCGAATTCGATTCAGCCTAGATTCGGACCATTACAACAACATCCTCAAATAGCCGGGATTCTAGAGATCTCCTAGACGGCCATTGACACTAGGGTTTAGTGTCTGTATAGACAGCTGGTAAAAATCGTGTGTTGCACGTCAAGGAAGCAGGATACGCTGAGTGTCCCTGAGGCTTCTAATAACCCTCTCCGTGCAGGGAATGCTGCACACAGGTTCGATTCGGATAGTTGACATACCATAGTCATCCGGAAGACTCCCGAATCGACCCCTTTACCCCCCCAAATTGACATTTAATATGTCAGAATCAGGAGCGACCCCAGGTCCCTCCCAAGCTCCGCTTCCAAGCGTAGAGCCCCCCTTTAGGGAAGAAAGTCAAGCCCTAACAGAAAGGTCCCCGACTCGGCACCGCACCCCCAAGAATAACAAGAAGCTAAAGAACAACAAAGGCAAAGGCATAGCGCCTAGAAGCCAGAGAGACCAACGAAACTTCTCTAATGCGGACGAGATGCGGGGTGTGATCTTAGCTATGGAGGCCAAGGATCAAGAAAAAGAAGAGAGAATTTTGCAGCAAGATGACTGGATCGCCTAATTATCGGACTTGGTATAGCAAATCAGTCGACAACTGCCAGGTAACGACCAAAGTCCGAGTCCCATCCGACCAATGCGAACACCTCCTTCATCGGGTGCGAAACTCTACCCCTGATGTTCCTTCCTCACAACGACCTACTCCACACCCCCCTTTCCGAAAGACACCTCCTATTCGAACCCTCTCCGATCCTTACCCGTACACCCAAGAACAAAAAGTCGCGAAACAACAAGGGCTCAGCCCTCCGAAGAGACTTCTCAAATGCGGACAATATACGGACGAGAGAGGGAGGCACAAAATCAAAGGACAAAACAATCGGTTAGCCGAGAGAGTGAGGACAAAATTACAAGCGAACTTCGAAGTCAACAACCAAATCCCACCTCCGAACCCTCCTCGATCCGACCCTCCTTCGCCTTTAGACCCCTTTCGCTTACGGGCCCCTGCCCCTGATGCCTTCCCACCACTTCCCAACCCTCGAATCGGATATGAATCGGTCGAAATACGCTTTCCATCAGGACAAAACTCAGAAGCGAGCTCTTAGCTGAGTTATCGCTGTCAATCCCGACCGAACATCATCCGAAAGAGATAGAAGTGGAATTAGGAGAAGATTACGCTGAAGAAACTTTTGCCGACTTCAAAAGGTCACTTTTCGAGTACGGCCATACTCGGGGAGATACCAGAATCGGAACGCTTCTTTCATATGTGGGAGAAAATTACACCTCAGCTCCGAAACGCGTCTGCTACGCTTAAGAGACGCTGGAATTACAACTTTGCTGAAAATCTCTTCGGTTCAAAAGAATACCCCCATCCAGCTCCGAACTCCCCACGATACGACCCGACAGCAACTCTTCTTCGAAAACGGAAGATGAATAAGTCCTTAAGTACCCCGATTCAGACCCGAATTGCTGAAGGGAACGAGGCGGCCTACGGGCCTGAGCAACACAGTTCCTACGACAGTACCGATAAATGTCGTACCCGAAACTGTACCCCTTTTGTTGTCCCGAACTTCGGATAGCATTTTCAAATTCGGCATCAAGTCTTTTGACCAGCCGAAACCCCACCGACTCTGATCAGAGTCTTACAATCTTTACTTTCTTACTTTCTTTCACTTCTGGCCGGGCCAGAAGTCCTTTTTTTCATTTGAACTTTCGAATCGGATACGAATCGGTACGCTCTCGAAATGATAGTGACCTCTTAGCTGAGTTATCACTGTCTACGACATTATCGACTTTTCGTTTCCGACTTCACGTTTTTGAATTCAAATCAGATGCGAATCGGTACGCCCACGAAGTGAACTCTTAGCTGAGACATCACTGTCACCTACAACATTACCTTTTGATGTTCGCTTCCGACTTTATTCTGAACTTTTTCGAACCTACACTCTTTTAGTAAATTCGAATCAGATGCGAATCGACACGCTCTCGAAGTGAGCTCTTAACTGAGTTATCACTGCCTCTCAACCGAACGACCTCCGACTCTACTCTGAATTCACCTTCGACCTTTGAACTTTTTCTGATTTTACTTTGAACTTTTTCCGACCTGCTAGACGGATCGGACCACACTCTTTTAGCGAACGCTTGCTTTGATATTAAAGGATTGGAAACGAAGTCTCTCTTTTGCAAGCATCTACGAACTCGGGTCAGCTACGATTCAGACCCTGACCTTTTCGCTTACGACAAATGCAACAACTTACACCATCCTGATTCGACCCTGAATAATAAGATAGACAGACTCGAGGACGAGTCTTTTTCAAGGGAGGGGGATGTGATGGCATGCCATCCTGGATAGCTGGGAGTACCTGCCACATATAAGGTTTCAGCAGTTATTGTCTTACATTGTCTATTTTAGGAAGGTTACGTAGGTTCGGGCTTTTGTATTAGCCGACGTATGACGTTGGTCGGTTTCGGACCCTTTTGTACTGTCCGAACCTCTTATATATAGCAGCCTACTCCTAGAGTTAGAAGAGGGATAGTTTTTCCTTTTCTTCCGTATCACACTCCTATATACCTCTTCTATAGTTGTGTGTATTTCGTGCCGTTACAATTTTATTTATAGTTATTTTCTCTAAACTTCTTTAATAATTATAATAATTAGAAAGTTATATATAGAACTTTATTACTTAATTTCCTCTGTTCTAAACGTGACGAGCCTGTTTAGCTAGTATATTAATCGGATTAATTAGCTACTAAAAAAGTAATAAAATATAGAAAGGTGTGACGGTTTCAGACCTGTCACGTGACTCTTCACCGCCTGGCAGAATCCTGTATATTAGCATCGTTTAGAGCTGTCTTTGCTCTTTACCTTTAGTTTTCGCGTTAATAACTACGAATAGACTACTTCTCTACTCTACTCCTACCTTATTATTATATTAAACTAAAGGTTACTCTTCTTATTAGGCTTCGGATTCTCTTCTTCTGGTATTCGACTCCTCTCTAGCTTCGGATCTTCTTCTTTTGGCATCTAACCTCTCTCTAGCTTCGGATCCCCTTCTTTTGGTATCTGACCCCTCTCTAGCTTCGGATCCTCTTCTTTTAGTATCTGACCCCTCTCTAGCATCTGACCCCTCTCTGGCATCTTCGGATTCTCCTTCTCTAGTATCTTCGGATCCCCTCTCTCTAGTGTTTATAGACTCTCTCTCTCTCTTTAAATAGCTAGTATCTAACTGCTTTGATAATAGACTCTAATATCGTATACTAGGTATATAAGTTTAGCTCTCTTATTAAAAAGAAATATTAATACGCTTATATAATCGACGCTTCGATAAGATAGCTTATCTAGCTCGTTATTAGTTAATCTAAGCCTCTTATCGATAAGAAGCTTCTCTACGCCTCGATGAGAGTAGTCTTTTAAGTAGACCTCCTTACTTTCGACTATATTATTTTTCAATAACTCTTGAAGCCTTCTTCTTCTTCTCCTAATATTACGAAAGTCGATATTTTAAAAGCTCTTAAAGCCTATACTTTAGTAATTGACAAAGTTATAGGAGTATATACTAGTTACTTAGTAGATTATATAGATTAGTATTAGAGAGCGAATATAGAGAGTTTTAGACAACTTAGCGTATAGCTAGTATCTTACTACTCTTATAGAGCTAGTATCTTACTACTCTTATAGAGCTGGCATCTTATAGCTGCCTTAGTAGAAGAAAGAGTATAGGCTAAGACTAGTAGATATATAGATAGATAAGTACACGGGTATAGAGCTCGAGGGCGAGCTCTACTAAAGAGGGGGAAATGTGACGGTTTTAGACCTGTTACGTAACTCTTCACCGCCTGGCAGAATCCTGTATATTAGTATCGTTTAGAGCTGTCTTCGCTCTTTATCTTTAGTTTTCGTGTTAATAACTACGAATAGACTACTTCTCTACTCTACTCCTGCCTTGTTGTTATAAAAGAGTTTATAGTGAATTAAGGAATTAGCTTATTAAGTAAGAGAGAGGTATATATATATATACTTTCTCTCGTACTAAGTAACCTCTATTCTACTAATAACACTTCTTGTCGCTTTTGACGTCTTATTTAGTATTAAGCTCTTTTTTAACCTAATAATACTCTTACTTATCTATCTATTAAGAGAATATCTTCGAAGTATAGTAAATAAGTCGCTTATAAGAGTATTATTACTAAGGCTAGTAATAGAGCTATAAAGGTACTCTAAGCTTAACTAGTAGAAGATAATATTAAAGACGACGAGTATAATAGATAAGTTAATAAAGCACGCTATAATACTTAAGTAGCTATATAAGTATATATTATACCGTCTAAAACGCTACTACTAATTAAGATAATACTATAAATAGTACTTGCTATCTAGCTTATTAAAGAAGATAGCTATAAGTATAGTAGAACTAGGGTTAGGCTTAAGACGATAATAGTATAAACTTCTATCTAAGAGATAAAGGTAATAACGATAGCGATAACGACGATAACGAGAGTATTAATAAAGCCTCTTTTTAAGACCTTGTCTAAGTAAATAGGTTAGCTAATAATAGACTACTAAATAGCTCTCTCCTCTTTTAAGATAACTAATACCTCTAAGTTAATAGATATATAAGTAGATATAATAGTAGATACTAGAGTTATATAGAGAGACTATTTAATAGAGAATACCTTTAGAGCTTTGCCTCTAGATATCTTTAGAGATATCTTTAGAGCTTCTCTTAGAGTAACTTCAGTTAAGACAACTTTGGTATAGGATATTCTAACTTTTAGAGCTTCTAGGGTTTTTAGAGCTACTTATAAGCTAATTTTAGTATAGGATACTCTTATAACTTTAGCGCTACTACCTAGAGTAACCTAGTAAGAGTTCTATAATAGTATGCCGTCTTATATAGCTAATATTACGTAGTATATACCGTATATATTAGCTTTTAGTAGTTGTTGTTTTATATTATCTAATTTAGAAAGGTTACGTACGTTTATACGTCTATCTAGACTTTTAGACGTACTTCGTAGAGTTTAGGCTTTTGTATTAGCCGACGTATATCGTTGTTTAGTTTCGTACCTCTTTTTATATTATCTAAAACCTCTTATATATAGCAGCCTACTTCTAGAGTTAGAAAAGGCTAGTTTAGCTTTTTCTTCTATATTAAAGCTTAGTATTTATATACGTTATTCTATTATACGTACTCCTATATACCTCTACTATAGTTATATATATTTTATACTATTATATAAAAAGGCTAAACTCTTCTTTACTAGTAACGGCATTTATAATATCTCTTCGAGCTTTTTATTGCTTTTGTTTCGCTTTAGGCCTAAATTAGTCTATTACGATATTATTCTTAAATAGCTAGGATTCCAGAGATCTCCTAGACAGCTAGTAATATTAGGGTTTAGTATCGGTTTTAGATAGCTAGTAAAAATCGTGTCTTATACGTTACGGGATTTAAATACGCTAAGTGTTTAGAATCCTAATAACCCTCTCTGTACAGGGACTGCTGTATATAGGTTCGGTGAATAAGTCGACTATCACCAAAAGTCATCGCGAAGGCTTCTGAATCTGCTCTTCCCCCCCCCCCCCCCCCGACATCTTCGAAATGTTGAACCAGTTCTGCCACGAGGCGTTGAACGACCTTCCAGGGCCACCCCCCTTTTTGAAAGACAACCCTCTGAACCCTCTCCGATCCGCAACCGCACGCCAAAACAACAAAGGCTTAGCCCTCTGAAGAGACAACCTTCTCAAATGCGGACCAGATGCGGACGATATGCGGACGAGAGATAGCGGCACACAAAGGACAAAACGATCGGTTAGAGAGATGGAGGACAAAATCACAAGCGAACTTCGAAGTCAACCAAATCCCACCTCCGAACCCTCCCCGATCCGACCCTCATTCTTTGCTTTCATACCCGAATTCAGACCCCTTTCGCTTAAGGGACACCGCTGCCCCTGATGCCTTCCTACCACTTCCCTCGAATCGGATACGAATCGGTCGAGATACGCTTTCCATCAAGACGAAACTCAGAAGCGAGCTCTTAGCTAAGTTATTGCTATCAATCCCGACCAAACATTATCCAACTCTACTTTGAACTTCCCTCGAACCAAAAGACTACGACTGCGGTTGCGAACCGAGTCCCCGCTGGTATAAAGGTTGAAAGAGATGGAAGTGGAATTAAGAAAAAGATTACGCTAAAGAAACGTTCGCTTTTCGAGTACGGCTATACTCAGAGAGAATAGCAATAGTTCTTCTATATGTAGGACATATACCTTAGCTCTAAAACGCGTCTACTACGCTTAAGAGACGCTGGAACTATAACCCTGGATAAGGAGAGATACTGAAGCACTAAATATTCAGAAACGACCACGCCTATCGATATTCAGTACTTTAGTTTAAAACACCCCTCCCTCCTTGTCTGATTCAGCTCTAAACTCCCCACGATCCGACAGTAACTCTTTTTCCGAAATCGGAAGATGAATAAGTCCTTAAGTACCTTAAAGAGAACGAGGCGGCCTACGGGCCTGAGCAATACAGTTTCATACGACTAGACATCCGAACTTAGATGCTACTGTATCTGTAACTGTCCCTTTGTTGTCCCGAACTTCGGACAGCATTTTTAACATTCGGCAACAACTTCGCCTTTGACCAGCCGAAACTACCCTTTTTGTCGTCCTGAACTTCGGACAGCGTTTTCAACATTCGGCAACAAACTCTTTTAACCAGCCGAAACTGCCCCTCCTCTTGTTATCCTAGACTTCGGACAACAATTTCAAACTTTGATAAAATTCGACATCAAGTCCTTTAACCAGCCGAAACCCCACCGACTCCGGCAAGGAGTCTTTCTTACTTTTATTACTTTCTTTTACTTCTGGCTGGACCCAGAAGTTTTATTCGAATTCGAATCAGATGCGAATCGGTACGCTCTCGAAGTGAGCTCTTAACTGAGTTATCACTGCCAATCAACCGAACGACCTCCGACTCTACTCTGAATTCGCTTCCGACTTTATTCTGAACTTTTTCAGACCTACACTCTTTTAGTAAATTCGAATCGGATGCGAATCGGTACGCCCTCGAAGTGAGCTCTTAACCAGTGTAGTCGATAGTATTATCGTGATAAAATACTACAGTATTTTAGATTAATATATTATCATAATATCCCAGTAGTACGTATCCAAATACGCTATAATACGATCGTAATATCGTGATATTATACGGTATATCTTTTAATAACTCGTAAGCGCTAAAACCCACTTTTTCTCAAAATGAGGCTATTTACACTTTTTCTATATACTCTTTTATTACTTACTTATTAGACTAAAATAATCTTTATTCATCGATTTAGTTAATATTTACCTATAATTAAAGAGTAAAACTTAGTAGAATTCAATATACTAGTTTATTATATTCTAGCTAGTAATCTAACGTTATTATCGTCGAATTAGTACTTGGTGTTTTCATCTCGCACGGGCCACCTTTTTAACCTTATAATATTTAGGTTAATTTAAGAGCTATTTATATGATTCTTTTTTTGAAATACTCTATTTAAATAGATCTATAATTCTAGCTATTCAGCTATATATTTTTTATATTATACGCTATGCTATATAAAGCTAAAATAAAAGGCTAAAAAGAAGTAGAGTAAAATCCGAGGTAAAAAGCTTAAATATTATAGCTTAGTAATACCACGATATTATCATAATATCGATTAAAATACTAATAATATAAAGGATAATATTGTTGGATATCGTGGCATTTAAATGGTATAAATAGTACGTATTAAAGTGGGTTTCCAATAATATATCGTAGTGGTATAATATTCTAAATACTATCGACTACACTGCTCTTAACTGAATTATCACTGCCTCTCAACCGAACGACCTCTGACTCTACTCTGAACTTTTGAACTTTTTGAACTTTTGGAACTTTTGAACTTCCGAACTTTTGAACTTTTGAACTTTGAACTTTTTCCGACCTGTTAGATAGATCGGATCACACTCTTTTAGCAAATGCTTGCTTTGATATTGAAGGATTGGAAACGAAGTCTCTATTTTGTAAGCATCTACGAACTGGGTCGGTTACGACTTAGAACTGACATCTCGTCTTGCTTACGACATTACGATAAATAAAGCATCTTCGAACTCGGGTCAACTACGATTTAGACCCTAATCTACCTTTTCGCTTACGATAAATACGATAAATGTAACACTTACACTATCTCGATTCGACCTTGAACGATAAGAGACAGAAGACTCGGAACGAGTCTTTTTTAAGAGAGAGGGATATAACAGTATGCCGTCCTATATAGCCGATATTACGTAGCATATACCGTATATATTAGCTTTTAGTAGTTATTGTTTTATATTATCTAATTTAGGAAGGTTACGTACGTCCGTATGTCTGTCTAGACTTTCAGACGTACTTCGTAGAGTTCAGGCTTTTATATTAGCCGACGTATATCGTTGTTTAGTTTCGTACCCTTTTTTATATTATCTAAAACCTCTTATATATAGTAGCCTACTCCTAGAGTTAGAAAAGGCTAGTTTAGCCTTTTCTTTCGTATTAGAGCCTAGTATTTACATACGTTATTCTGTTATACGCACTCTTATATACCTCTATTATAGTTGTATATATTTCGTATTATTATAAGTTCTAGAGCTTAGCTAGAGTAATTAAGGTAATATTACTATACTAGTTACTAATTAAAGAGTAGATAGATAGAGCTAACGATTTAATATACTAGAGAAAGAGATAGTATATATTAATAATACTTAATAGGCTAACTTCTCTCTTTATTAAGAAGTATTACTAATAGGTAAAGGAATTAATCTAGAAGGGAATCTATTAAAAGGAATATTAGTAGTAAATAATAATAGTAAGAATATCCTCCTTTATATACTTAGTATAATTAATAGCCTCTTTTTAGAGTATAAGAAGTACTTAATATAAATTATATAAGGTATATTTAAGCTAAGAGATCTCTACTACTTAGACGACGATACCTTTCTAATTAATAACGACGAAAGTACTATCTCTTTTAATAAGGAAGCTAGTATACTAAATATTAGAGTAAAGAAGATACTAAAGGTCTTTAGATCTAATACTACTAAGTAGTCTTATTGCTTTCTAGTATATACTATATATATAATCTTCTTATTTAGCGGAAGTATCTACGTTTAGTATTAGTATAACTTATAGTTATAAAAGCGATATAAAAAGAGTTATATTATCGTTCGTATATACCGAGTAAAGCTAGCTACGATACCTACTTAAGTAGCTCTTAAGCGAGACGTACGTATATCTACGTATACTAATCTGAATCGCTATTTACCTCTTAAATATATACTAACACTAGCACTTCTTTAAAAACGATAGAAGTTACTTAAAACTACTAAAAATCACATATCTGATCTAACTAATTAGAGCTCTCTATTCCTTATCCTCGACTAATAAGGAGGCTTTATTTTAGTCTCTTATTTCGTTCCACCTACTCTATAAGATTGATGTCTAGCTTGTTAATATCGATTAACTTTTGTAGAGTATTATAGCAACTCTTTTTAGTTATAGTATCTATAGGATTACTCTTACTATTGATCTATTTAATCTTATTAATCTCTTTTAATTTATATACTTCTTATAGGTATATAATATTAATTATTAGTCGCTTCTCCTTAGTTATACTTAATTTAGCTATATATTTATAAATAGACTTTGAATTAATATATACTATAAAGGGTATCTTAAATCCTAAGATGCTTTTGAAAGTCGATTTTATTAAAGCTATAGTGTTAAATCTAGAGCTTATTATATATAATTCTAATACTAAAATACTATAGATAACTCTTTTATATTTAGTAGAAGACTAATATAAGATGTTAGTATTATTATCTTTGTCTATAAGAGTAATAACGTAACCGATTTATAATAATAAGTCCTTATTATTAGTAAATAATCTATTAATAAAAGCGTATAACTTTAGAGAAGATTTATCTAACTTAACGAATTTAAGTCCTCTTATAGTATTATTAATTTACTACTAAATTTGTTTATTAAAAAGGGAAATATCGTTATCTTAAGAATCGATAGTTTAGATAGTATATAATAAGTTAAAAGTAGTCTTAGGTTAAGATAACGTAGCTAAGTATATTCCTCTAGTATACTATATAATATATTAATCTTTAGTATCTACTATATATAATACCTCTTTTATATTAGATATCTTAGTTAGAACTTCTTATACTAAATTTAAGTATTTTACGTAATCTTAAGTAAGAGATATAGAGCTATTATAATACTTAGTAATTAGCCTTCTATTGAATTTAATTAGATAGTTAATAGTAAGCTCTTCTCTCTTCTTAGATATAAACCCGGCTTTGTTAATAGTAAGCTCTTCTTTATTAGTAAAAGCGTTATTGACGAGTATAAGAGTATTATTAGTTTAAAGGCCTACTATACTAAAAGGAGTATCTAACTTTACTTACTTATTATATTAGTATAACTTAGTATATAAAAGATAGAGGTTGAATATTAACTGTTCTATTATAAGCCTTAGAATATAGTATTTATAGTATATTATAAACTAATAATTACTAGCTTCTAGAATACTATATAATAGCCTAATTACTTTAAAGAATATATCTTTCTATTAAGGATAACCTTTAGAAGAGTGTATAAAGAATTTCTGATTTAAGTTAGTTAAAGATTATATATATACTTATATAATATCTTGAATAAATACTCGTAAACCTAGAAGTATTATAATAAGTATAAGAATTATTCTCTAGCTTACTCTCTAAATTATAGGTGCTTAAGTAAGTATTAGTAACTTTCTAGTATTATTATATACTTAGATTACTAATCTTAACTTTATAAAAGTAAGTACTATACTCTTAAATTTAATATTATTTATAAAGCGTGTTCTAAATATTTAAGTATTAAGAGGTAATTCCTTCTAGGTAATAATCTTAAAAACACTATAATTAGTTAATCTATCGATCTTCTTTTATTATAATTTAATATATATTATACTATTATTAGCTATAAAGACTTTAATATTATAAGATTTACTTAAATTAGTAAGAAAAGTTTTAATATTCTTAAGAGTAATATAGTCGATATTGTTAATAAAAGTGTCTAACTACTAGAATAACGCTTCGATATTATCTAGAGGCCTTAGATACTTTCGAGGCTATCTACGTCTACGCTTCTAGAGAGGTTCTAGTATAGTTTCTAGAACATCGGTGTTTTAGTAGATCTATGACTATCGAAGTCGGTATTAGAGAGAAGGCGAATATTATTTAATATCTTACCTACTCTATTACTTAAAAGTTCTCTCTTTTTTATAGAGTTATAGTATTATTTTAGATAGTGCTATACTAGAAACTTCCTTAGTTGCCGGTGCTATTCTAGAAGCTTTAGAAGTTTTAATAAAGTATAGCTTTATAACTATAGATTAAAACTTTATAGGACTACTTAGTAGTACTACGATATAGTTCTTATTCTTAATTCCTTAAAGAACAAAAGGTCTTATCTAAGACTTTATATACTCTCTCTATACTAAAACGTCTGAATTTAAAAGCAAGTTCTTAACTTAGTTAATCGGTCTATTTCGTATATTAAGAGCTTCTTTAACTTAGTAGGATATAATCTACTTTCGTACTTCTTAAGTAGTCTTCTTATAAGTCTCTAACCTTATAGAAATCGGTTATAAAGGTACGTTGTTTATAGTTATTCAAGTATATACTCTATATATTAATAGAGTAGAGACTAGACTATTTAGGCCTACTATATTATTAATTACTTTAAAGGCTATTTAAAGTACTAAACTTTGTAAGAGATAAGGTTCTTATTTATATATAATATTATATACCTGTTAAATTAGTCTATAGTATCGTTCTACTATACTAATTAAATTATATACCTTAACTAGTATAGTTTTTACTATAGTACCTATTCTAGTAGTAGAGTATATAAAGTCCTTTCTA
Source organism: Hymenoscyphus infarciens (assembly GCA_001414345.1). Classification (NCBI taxonomy): domain Eukaryota; kingdom Fungi; phylum Ascomycota; class Leotiomycetes; order Helotiales; family Helotiaceae; genus Hymenoscyphus; species Hymenoscyphus infarciens. Next base: position 204,775 of record LLCB01000011.1, read on the forward strand.
ATAAAGTTTATCCTAGTATTTATAATAATATAATTAAGAGGTCTAAGATATATATTAATCTAATATTTTTAGAAGACCTCTTATATAGTTATTGCTTTTATATCTAGTAAAAAGTTACCTACTTAATACCTTATTACTTTATCTATATAGTATAAGACCGCCTACTTATTAAGGAAGAAAGTATTAATTAAAATACTATAATTAAATTCAAGGTTATTATAAAGAGTAAACTTAAATTAGCTAGGTAAACTTCTATGCTTTTAATAGTATTTATAAAATTTAATAAGATATTAAAAGATACCTTAGTTAATATAATATCTAGCTCTTTCTAGTACACGTTATAATCTTAGTACTAATATATAGCTAAATCGCCTATAAAGTCGTTAAATATTAATATTTATAAGAAATGTTAAGTACTCTTATATGAAGTTATATATAGCTTCATCCTAGAGTAGAAAAGGGTATCTAAATCGTTATATAATAGAGAACCTTTTAACTTCTAATCCTTTCTTATTCTTTTAAATAAGTACGTTTTAAAGATTATTTAGAGTAATATTTAGGTTATCTATATTATTAATATAAAGGATAAAAAGAGTATTAGATTATACTATATAGAATTTAGCTCTTCTAATTAGTATATTAACTATTATCGATCTTAAAAATAGAGTATATCTCTTACTAAACTAGATATTAAATTAACTCTTTATACCTTTATTAATTAAAATACTTTTAATAAGTTTAATATATACTAGATATTAGTTATATTCTATACTTAACTTTTGAGCTACTCTAGTATTAATTATTATACTAAAGAAGTTCTCTTTTATATATCTTTTAACTATTATTATAAACACCTTCTCTATAAATTTATATATAACGTTAGAAGTATTATTTAGGTTATTTAGGTTTTATAAGATATATCTATTAATAGTATGTTTTTGTATTAAACTTATTAAATTTGTAGTAAGTTATTTAGTATTTAAATTATTAATAAATCTCGCGGAAGTAATATTATAATAGATAACTTCGTTATCTATACTAGTGTCTAATAAGTGACTATCTTCTTTTAATAGAGTAATAGCTTAAAGTGTCTCTAATATCTCCTCCTTCTAGGTACTCTAAGTATATACTATATTTATATTATATACCTTTCTAGTATACCTGTCTCGCTTCTCTTTAAAGTGTCTAGAATTCTTATTAGTCTATTTAGTAAAGTAATAGTCTTACTCTTTTTAACTATAATCTTAAGATAAATAGTCGTCCTTTCTATATATATAATATATCTTCTTCTTCTTATATTAATCTATACTACTAAATTTATTTATACTACTATATTATCTACTTTTATAGAAGTACCTTTTAGTTATTATAGTTTTATTTATAACTATCTCTAAGTAGACTTTTATATAAGATCAGATTAAACTTTATAAGAGAGTAATAGTATTAGAAATCGAAGAGTCTTAGAGTAAGGTTAATATTATAATAGTATAATCTAGGACTTTTTCATATACTAAAATTAGCTTATTCGAAAACTAACTATTAGTACGAAAGTCGGTAGAGAGGGAAAATCTTAGTAAATTAAGTCTTAATAACATATTCTTAAAAGAGCTTAATATTAATACTCTAGATACTTATATTATCTCCTATAAATCGATGTTATTCTATTTAGATAATTAGCCTTTTTTATAAAGTTTATCTTTAAAGTATTATTATATAGACATAGATAAAACTTTAAAAGATTAATTAATATTTTTAATAAAAAGTATAGTATAAAAGTAATTTGAAACGTTGCCTTTTAGCATAGTAGAGAAGGTAAGAGAGTAAATTGCTAGTAATACTCTACTTCTCTTATATATATTCTTAAATATTATAACTTTAATTATAAAGTTATCTTCTTTTCTACTATACTTTTAATTATCTTTATATACTTTTATAAGAGTGCCTAATATATAAGAGTAGTCTTAACCCTTTTAAGAATTTCGTAAAGTTAACTCTAGTTTAAAATATACTATATTTATTTATACTAGTAGTCTTCTACTAGGATTATTCTATTACTAATTATATTCTAGATACTTAGAGGTATTATTGAAATCGTTACTACTAGTATCTTTACTAAATTAATAAGATATAAAGAAGGAGGTCCGATTATCTTTTAGTAGACCTAAAGATTAGATTAGAGGTTATACTAGATTACTTAGGTCTTTCCTTTTAGATAGCGGGATTAAAGTCGTCGAAGGTATTAGTTATTATTATTATTATTATATAGTAGAAGATTGTTATATAGAGGAAGATTATTATATAGTAAAAGCTTATAAAGCTTTATCTCTAGCCTTTATCTTAGATTAGGTGTTTTAAGTAATATTTTTAGCTAGAGGTTATTATTATTAGAGTTATTATTACTATAGCTTTTGTTATCTTTTAGCATATTCTACTATATATTTATAACGAGATCTTAATTCTTTAGTACTAGCTCCTACTAATACTATATCTTTTAAGTCTTTATCTAGCTACTTAGTTTAGTTAACCTTAGTAGCGGTATTATATAGTACTTAAGATATAAGTATCTTATATCTATCTATCTCAACCTATATACCTCTTCTATAAAGTGTTTATTATAACTTAGTAGTAGTAGATTAGTAGATTTTAGTGAATTTATCTTAATTCTATCTTTTAAAGTCTACTTAAAATTCGTCTTAAAGAAGAAGGTCTTCGTTCTCTTCTTTAGCGTACTCCTCTTCTTATTCTACTATAAAAATCGTCTCTTCTGTTTATATTAACTTTAGCTTTAGTGCTAGCTTTAGAGCTTATTTTAGTGCTGAAGTTAAAGCCTTCGAAGTTGTTAGAATCGGTGCTAGTATATCTATTATGTTATAGATGTTATAGATGTTATTATTACTTAAATTAAATTTTAGATATTATCGAAAGTCCGTTTGTACTCTACTTTACTTAGTGGATTATAGGTGAAAGAGATATCAGGTTTCGGGTGAATAGGTGTCTTAGAGAGTATGAATTATCTCGGCGGATAAAAGGAGGTCGGTATTCGTAATCAGCGCTTTCTATCTTAAGAAGCGTTTATAGTATATTATCGAAAAGTTGTTTGAATAGTAGAAGGAGTTATAATCAGAGAAGAGGAGTCTACTAGTAATATTAAGTTTACTTTTATATAAGTATGCTCGTAGTAGAAATATACGAAGTAACTAAGTATCTATTCTAATCTATACGTCTACTAATCAGTGTTAGTATGACTTATAGTTATAAAAGCAATGTAAAAAGAGTTATATTATCGTTTGTATATACTAAGTAAAGCTAGCTACGATGCCTACTTAAGTAGCTCTTAAGCGAGACGCACGTGTACCTACGTGTACTAATCTGAATCGCTATTTACCTCTTGAATATATACCGACATTTAGCTTAATAACTTTAACTATAGAATTATAGGCTTAGTTAAGGATTATACCTAAGTAGAGGTAATCTAATTAGCGCTCTTCTAGTAGAAAAAGATAGTTAGTAGAAGTAGATTAAGAGAGGTAGAATTATAGGAGATATCTAAGAGTATAATTACTTAATACTATTAGACGAGAAGACTAGGCTATAGTAGTAGTAGAGGAGAAGGAAAAGGGAGTTATTAAAGTTATAATCGAGATAGTGATATCTCTTTATAGACGTACTTTAAGGTAAGTAAACTAAGAGGTTATAAAGACCTAAATTATACTTAAATCTATCTACTAAAAGAGGACGATAAGAGTAATAAGAAAGAGATAAGAAAGAGCTAAGAAGTTAGTATAGAAGGGACGATAGATAAGGACTATAGTAGTACTAATAAAGATCTTTTACTCTAATTTATATCTTCTTATCTATACTCTTCTACGCTTATTTAATCGAATACTATAGTATTCTTCCCTTTATATAATATATTAAAACTATTACTAGATATATTACTCTCCTTATTATCTCTTAAAGTATAGAAGGCGCTATTACTCTAATATTCTAATTATTTACTCTTAGAAAATATTAATAATATATTTCGATTTAGAGCGCTAATTAGGTATAAGAGCCTAGAAGTTTTATATATATTAAAGAACCTCTTATTAGCTACTAAATATAATAAGCTTTTAACTTTAAAAGTAAAGAATAATTTAAAAGCTAGCCTAATTAAGAAAGTTAATCTATGCTAAGGGACACCTTTCGTAGCTTCTCTACTTAGTTTTATACCTAAACTAAAGCCTAATAGCAATTAATACTAAATATACTATTTATTCTATCTATAATAGCACGAAATATATATAACTATAGTAGAGGCATATAGGAGTGCGTATAGTAGAATGACGTATATAGATACTAGGCACTAATATAGAAGAAAACAATAACTATCCCTCTACTATACTAAATATAAACGTTTATATATAAGAAGGTTAGAAGCTTCTAAGTTCTAATAATAATAATAACCGAGCTCTGCCTAATATAGCTAATACTAAATAATAAGAGCTGAAAAGCTAAATATATAACCTCTAATCTTTTAAAAAGCTAAATATATAACATCTGAACCTTAATCCCTTTTATATATAAATGTTAGATATTAATACCTTTAGTACTTCGCTTATATAAGTATTAGTTATTTATAATCTTAGCTCTAGAGGTATTAGAGGTATTAGCACTGCTTAGAAGTATTAGTAGTTTTATAAATATCGACAATTTAGAATAGTACTATTATATAATAATCTAGGATAGTATACTATTATATCCCCTCTCCTTTAAAAAGACTCGTTCTAAGTCTTTAGTTAGTAATTAGTATAGTATTAAGTTAATTAGAGTATTGTTTATCTTTTTATTATAAAGAATATAACTTATCTTACTATTATAGTATCTAGTGGTTAGAGTAGAGTTAGTAGCTAGTAGTATTATTATTTAAGAGCTAATCGCTCTTTATTTACTATTATATACTATATAATAATAAGATATAAACAGAAGAGAAGCTAATAATTAGCTAGTAGATAGAAAGTAGTATACTACTATAGAGTTATTATATTCTTACTATTATTATATATTATAATAGTAATTATTAAGTAATAAATAATAATTATAAAGTAATAGCTATTATTATAAATAGTATATTAGTAAGCAACTTTCCTCTAATTCTAACTTCTCTTCTTCTTTTCTTTTTATCTAAATAATATAAATAGTAAGAATACCTTCTAATTAGGTATATTCTTATATACTAACTTATCTCTTAAAACATATATATATATTATATATATATATATAAAAGTAAGTTCTTCTCTCCTTAATTAGTCCTAATTTAAAGCTAATCTAATATAGTAAAATACCTCTCTTATATCCTCCTAGTACGCTTCTAGCTACCTACTAAGTCTACTACGTTTAATACCTTTAGGTAAAATCTTAGAACAGAGATTATATATACGCTTTTAAGAAGCTAAAATCGAAGAAGTATAGATACTATATAGAGTAGAATACTATATATATCCTAGTAAGTTTAATCCTAAATATATACTAAATCTATTCTAACTTAGATAGTTACTATAGTTTATTAAAAAAGAGTTTAGTAAGCTTATAAGTAAGGAGAAGAAGAGAGAGGTTAAAAAGGCTACTAAGGCCTTAGATAAAGTATTAGTTATTACTAGTATAGAGGTACTAAAGAATAGTTTAGAGGTATAGTTCGCTCTCTTAGAAGAGACTTAGACATTTTATATTAAGGTTATCGTAAGTACCTCTTACTTATTAGAGAGGTTTTAGTTACTAATATTTAATAGTTCTTACGCTATACTATAGAGGGTAGGACCTCTGTCTAAACCTAGGTTTAAGTCCTCTTTAAAGCCTACTTAAAGAGTTTATAAGCGTCCTCTCTAAAGCCGGTTATAAGAGGTCGCTAAGGTAAGAAGCGTCTTTATAAGAAGGAGGTAGTAGAGGAAGAGCTAATTTAAGCTTCTTACGCTTAGAAGAGTAAGAAGGAGGATAATAAGTCAGAGAAAGGAGAGGCTATAACCTAGAGAGAGTTAGTAAGCCCTGTTTTAGTAGTAACTTAGTCTTAGTTCTTTACTTTATTAACTTTAAATATTCCTACTAGTTAGTGTTTTATTTTAGGTTTTTATTATAAGTTCCTTATTAAGAGTAACTAGAATTAGAGGGTATTAATAGAGTTTTATAAATTAACTCTTTTACTTAATTCTTATTTAATTCCTATATATTAAGCTATTTAGAGAGGTATTAAGATAGTCTTAGCTCTTTTAGATATTTAGTATAAAAGTCTCTTAGATAATATAATAAATCTTAAAAATTATTTATAAGATACTAAGTAGGATCTAAATTATATCTAACCTATTTTACTTAATACTATAGCTATCTTCTAAAAAGTCTACTACTAAGTATTTCTTATACTTTCTATTCTTATATACCTTTAATAATATCTAGTAAAGGCTCTAGAGCCTCTTATTCTAGTAAAGAGGTGTTTAGGTCCTTTAAAAGTATATTAGAGGCGAAAATATTATAAATTAATAATCCTTCTAGAAGTTTTAGTCTATAAAAGTATTCTATATAATCTAGTATTTTAAAAGGTCCTATCTACTATTTAGTAAGCTTTTAGCTAAAACGATTTATCTTAAGATTCTTAGTAGATAAGTAGACTTTGTCTCTAATGTTCTAGTTAATAGCTCTTTAGTATTAATTTATACTATTCTCTATCCTTTTCTAAGCCTTACCTATATTATCTTTAGCTATTCTCTAAGTAGAGTATATATATTAGGCTACTTTTACTATCTTATTATAGTTAAGACGTTCTTAGAAAATAGATATCTTTAGTATATTCTAGTCTTATAAAGTCCTTAGGTTAAGTTTAAACTTAAGCTAATAAGAGGTTATACTAATAGATAAGTATAGAAGTGTTATTTATACTCTATTTATTAGAGAGATTAATTTACTCTAGTTATCTTAATAATAGGTTATAAAAGGCCTTAGTCTTTAATTAATATATTAGTTTATTATCTCTGTCTATTTATCTATTTATTTATAATAAGTAGTACTAAGCTTAAGCTTAATACTAATTATTTAATAAAATTTAGTTTAAAATAATAATATAAATTAAGGTCTCTAATTAAACATAATCGATTTAGAATAGTAACTAAAATAGTAAATCTATTAAATAAAGAGTTTAGCTAAGCTTTTAATATCTATAGTTAAGTAGTAAGGTATTAATATTAAATCCTTTCTAAGTTAGTTAATAAATACTAATATAGTATTAAATCTATGTTTATTCTTTAAGAATGATTTAAAATCTATATATAAATATTATATAGAATAATTAAGTATAGGTAGAGAGTAAAGAAAGCCTTATTACTTAGTTTATTAAGAATAGGAGTATTTATAAGCTTAGTAATTCTCTATATATCTCTTATAGTCTAAAAACATTCTAGTCTAGTAGTAGTATTATACTAATAACTAGTATATCTTTTTTATACTTAAATAAGTACTAGATACTTAGTTATAGACTTCTTAGATTAGTTTTATATAGAGTTTAGTATTTCTTTAAACATAAAGTCGATTCTTAAAGAGAAGTAAATTATCTAGTAAGATAGAGTATCTATTTAGAAGTTTATAACGTTCTTTCTAAAAAGAGCGTAGGTTATCTTCTTTTAACTTCTAAATTATATTCAAACTTAACTTTAGAATAATATCTATTATATTAAGGGATATAGAATATTCTTATAAAAAGATCTAAGCAAGTTTAGCGTTAATTTAAGAGTCTAACTAATTAGGTCCTAAGAGAGTATATAAGTAGCTATCTAATTTAGCTTAATTATAGGTTTTTAGGTCTTATTTATATTAAGTTAATATATCTACTTTTTAATTACTCTTCTTAGACGTAAATTAGATCTAAAAGTTAAAGTCTAATAAAAACTCTATCTATTAAACTTACTTAGCTATAAGTAGCTTAGTTATTATAAAGTATTCTAATAATCTATAGTCTAAATATACGTTAATATACTTCTAACATAATATAAGTTTAAGACACTATTTCTTAAAAGCTTCTATAATAGTAGATAGTTCTTTATTATAGATCTCCTAATTCGATTCGTAGCTAACTAAGACATGTGAGTAGAACCTAATAAAGTACTAAAGGCTATTATATTATTATAAGAATATACTAGCTATTACTCCTTCTAAGAAGTCTATTTCTACCTTTATATTATAATTAGAGTCGAAGTAGTATAAGGTTTATATAGTAAGTAGCCTAGTCCTTAGTATTTTAAAGGCTTTATTATATTTAGATATCTATAGAAACGGCTCTATAAAGCATATTATTATAGTTAGAGGTTTAGCAATTTTAATATAACTTTTAATAAATTATCTATAAAATCCTATAAACCTTAAGTAAGACTTTATACTTATTATAGTATTAGGTTAGACCTAGTTTTATAAAGGCTCTACTTTTTTAGAGTTAACTTTAAGTCCTTTTATAGTTAAGATAAATCCTAAGTATTTAACTTTAGTAATACTAAATTCACTTTTCTTAATATCTATCTAAAGTTCTACTTCTTAGAGCTGATTTAGAACCTTTCTAACCTATTCTTTATATTCTTTAATAGTATCTAAATAAATTAAAATATTATCTAAGTAGGTAATATAGAAGTTATTTAAATAGTCGATTAAGACGTTATTTATATAATATTAATAAGTAGTAAAGCTATTATAGAGTCTAAAAGGAAGGACCTTATATTTATATATACTATACTTAGTTCTAAATATAGTTATCTCTTCTAATTTAAAGTCTATTTAGATATAATAGAAAGCTTATCTAATATCTAATTTAATAAAGATTTTAGCTATCCTTATTCTAAAAAGGAGCTTATTAATATAAGAGATTAAGTAAAGATTGTTTTAGGTTAGAGCGTTTAGCTTCTTATAATCGATATAAAACTATAACTTATTACTATTAGCCTTTTTAATAAAGAGTACTAGAGAGGCGAAAAGGCTATTACTATTAATAATAAACCCCTTATCTAGATTCTCTATAAGGTACTCCTTTATAGCTTTAAGCTCTATAGTTAACTATTAATATAGAGGTAAAAAGGAGTTAGAAAGTAGCTTATTTAAAGTAATCTTATGATTATATTTATAGTAAGAAGAGAGCTTATTAAAAGCTACTTTTAAGAATACATCTTTATAAAATAAGTAATACTTTAAGAGTTAGGCCTATATTAGAGCCCTTATCTTATTATCGTCTTAGAAAGAGGCTAATCTCTTATTAATAACCTAATCTAGCTTATAGAGGCTTATTATATAAAATTCCGAATTAGACTATTTTATATTATAATATATTATGTTTACGCTTATTTTATAGATAAAGGAGTATAAGGTCTAGCCTTTCGAGGCTATACTAGTAGTTTATAAAGGCTTTAGACTAAAGTTAGATATTAAAATTTTAAGAGGTATTATTATAGATAGAAATAATAGCTTAGCTATATTTATAAGTCTACCTTTTTTATATCTTTCTTATTACTAGATAATATATTCCCTTTAATTTATATTTAACTAGTAATTTAAAAAGAGTTTCTAGTTTTAGCTAGAAAGAGAAAGTAAAATTTCCTTACTATAGTAAGGAGTTAGAGAGTAATCGGCTAGCTAAATAATCTAGCTCTTTAAAAGGTTAAAAAGGACTTTAAAGTAGTTTAACTATTTATTACTAATAATTAGGTCTTATTATCTAAGGTCTAGAATAATAAAAGAATAGTTAAGAATATAATATTTATTAATATTTAGATATAGTTATATAAACTAATTTACCTAGCTTTTAGTACTGTTATTATATTTATAAATAAATACTATATATAGTAATCTCTAAATCTTTAAACCTATTAACTTTAATAAGTATAAAGCTAGAGGCCGATTTAGAAATAGGTACCTGTTTACTCTTATATCTACTAAAGCTTATATTTTAATACTATATTCTTATATACTAAGAGTAGTATTTATAAAGAATTGTTTTCCTCTTATAAGCTTAGAAAGATCGAGTCTAGCTAGATTATATTTATATAAGCTTAGGAAGGAATTTTTATCTAAGCTTCTTTATTTTCCTCTTAGCTTAGCTTAGAGTTAGAGTACTCTTTAAAAGGTTATTCTTCTTTAAGTTAATTATCTATCTTATTAATAGTAGGAAGATTAGAGTAATTAGGTTTAAAATGCCTAGACTTACTATAATAGTAATAATTTATACTAGTAAGGACTTAGTTTATTAATATAGTCTTTAATTTTTTACTAGTAGAAAATAGTTTAAGAGTTTATAAAATCTTCTAAAATATAAGATTAAGTCTACGTAAGAGTAAGAAGGTTTTTAGAGTAGAGCTAAGTAAGGATTAAAAAGTACTTATCTTTTTAAATAATAAGGTTATACTAATTAGTTTAGCTATAGTACTAGTTATAGATAACTCTATGTTTTAGCGTTTCTTTTTATCTAAGGCTAAAAAATATACTACTATCTTATTAAAATTATAATTCTAATCTCTCTTAGCTAAAGCAGAGCTATCTTAGAGCTATAGTATAATCTTATCTTATATTAAGTAGAATCTTTCTAACTCTAGTATTCCTCTAAGTATAGCTATACTTAAGAAGCGTACTCTAAAATCTAAAAAAGTTTCTTCTATATAACCCTTTTTACTTATTTATAAGGCTTAAAATTTATTCTAAGTATCCTCCTTCTTATAACTAGTTAAGAAGTAGGAATTAAAGAGTTTAATTATATCTTATTAATCTTTAAAAGCTATATTACCTATATTAGACTTATATTAAGGCTCTAAGTAGTTCTTAGCAAGTTTTATAGTTATTCCCTAAATAAAGGCTTTATAAGTTTTAAGTATATAGTAATAGTTAGCGTTTACTTAAAGTCTATTATATATAGATATCTTCTATTACTTATAAGTAGATAAAGTATTATTATCTAAAAGTTTAATTTTCTTTATAATTTTACTTTTAATAGGTTAAAGAGCTTTTAAAGTGCTTTTAGGTTATAGATATAGAGAAGGTTATTATAAAGAAGGAATATTAAGAGTAGAGTCTCGTCTCTAATAATAGTTTAAAGAGATAGAAGGTAGTATTTATATAGGTTAGAGAGGACTTAGACTATAGTTATTATTTAGTAGCTATTAACTAATTTACTATACTAGGTCTAATAATTAAGTAATCTAATTATCTTACTCTAAAATTTTCTATTCTTTTTCTTAATCCTTAGCCTCTATAGCTTAGATTATACTCTATATCTCGTCTATATTAGAGAAGTTCTATTAATCTCTCTAGCTTCTAAGCGTTAAGCCTTTACCTTTATTATTCTTAGGCTTCTTAGTATTCTTAAGGCTATAGTACTAAGTCGAGGACCTTTTAGTAGAGACTTGACTTTATTACCTAAAGAGGGGCTCTACGCTTAGAAGTAGAGCTTAAAAGGGACTTAGAGTCGCTCTAGATTCTAATATATTAAATATTAAATTAGAGAGAGGAGTAAAAGAGTAATTTAAGAGTTTTCTAGATAACTATTTATATTATTAACTATCTAAATTATATATAGTAATCTCTATATAGAGAGGGTTATTAGGATTCTTAGGAACACTTAATGTATTCTAATCTCTTAATATATAAAATACGATTTTTACTAGCTATCTATATAGACACTAAACCCTAGTATTACTAGCTATCTAAGAGATTTCTAGAATCCCGGCTATTTAAGGATATATTATTATAGTCTAATTAGAAGCTAAATCGAAATCAAAATAAAAAAAGTAATAATAAGCTTAAAAGAGATATTATAAAGGCTGTTACTAGTAAAGAAGAGTTATTATTTTTATATAATAGTACGAAATATATATAACTATAGTAGAGGTATATAGAAGTATATATAGTAGAATAACGTATATAGATACTAGGTACTAATATAAAAGAAAATAATAACTATCTCTCTATTATACTAAACATAAACGTCTATATATAAGAAGGTTAGAAGCTTCTAAGTTCTAATAATAATAATAACCGAGCTCTATCTAATATAGCTAATACTAAATAATAAGAGCTAAAAAGCTAAATATATAACCTCTAATCCTTTAGAAAGCTAAATATATAATATTTGAATCTTAATCCCTTTTATATATAAATATTAGACATTAATACCTTTAGCACTTTACTCGTATAAGTATTAGTTATTTGTAATCTTAGCCCTAGAGGTATTAGAGGTATTAGCACTGCTTAGAGGTATTAGCAGTTTCACGAATGCTGACAATTTAGAATAGTACTATTATATGATAATCCAGGATAGTATACTATTATACTATCTTAAAAGCTACTTAATAAATTATTATATATTAGACAAGTATATATATCTAAAGTACGTCTCCTTTTAGAAGGTATTAGCTATAGTATAAGAAGCTAGCTAAGAGTATATAATACTTAAAAGAGACATATCTAACGCTTTTTAAATAGTATCGATTATACTATAAATTTACTAGCTTTTGAGTTTCTAATAGAAAGGGATTTATTACACTTATATAGTACTACTCTTTAGCCTTACTATAGTATTATTTATTATTAATATCTTTATAGAGGCTCTTAAATAGATAATATAGTTATACTTAAAGTAGTATATTATAAGCTACTATTTAGACAACGAGTTTACTATATTTAAAGCTATTAAAGCTACGTCTTAATTCTTTAAAGAATAAGCTATAGAGTATAAGACTCTTACTCGAATATTAAGTATATTAATTAATAATAAAAAGAGCGTCTAAGGTACGCTCTTAGAAGTAATAGAGTACCTAATAGATACTATTACTTTTAGAGCCTCTATACTATTAGAAAAGCTAGCTAAGATAAAGCTTAAGATACGTTAATTTATTAACTATAAGAGTATTACTTATAACGAGCTTAAATCGCTTACTAGCCTTCTATCTTTTTACACCTCTATAGTATAATTAGACTAGGCCTTTTATTATAACTTCTAGATATTCATATATATATAGCTTAACTATATACCTTATATAGAAAGGAGGCGCCTCTTAAAGGAAGTCTAAGAGGACCTTAGGTAGTGGAATAAGATATTACTACGGTTTAATACTATATACTTCTTCGATAATATCTACTTATATATATACCTTTTTTATAATACCTTTATTAAAGGTCTAGAGGCCTTCTTTTTAGAAGTAGACAATCTAAGATATATTTAGTAAGAGTATATATATATACTACTAAAGGAATACGCTCTTTAGTTACCTCTTCTAAAGATTAGAAAAGACTCTTAATTTAATATAAATATCTTTAAGATTAAGATAGTAAGAGTATCTTTTAAACAATAGAAGGAAGTATAGGTAATAAAGAGAGTAATTATCTATATAGATAATACTACTATATAAATCAGACTTCTTAAGTAGTTCTTAAGATACTTCTACTAAAATCGCCTCTTATAGACTACTTTATACCTAGCCGTCTAATTCAATATCAACATATAATTAGAGTATATACTAGAAGTAGATAATATCTTAGTAGATACTCTCTTATATAATTTATATAGAATAGTAGCTAATTAGTACCTATACTAGTAGTCTCTTAATTTAACAATCTCTCTCTTAATTACCTTAAATATATAAAGAATAAAGTTAGAATATCTAAGATATATATAAGGCTTCTTTATTATAGCCTCTTGCTAAATACTCAAAAGGTATATAATATATATATATACTCTTTTAAGAGGTTCTAGGTTAAGAGACTCTAATAACCGTAGCTAGCGACGACTTTAGCACTTTATAAGTAGGTTTTAAAGAGAGTATATAATAGGATTAGTTAAGGACTTTTAAAGGCAGATTCTATATAAATTAGCCTTTCTATAATTTAATTAATATACGTAGAGTATAACCTAGATCTAAAGCTATTTAAGTTCTTACTTTTATAACGAATTATAATAAGCGTTCAAGCGACATAGAGCCTTTATAAGAAGAAGAAGGCGAAGCCTTTATTAATACTACAATTATACTAGATTACCTCTTAAGCTCTAGAGGCTAGGCCTTAGGTCCTATAGCTAGGATAGATTAATAGCTTTAACTTTGAAGCTACTATAAAGCTAGCTTTTATAGAATTCCTTTATACTATAGAGATTATATATAAAGACGCTAATTTAGTTAACTATAGAGTATTTATATATATACGTCTTTAATAATAAGATGTTACTTTTACTAAGAAAGACGAATATATAATTATACGTCTATAATTAAGTAAATCAGACTATAAGTATATAAGAGTAGAGATATTAGTATTAGATATAGGATTACCTACCTACTTTATAATAGTACTTTAAGCGCTATTTACTCTCGATTCTTAACCTCTTATAATACTACTCTTTCGCTAAGAAAGCAGCTCCTTTATAAGAAACCGATATATTAGCTCTTTACACTACTACCTCTAAATAGTTAGCGTTAGTAATAGTATATTATATTTAGGATATAGTCTATATAGAGACGCTACGTAATATACTTCTAATAATAAGGTATTAGATATAGATATTTAAATACTTAGAAGGTAGACTTCGAATACTTTTAAGAGATACTTTACTCTAAGCTATTAGAAGCGATACCTTTTAAATAGGCGCTTTTTAATAGATAAGGCTCTCTCTCTCCTAGCCTAGTAGGCTTTAGAAGACCTCTATAGTTAGTAGATAGCATATTCTCTATTATAACTATATTATATTACTATTTATACTACTTATAGTCCTTTTTGCTTTTAAAAAGCCTTATTCTTTCTTATATTTATAATAGCTTCTCTTTAATTAGTCGAGTAACCTTACTTAAGATAGCTAATAGTACTTACTCTTTTTACTCTTATATTAGTAAGATGCTTAGAGAGCCTTCTAATTAGCCTAAAAAGAAGGTATATAAGAGAGTGTAGAGTGAGATACTAGAAGCTAGCTAGTAAATATAGAAATTCTTAAAATAGCCTTAAATATATATATATAACGAAAAGTAATAAATAAAAAGAGTTTATAGTAAATTAAGGAATTAGCTTATTAAGTAAAAGGGAGGTATATATATATATACCTTCTCTTATACTAAGTAACCTCTATTCTACTAATAATACTTCTTATCGCTTTTAACGTCTTATTTAGTATTAAGCTCTTTTTTAACTCTACTCTTATACCTCTTTATAATACGCTTACTAGGATTAGTTAGTACTTTTTAGTCTCTTAAATAAGTATAATAGCTGATAGTACTTACTCTTTTTACTCTTATATTAGTAAGATACTTAGAGAGCCTTCTAATTAGCTTAAAAAGAAGATATATAAGAGAGTATAGAGTAAGATACTAGAAGCTAGCTAGTAAATATAGAAATTCTTAAAATAGCCTTAAATACGTATATATGACGAAAAGTAATAAAAGATTAGATAACTTAATATATTTAACACTTTTAGATATAATTTAGCTTATATATCTAAAAAGTGTAGTATATTCTAAAATATAGATAAATATACTTTGAAAAGATATATACTACTAAAATAAGGTAATTATCTAATTATTATCTAAAGAACGATAATATATTTTATTACTACTACTTAGACTACTATTTTAGTACTATCTAAGATATATACTAAACGAGCTAAAGAATTACCGCTTATATTATTCAAATAATTAGATAATAATAAAATATATACCGAGCTACTTTAGAAAGATCTCGGTATATTTAATAGATTATTTACTACTATCTCAGAGCTAGCTAAACAGGCTCTAAAGTTAGTAAACAAATACTCTTAAATTTTTATATTTCTTAAGTTGTTTTATTTCTACTATATTTGATACGAATAAATAAAACTAGTATATATAGACTTTTCCGAGCTTATTAAAAGTATAAGAAGAGAGTATTTTATCTTGAAAATCTTCTAAATAATAGTATCTAGAAGTAGTAGTAAGTGTTTCTATTACCGCTTTTAGAGTCTTGCGAGTGTGAGTGGGAAGCCTGAAGGGAAGCCTTAGTATACGCCTAGGTAACACGCCTTGAGCGGTGTACGATTGCCGAAATCAGGCTCGTGGAACCTACACGATTACAAGCGTGAGAAGGCTGAGCCATCAGCATGTGCATTTTCTCATCTCGAAACTGCTGTTTCTGAACGAGACTTTCTCAAGGTCATAAAATCCTTCCCTCATTTGCGGGTAGTTATTCCCTCGACAAAATGGCACAGCAAGCATCGAATTACCGGGTCCAATTGGCTTTCGAGACATCCATTCGTGATTTCAAGGCAAACCTCAAGGACGATGATCTGTACAAGGAGCTCTTCCAAACGATCACGATCGACGAAGTGTACGATCTCACGGACAAACTTCAAGAGGAGCAGATGAAAACCGGGAACTTGCGTCACTTGGCCAAAATCGGACCTTTTTTGGAACGACTTCGAGGCTACGCAGGGGCGATAGAGACCTTTGTTCAAGTCAAGCCGGACATTTTGGCACTCATCTGGGGACCTATTAAATTGCTTATCCAATGGACCAGTACTTTGAAGAAGTCCATGGATCAGCTCATCAAAACTATTGGTGATATTGGTGATGTTTTGCCAGAATTTGAGGAGATCATGAAAAACTTTGGCAATAATGAACAAATCAATGATGTCCTCGCTCTTTTTTTCCAGGATATCCTTGATATCTATGTTATTGCGCTCAAGTTTTTTAGCTTGTCTCGTAAGTCGTCATATTATGAATGTAAATGGGGTTTATCGTCTCTGACTCGACTTAGGTTGGAGGATTGTCTTCGAAACCATGTGGCCAAAGCAGCGTGACAAAATACAGGTGGTCTTGTCGCATATTGAGCGGCATACATTCCTCTTGAGAAATGAGACACGAATGGAACACATTCGCGAGGAACATGAGGCTCGACTTAGAGCGCTTGACCATTTCGAGAAAAGTGAGAGATCCTATCGAAAGCAGGAATACAGTGCTATAAAAGAGTCCATTTCACCAAAGTTTTATGACGATAAGCTGTACAGAATACGGAATCAGATATGCGAAGGCACAGGGAAATGGTTAATGAGAGATCTCACGTTTGTGAAGTGGCTGAAAGCAACGGACGAGACGTTAAAACTCGTATGGTTGCAGGGAATACCCGGTGCGGGTACGTCCAGCTGAAGCTTGTGCAAGTTTATTTACAACTCCTAATATATATTCTTAGGGAAAACCTATCTCTCGGGTACCGTTGTTGATAAAGCTTTGGCACATGGCCGGACATTCTATGCTTTCCTCAGCTACAAACACATTAGCAGCATAACTGCCAAAACTATTTTTCACTCACTAATATTTCAACCCACGGAAGACGACGAAGAGTTGCAGGCACTGCTCACTCACAGTGCTACTAAAGAACTTAAACGAGACCTCAAAAAAACCGTCGAACTCCTAACTACGATGCTTAGCATAGCCGGCCAAGTCTTTGTTGTGATTGATGGAGTGGACGAGATTGAAAAATTTGAGCGAAGAATATTTTTGCAGCATCTTCTTGAGTTGTCCAACAGCTGTAAGGAAACCAAATTTCTCGTAAGCTCCAGAATCGAGGACGATATCCACACCATTCTTCGAGATAAAGCGGTCGGAATCCGAATAGACACCCAAAATGCAGGGAGTATACAAGCCTTTGTTAACCGTCGAGTTGAAGAATGGCTCCAAGCAAGGAAATTCGTACCTGAAGCCCAAGCTGAGATATTGGGCTTGCTGACACCGTTGTCTTCTAAAGCAAAGGGTAAGCAAAAATGAACCAAGGCTTCAGTCATTGTTCACTCTGTCACTCTTTTTTGTTATTTCAAATGTTCGCGGGCAATCGTTATCTATTAGCCCGGAATATTTTGGGATAAAAGTGACGTTGTGTTCTCATTCTTGAAACACTCTCCAGAACAATTTCTCCTTGACCAATTCGCATAATACAAAGCACTTAGAAGTCAACGCTAACCGAATAAAGGAATGTTTCTGTATGCAAAGATCGTTCTAAGCAGCATCGAACACCTTGATGATCTGGCGGAAATTCGCGATGAACTCCAAATTCTCCCGGAGAATCTAGATCACGCGTAAGTATTGCAATTTTCTTGCAGTTCCGATTTTCCGTTAGGTATCTAACTTCATAAAGATATGCTAGAATCTTGGAACGAATCAACAATCATAAACCTACGTCTTTAAAAGAGAAGGCCCGAAAGATCTTGGGGTGGGTTGGCAGCTCTCCGACACCTCTAACTATCCAAGAAATAGAGCAGGCTCTACTTGTCAGGGCTGACGACCCTAATGGGGACTTGAAAGTCATTGCAAGTTCAATCCTGTACAGCTATGCGGCCCTATTTTAGAGATAGTGCGACTATGTGCAACTTGTGCATTTTACGGCAAAGGAGCAAGTCGATGATCGAAGCAAGCAGCTGAGTGCTAAACTTTTGCAGATACTTTTTTAGCCCGACGATAAGTAATTACATCAGTATTTCGGATGCCACACTAAGCTTGGCAACCTGTTGCATCCAGTACCTCTGTCAAAGGCACCATGACACGGAACTGTCTGAAGAAGAGTTACGCGAAAACTTGCTCACAGGAAAATATCGGCTACATGAATACTCTGCGACGATGTGGCTTGAGCTGACAATGCATTACATGCGCTTCGTACCTGCAAAGACTCCGCCTAAACATTTGGTAGACCTCCTTGGAATGTTTATCGAGCGGAGAAGCAGCAACATCTTCATCGAAGATGTGGCTCCAACAAAACGAACTGGTTTACAATCTTGGCTCGAATCCAATCACCCGGAAATATCCAAAATGCTCCACAATGCGACAAATTTTGACAAGAAAATTAAAGAAGGAGAGCTTGATAAATGGAAAGGTCAGTGAACTAACCACCATATTCTAAATTCTGGTATTCGGTTAACACGAGCGAAGGGGCAACATGGAACAATCTTGATCCCTTGACGGTAAACGCCATGAGTACTCGTATATATGAGGAGTTTGATTTACTCCTCTGCGGAAGTCAGTCCCGTCATAACGAATACTGTCACTGTGCTCCATTCAGAAGACACTATAGCCAACGACCCTTCAAATGTAGCTTCCTAGGTTGTTTTTTTTTCAGCATGGATTCGCTTGTAGATCTGCGCGAAACTCGCACCGGAGGGAGCATGAGCTTCCTTGGAAATGCCACAGAGCAGACTGCTCATATTCTCAGGGGTTTCTTTCCCGAAATATAAGAGACAAACATTCAGAGCAGTGCCATCAAAAACAACAAGGGGCAGTGGTATCCTCACAAGAACCGGACGACGACGAAATACAGCCACTATTCTTTGACCTTGTCAGATCGGACAAGGTTAATCTAATAACGCCCTTTGCTTAGCGAAAGAAGAATTTCACATGGAGCGTGGAATCAGAAGTGTTGCATTTAGCAGCTGGATATGCTTCACCAGCCATGGTGGATCTCCTCAAACATCCATACCCAAAAAGAGATAACCACGTGTCGATCCCCCACAACTATGCTTTACCCATATCGGCAATTAAAGGCAACAATGTGGAAACTTTCAAGCATTTACTGCAGGATTTTCAAAAGTACCATCTGGTTTTACCGGATATTTTGAGAACGGGATCCAAGGAATTCCTCGCTGATTGGGAAATGTATATCGACACCGGCTGCGAGGTTCGTTGTCAAGTAAACCATAAGATGTGGGTAGGCATGTGTATTCATTACACGAGAGGGACCCTTCTTTCGACGGCTACAGATAATCCTGAAAACGAGGCCTTTATTTTGTCTTTATGGAAAAGAATTGACCTGATCAAGCTCTCGACGAACGAGCAGCTAGGAAGTGTTTTGTTGACTGTTGCAGAGAAAAGTTGCTCGATAAAGCTCGCGGTATTTCTCATAGATGCAGGAGCAGTAATAGACTTTAGACGTAGTGTGAAGTATTTGACGCCCCTCCATTACGCTGCAACACATGATACTTCAAAGGCTGCTGAACTGGTGGAGTTACTACTCAACTCAGGTGCTGACCCAGAGGCATTTTCACAGTCCAGTCCAGCTCGTGGCAAAAAGATCAGACGCATCAAAGACGAGAAAGGTGCAAAGGGAATTTCCAGTGTGGTCGATAGTATTTAGAATATTGTACCACCACGATATATTGTTGGAAACCCACTTTAATACGTACTATTTATACTATTTAAATGCTACGATATCTAATAATATTATCCTTTATATTGTTAGTATTTTAATCGATATTATGATAATATTATGGTGTTGCTAAGCTATAATATTTAAGCTTTTTACCCTGGATTTTACCTCACTTCTTTTCAGCCTTTTATTTTAGCTTTATATAGTATAACGTATAATACAAAAAATATACAGCTGAATAGCTAGAATTATAGATCTATTTAAATAGAGTATTTTAAAAAAAGAATTATATAAATAGCTCTTAAATTAACCTAAATATTATAAGGTTAAAAAGGTGGCTCGTATAAGATGAAAACATGTCTAGAAATCTCTTAACACTAAGTACTAATTCGACGATAACAACGTTAGATTACTAGCTAGAATATAATAAACTAGTGTATTGAATTCTACTAAGTTTTACCCTTTAATTATAAGTAAATATTAACTAAATCGATAAATAAAAATTATTTTAGTCTAATAAGTAAGTGATAAAAGAGTATATAGAAAAAGTATAAATAGCCTTATTTTGAGAAAAAGTGGGTTTTAGCGCTTACAAGTTATTAAAAGATATACCGTATAATATCACGATATTACGATTATATTATAGCGTATTTAGATACGTACTACTGAGATATTATAATAATATATTAATCTAAAATACTATAGTATTTTATCACGATAATACTATCGACTACACTAGGAATTTCAAAGTGGTTAGGTTTATCGTGGGACGAACTGGTTGAGGAGAAGAAGAAAAAATTAATAGCGAAGAATGATGGAAAAGAAGACTTAAAAGCTGTCGTATAATAAGGGAGATTTAATTTATAAGGTAGGGCGTTCTAGATATACCAAAAAGTCGGAATCGACTAAATTGCAAATCGCAAATCGTAAATCGTAAATTACAAAGTCGAGCTAAAGTAGAACTTAATAATTATATTATCTAAGCCCTTTATTAAAGGGTAGGAGAGCATTTTGCTACTTCTTAGTCTCTCTCTCTCGCTGCTCTTTCCTTCTTTAGTATATTATGTAAATATAAAAGTATAGAAGAGAGAGGGAGAGAGGGCGAGGGGGCGAGCAAACATTTCAGTGGAAAGATTTTCCTAGCGTAGGTAAGGGGAGTTTAGCAAACAATCCCCTCCCCCCTCTCTCTCTCTCTCTCCCTCTCTCCCTCTCTCCCTCTCTCTCTCTCTTTCTTATTTATCTAGAAATACTAGGAAGAATGCGATATAATAGTAAGGAGACGATAGTGAGGGGGCGATAGTAAGGGGGTAATATTACTACTATACACGTAATATATATTTTATTTTCTCTCTCTATTCTCTAATTAGCTAGTTACTATAGTTAAGACTATCTAATCTAAATATAGAGAGGGGGAATTTAAATTAAAAATTATTCTCTCTTATAGAAAGTAACATTTTACGATTTACGATTTCTTATTTGCGATTTAGTCAATCCGACTTTTTGGTGCATTCAGGATGCCGTACAAGGATACTTTGAGCTGGTATGATTTATTCGCTAACTATAGAATATGCGGAGTACTTTCGAGAAAGCATGTTATCCAACGATATTTAGACTATTTGACTTCATAAAATAAAGTTTGCAATACATGAATGAAATAAATTCAATTGAAATAATTATTTTGAGGACGTCTAGAACGATTGAATTAGGCAAAGGAAGTTCAGATAGTGTGGATTTACGAATAACATACAAGAACGCTCAAACCCCATTGATTATTGCCACTTTAGTATGCATATAGGCAGAATTAGTCCTTTCCATAATTCATACCCGAATTCTGTTTGTTAAACAGTGTTTTTTTAATTCAACTTTAATTAACTAGGGTAGCCTCATTTTAACTTAGAATGACCAGAAGGACAATTTTCAGGATAGCGCTGTCTTAAGCACGCGTTGTTTTACTAGTATTTTCAGTACCAAGTCAATCAATGAGTGCTTTTATAATGACTTTAAAAAGTAGTGCTATTCTAGTTAGAAAAGCTACTAACTTTGTCAGCAATTATTCACTGTTTTTTTTAGGTGTATATAGCTAGGAAAAAAGTAAACAATAGAGCTAAGTTCTTCTATAATTATGAAGTCCTTAAACCTTGAACACCATTAACACCTACGCCTACGCGATATGCTACTAAAACCCAAAAGAAGTCTAGCCACCCTCGTAACTAGTAAAGATGATACGCAGTTCAAAGAACAAAAGTGCTTAGGAGGCTCAATTCGAGCGATAAAAGCCCTAAGCACCAAAGAGCCTGAGAAGCAACCTGCTAAGTAGAAAGTAATAAGATTTATCAACAAAAGATCTTTGTGACTAAAACACTAATGAAGCGCAGGACTCATCACTTAGTAGGGAAACTAGAGTAGAAAATGGGTGCTTAAAGCAGTGCTAATTTAGTGGCAAAAAAGTTCGAAAATTGCTATTTTAGTCGTTTTTAAATTTAATTTGGTGCTATTCTAGTCAATTACCGTTATTTAAATACTTGCTAACAAATTCCAGAGAAGGTTGAGGAGAACTAGGAAATAGATATCTCACCTGTCCCAATCTTTTCAAACAAATCTGCGACCGGATGCAAAAACTGGCTTTAACAACACTGTTGCTCATACGAGCCATCGTTCTTCAAGCTTTGGTTGTCATCGAGAAAAATTTGGTAGCTCCCGAGGGCCGGTGTGTGTTGGTGCTTCATACATCGGCTCATGGTGGAGTTGAGCCGGACCAGGTGAAAATTGCGGTTGATGAGACTCGTTTAGCACGACCATCTCGTCGTTATCATGGTGGTTATCAGCCACTTCTTCCATGGTCCTTTTACCAGCACTGATATTCTTAGCAGAACTCACAGGTGTATCTACCTCTTTGAGCGGTCTCTTCTGTTTGTCTTTCCAAAATAAGAAGCCGAGTATTCCAAGAGCCAGTGGTAAACCCACACCAAGCTCAATTTTCATTCCCAAATCTGAGCTCCTCTTGGATGCGGAACAAGAATAGGAGTTGATGACGGACGTTGCTGTGACTGTGATAGCGGCAGATGTGACAGTGATTGTGGTAGTACTGATATTTTGAGACGTGAGGGAGGCCACAAAAGCATCGTTCCCGGGTTTGGAGCACCTGTGGACATGGACCAGAGGGCGAAAGAAGAATTGCAGCAGGAGGTGTCGCTATCGAAACCACCTTCAATGAGTCAGAACCGACTATGAACTTGTATTCTAGTGTATTTTGAGGCAGGCAAAGAGGAGATTTCATATAGCAGTATTCGGTTTCTTTACGTCCTGGTTGGCCACATGACCATAGAGCTGTTCAAAAACCAAATGGTGTGTTTGTATTAGGGCCTAGAAGCAAAAGCATACTTCGTAATTTAAGTTGAGGATAGGGGGCTAACTAACTGTTATTACACGATGGTTGTTGTCTTGTGCAGTTTGGGGACGCCCATGTCTGGTCAGTACAACTGAGATGACCCGGAGTCAGTATTGCCATTTCTAGAGGAAGGGAAAAATAAACTCGGAGAACAGCCACCTGCCTCTGTACCTCCCGAGACAAACTCCCGACGTCGAGGATGAATCTAAAGGATCGCATCACGCAGAAACTGCTAAGGCTGTTTAATTACAAGGTACGTGGCTAGATTCCGTCGTCTTTCCATCCAGGTACCAGCACGTTGACACAGCAGCCTGTACAGAAACAATTAAGGAGATTAAAACAACAGAAAGAAGGAAGCGAGCCATTTTCTCGAAAGTCTATCGAGATATCAACCACAGTAGAAAGAGCACGGACTTCCATAATAAGTGACCTTTAATACAAGCGAGCTGTGGTGTTGCACCAAGGAGCAGCAGGATCCGTTTCAGGTTCATGCTATTTAAGATTCAATTGCCTCGTTACATAAAGTCGGTATAAATCTATAATTGTCTGATAGACTTTCTAGAAACAGAAGCCCTGGTTCTTTTTTTCCTTAATTCTCCGAAGCCGATTCAGAAACAATACACTGAATTAAAATTCCAATACGAGGTTCTAACAGCAGATGGTGATCTTGTGCCAAACCTTTAAAGCAAAGTAGGCACAACCCTAGATGCAATGTAGTGTGTCAGCAATACAACATGGGAATGCCTATCAAGGGGTAGCACTCCCGCCCCCAAGGTTTTACTCCTAAGCGACACCGGGGGGTTGATGAGTTGTGAGTGTCACACAAGCCACCAAAAATCGTTGGCGGCTAGAGAAAAATGAAGAAAAAATAAGGGCGACACGGTGAAAAGTTATCAGATTTATTTGCAAAAACCAGCCAGTTTGGATGCCATAAGCTTACCCAAGAAGATTGATTGTTCCCGCTTGCAGCCCCGTTCTAGTGTCTTAAGCCTTTCCCCAAACATGAATGATGTCTAGCAGTGGATTGTATTCCCTCTGTTACTGTACCTGGAAGTAAGCTTATCTCTGGGCATTTATGCTTCCTCAGGCGATTCCTTCCATACCCAACACATTCTGCAGGGCCTACTCGGAGATTAGCGCTGTAAATTTGAATTTGCGACCTAGATATTTACCTTCCACCGATTATTATCAACATCGCTCTGGGGAATATCGGCAGATTCTAGGGACTTGTTTATTAGTCTCAGCTTGTCTTGCTGGACCCATTGAATGTACTACTGCGTTTAGCTAACGGAAAGATTCGTTACACCACTCGATGGAAACTCACATCTTCAATCGTGTTACTAGCAATATATTTTGTTGTCACAACCTCTTGCGTTTGCCCGATTCTGTGCACACGGTCTATTGCTTGTGCTTCTGCCATCGGATTCCAATGGGGCTCAATTATATGAACATGGTTTGCGACAGTCAAGTCTACACTTTAATAGTTATCGCCGTCAGCGAAGTTTTCCTGGAAACCAAACGGGAGAAGGAGAAAATCAATCTTACCCCTCCCCTGCACTTCCAATGCTAGCGAGCATAACAGTACAGGTTTTATCTTGGTTGAACCTTTGCAAGGCGCTGTTCCGTTGCTTGAGAGTAGACTGGCCGTCTATCCTCTGGAACTGGAACCCATGCTGGGTCAGAGCCCGAGAAATAAGATCAATCATTTTGGTCCATTGACTAAAAACCACACTGCAATAAATTAGCTCTGTTAGATCATTTGGTGACTATTGGAACAACCGAAAAGAAATATTTTTAAGTACCTCTTTGTTATCACTGGTTCCATTCCATTTTTCTCCGGGCTTTGTTCGGCTGAAAGATTTTGTATCAGGGCTCTAACTTTAGCGGAAACGCGAGTTGTCGATTCGGGTGATATGGAGGTTCTTGGTTTAACACACGCCGCCGCACACTTGGGACACTTGGGTGCCTCTTCGAGGCTTGTACTCGTGCTTTGCTTAGAACATACATTACAGATTGAGTGACAGCACCCAAACTCCAAATTGTCATCAAAGAATGATTCGACATCTTCTATGGCGGAGTCGCATGCGTCACATAATCTGTTGCAATTTCGCATCATTTGCCAATCCACAGATACGCTGTTGTTAGCCCGCCAAGCGTCCACCACAGATTGCGGCAACAATTCCTCTCCGTGATCGCAAATTCGCCTTAAGAAGTTTATGAGGGTAAGAATGTTGGTACCCTTGCTTTCACTTGTTTCAGAAGAGCTTCTGTCCCGTTGTGCAAGACCAGCTGCAATCTTGGCTGTTTTCTCTCTGAAAAATTGATACAAAATTTGGTCTTCTTGATGCATTTCAATGACTTGCGTCCTGTCGGTCTTAGTAGGAAGCTTGAGGGAGTCTTGGGTCGTGCTTTTTGTTCGCCGGAGACAAGTGGCTCTGATTAGATCTCCTAGTGTGTCGAAGCAGCCTGGTCGTTTTTCTTTAACTTTAGAAGTTATCCAAAAGTCAAATTGGGATTTCTCCGTCAAGAACGGGATGCGAAGAAAACTCAGTAACGCCGCGTAATCGTCAAGGGAATTGTGAATTGGGGTCCCCGTGAGACACCACCGAAATTTTGAGTCGACGGCTAAGACTGCTTTAAATAATTGGGAAGATCTGTTGCGAATATGATGTGCTTCAACCACAATAAGTAAGTGAGAAAATGGGATGTGAGAGTTCTCACCTTCGTCAAGAACAACACGGCGCCAAGTTCCAGAGTAAAGCGGTCCCTTTGCGGTCCATTCTTGCCTCAAAGTGTCATAGGTAGTAAGTACAATATCGGTTTCCCAGAAATCCGACTTTGATTTTCGTCGATCGGAACCGTGGTACACAGTCACGGAGAGATGGCGTGCGTGGATATGGCTACAAGAGTACACGTTAGTTCGTATCTTGTATTTTTCAAGTCGAGCTTGGTACCTTTTGATTTGCTGCTGCCATCCATGGATTGCTAGAAAGGATAGCGGTTAGAGATAGAATGGTCTATTCAAGTGCGTACTTTTGGAACATACTGGATTTTGGTGTGACTATTAAAGTTGTTCGAGACACTCCATCGCTTGGGGAACGCTCTTGGTCGGCTAACGAGTCAAGTGATGAGCATACTAATGCGAGGAGACTCAAACTTTTCCCGAGGCCCATTTCCTTCCAGCTGTCAGTATCATTATCTTGCATGTTCTTATGGAAAACTAACATCTGCGAGTATTCCGCCGTCAACGGGCAATGGGTTACTTCGACATGCTCCTGTAACTTTATGGCGGTATCTAGTTGAAAATTGTCAGACTAGTACTCCACGGCTCAAAACTCATAGAAACTTACTGAATTTTTGATCCTGGGTTGTTCGAGAGGTTCCATAGTGTCGGAAACTGAGCGTTTTCCACGATTCCACATTCTTTTTCGATCATCATCGCGAGGGCCGTGATTTGGTGACTACAGCACGATTAGTACATTACAATAACATACTACCGCAGAGTCATGACTTACTCTTTCAACGAAGACTTAAGTCTTTTGCTCGGCTGTAGGTTCAATTGGATCCTCGGGCCATTTGCAGAGTTGAAAATCCCCATAAAGTGGCTCTTGTGTAATTCATCAATGACACCAGACGAGCGGACGTTTCTAGTACTTGGAGATAATGACATGTCTTCTAGTTTAGGCATTTCAGAGCCAGGACGAAGCAAGTAATGTGGATTCCAATAATCGACCTCTCTGTGGCACTCCCTAGCGAACGGCTGTTGAAGGTATAATTCGGCGTCCGCAAGCAATTTACCCACAGAACTTGCCTCGGATTTCATTCCATAGACAACGATACGAACAGAACAGTCATGAGTGGATTTAGGCGTCGACTTCTTCTTCTTTCCGGTTTTTTGCTTCCCTTGAGGTTCCGGAGAGACCATATCAGCCGTGTAATCGATCGTAAACTTCTCTTTGAGCAGGCATAATACAGTTAGGGCTAGGATACCAGCATACTTTTTGGAGTCCTGAAACTTCAGCTTCATGATGTCCCCAAACGGCGACAAAGTTACTGGGGTCAGGTTCGTTTCTTGAGTGCCGGTCCAAGAAGATGAGGTAGCTGCTATGATCTATTTGCATGGTCAGTTCAGCTCTTATTCGCTTAAAACCGCGGGGTCGGAGGGGAAGCTCTCTTACCACCCCAAAGCATGTATCGATCTGAGTATAGTCGTGCACAGTTATTTTAGAGGACGATTCTGAGACTGAAGATTTGAATTTATCGGCAAATTCTACACAAGAATTAAATGTTAGGCTATCCTGAAGGAAATATCTTGTTTGACAAACTTACCTGGGGACTTTTCACCGCTGGCAACATTAGTACTGACACCAGCTGGGTTACTTTCACCACTATCCGCCCAAATCAAGTTCGCAAGAGGCTTATCGAAGTGGGCTTCGCTGACGGGTGCTATTTCCAAGGCACGAGGCTCAAGCGACTGGTATCCACTTCCATTCTGATTGCTCGTCATCCCCTCATTCCAACCCGATCCGGGGTCGATAAATGGTTCTGTAACTTCTGTGATATTCAAGCTACTCGGATCCGAAAGTGACCAGGTTTCTGTTAGGCTCCCACCTGGGATAGGCTTTGGGTGATGCTGTTGATTAGGTCCAAATGTTGTACTGGGGTCGAAAGAATGGTAGCTGGCGAGATTCGAACTCCATTGAATTTCGGGTTGTTGAGTGAAGGTTGGGTATGTCCCTCCAGCCAATAGCGCATTAGATTCTGGTGTATGAGCTGGCAGAAAGGCTGGAAAATGTGTGTTGCACCCCCGAGTTGAGTTGAGTCCATCGAAGGTCTCTTGAGAAGGTGGATTCGGCCATATTCCTCCAAGTGTATCATTGACGTTAACTCCATCTGGAGCGGTGCAAAAGCCTTCCACCAATGACCGATCATATCCATTAGTGCTAACACCATGACCGTCACCGAAGGCCGAGCTCCCAGAAGACCACCCCAATTCACCAGGTTGTGCACAGTGTCGTTTAGTTTCCCGACCAGTGTCTGACGAGGCTAGGTGCCTTTTGGAATTCGACAATTGACCAGGCTCAGTTGAGTTGAGCATCTCGTCCAGCCTCATGATTCCTGATAATGGGATGTAGGATCCAATATTGCAGCAGTCGAAACACTTTAGACGAGGAAAAGAAAATCTTGGTCCCTGGATTCTTCCAGGTCTAAAAGTCGCCTGCCAGTGTGCCTACATGCAGCGGTGTCAGACGGCAGGAGCACAGCCACCACATTGAGGCAACACTGCAGAGAGCTGCCCCCAATGATTCTTGACCTATCAATGCCCTCGATCACTGCAGCCGCCACACTTTTCGGCTGTATTCAAAATGAGAAAGGAAAGCGCAAGGCAAATCGAAAACATTCTTGATTGTTCTCAATTAACATATTCAAACTGACTACTTAATCAGTTGAAACGCAAAAACTGCCAGTCTCTACCTTTTGAGTACACGTTTTCAAAAGGGCACGTATGACGTCTGGGAACGGATATGCACCTCTCTATCACTTCGGCAATTTCAAACCGTTATACCCAAAGGGATTCGAAGAATAAGAAAACCGAGTATCTGAATCACCTGAATCCCCCGGGACAATAGCTATAATTGTCCCAGAATATTTCGCGCGTAAGAAGAAAGCCGGCTTGGGTACCTGCCCACCCCATATTCACAACACACACATCAACGAAAAAGACAACAATTGAGATCAAACTGAGAAGAGTTCCTAACCCTGCCATGCCCAAGCCCGCCAAACGCCATCGCTAACAAACAAATGCAGAAGAAGAAAAAACACCCCCATCTTCTCATAATCTTGTGAATCTCATATCCTACAACGGCGGCAAATTCTCCCTACAAATAGGACACTGCAACCGAAACCTCATCCACCCCTCCAAACACTGACTATGAAAAACATGTCGACAAGGCGTAACCATATACAGCCTCCTATTCAACATCCCCGTCACCCCATTCGCAGCACTAGCATCCTCGCCCGCAGCCACAACCGGAACCTCAAGAACCTGCATACAAATCGCACAATCCACACTCCTAAACGTTCCATCTTTCTTCTTCCTATCCTCCGAGCTACCAGTATCGCTTCGTGCCAAAGTTGGAGAACCAGCTGGAATTTGAACGAGACCAATTGGTAAACCACCAGCTTCAGCATTATCTTCGCGAAGTATGGGGTGGTAATCCCATCCCTCTTCTGTCCAGCCTTTGGGTACAAAAAAGCGGGGACCGAGGATTGATTGGGCGACAAGGAGGACGATTTGGATCCATACCCAGCCCACGTATACACAGAATGCCTTCCAATCTGTTTCTGCAAAGAGGATGTTATCTTCTTTCAGATAGAAATACGCAAAAGGGAGAAGACGAAGGATAGATTGGCCGATAACAAATTTCCAGAGAAGTGCTTTGCGACAGTTCCGTACGATGTTGCGACGGATTTGGGGAAGCCAGAAGGAGAGGTAGAGGATTGATATTACGTGGACGTAGCCACTACGGAAAGGGGTGGACCACGAGGACGCGGAGGCGGAGAGGAAAAGGAGGAATGTGAGACCAACGACGAATTTGACATATAGGGCACCAAAGCTGGAAGAGTTTTGAGGCTGGGGTTGGGTTTGTGTGGCAGCTGGGGTATTAGTGGTTGGTAGAAGGGGTGCTGCTTGGGCAGCGGCAGTATTTTCAGCAATCTCGGCATCAACATCTTGATCTGATGGTATGATGATAGGGGGATCAGGTGTCGTAGCTGGTGGTGGACTTGCTGTCGTAGTAATAGCTGTAGCCGGATCAAGCCCTTGAGCTCTAGCAATCGCTTGAGCTGCAGCAACTTGGGGAGTAACCGTCAATCGAGGAGGACGATTAGCAGCTTCAGCAGCTTGTTGGAGTCGAAGACGTTCTCTTCTTTCTGGTTCTTGGACATTGTAGACCGCTCCAACAAACTTGATGCTCAAAGCCACAGATAATAGTGCAGAAAACGCCGAGAGCAGCGAAGAAGGAAAGAGGCTGGGAGCTAAAGTTGTCAAAAAGCTCAATATCGAGAATAAGAAAGCGTCACCCAACAACATCAAGGTCACAGTATATAAACTGACCCTACCTATTGTTGAGGGGGTTGAAGCTTCCTTAGACTGGACCTTCGAGAGCAAAATTTGACCAAACATCACGAGCGCAAATATCAGCAGCCAGTGCTCAATATCATGAAGCCATAGCTCTTGTTTCTTCCCAACAAGATGTTCTCCTTCTTTTGGCGAAAAGCCAGGAGGACCCTTGGACTCGAGAATGAAGCCACAATCTGGTGAAAACATAACCGTAGACATCTGCAATTGTGGAATCGTGGGAATTGGAGCCCCGTTTGGATATCGAAGTTCCAGCTCAATCTCTTTGATGATATTTTGTTGCCGTAGATATGCGCCCCCGGTGGTATGGTCGATCTTAACGGGATGAACCTGGGCGAACACTACAAACTCACAATGAGGAACTGGCAACATTGCATCGCCTTGGCTTTCGGGGCTTGACGTCCACGGATTACTCGGATCGAGCCATACAGCTCGTTCCATATGCTCAACCGTCTTCTCTAAAGTCATGTTGAGTAATTTCTGACTTGATGCAAAGTATTCCGCATCGGTAGCCAGATGTGGCAACCCAAAAATACCAGCGAATTTGTCGCTTGTCGTCGTCATGAGGAGTACACCAGTTCTTGGCCAATGTACTCCATGAAGCCTCATCTCCCATCCATCACCACTACTAGTCTCGTCCTGGATTGTCATAGTCGCCGAAACGTCTCTGATCAAATCGGTATTCCACCTCTCATCAACCTTTTTGTCTGTATGCGCAGCTTCCTGTAAAACACGATCGGAGGTTTGCTTCTCAGCCAAATCCATTTCATCAATATCCTTCTCATCAACCTTCAACACCAACTTCCCCTCCTGCCCCGTAATATTCCTCGTCCAATACCTCTCATCCCTAAAAGCCCACTCAGTGTCCGGACTAATCTCCGTCAAATTCAACCTCCCCGTCGTCATCGTATCATTCCCCATCTCCAAACCCTTATACCTCGTCCAACTCCCCACCACAATGCCCGTGACATTCTCATAAATCTCCCCAATCAATTCCAAGCCCCGGTTCTTCTCCTCTCCAGTACTCAGCCTCTTTCTCGCCTCGTCACTAAACAGCTCACATCGTTCCCTGAACGGATCCAATTGCTCCCATTTGTATTCATCGTCTTTCCTGAAGCCTGTGATATTCAGATATCTGCCCGGTTCATAGCCTGGAGTTTTATAGCCCCGAGGGGCGAAGTCTTGCCAGCGCGTAGCATTGAGAACATTGAGGGAATTTCGAGACTTCAGGACTCGGTCGGCGGCATAGTCGCGCACGGTGGGGAAGCCTGGTCCGCCGGGTTGATTGCCGTTTCCATTTAGGAAGACGAAGAGGAGGATTATGAAGAGGAGTCTGGAAGCGTATTCGCGGGAGGGCGGTGGTTGTTGATCCATTATCGAAGAGTAGGCTGAGAAGGTGGAAATATTGGAATTCCAGTCATTGTAATCCTTTGCAATGGTAGACTCATCTAGGTCATCACGAAGAAGTTGATTAAAACATAAATATGCGAAGTGTCGTATTAACTCGTAAGCTCACTGAAGCTCTCCATCCTCCAGCTGAAATCCGGGGTAGCACAGGGAGAAACGAAAGGCCGTTCCGTACGGAGGCCGAAAGCCACCTGCAGTGCAGTTCAGCTCTCCTGTGACCTGTGACCTGTTCTCCCGTCTACCTAGGTAACTCCTCATCATCATTTTTTCTGCTTCCTTTAGAGGATGGCCGAGGGATATCTGTGATATCTGTGATATCTGTGATATCTAGGATGGCTATCGTCATTTCTTTATCAGCTAAAGAATGGTCGAGTAAAACGTGGGTTGTTCGTCTCCTAATTTCAGATCTCTCTTAGCCCTGCTCTTCTTATCCCACGAGGCGACTACTCTGAATTTCTATGGTCAACATCAACATCAACATCAACATCGACATTCGGAGGTCACCTCAAATTCTCCATCCCTCGCACACCTGGACGCGACCTCCCTTCAATCTTCCTTTCCCGTGGAGAACCACAAAACGCTTCTAACGGGGCCACGTCGCCCGGATCAGCAATCCATATCGCCATCATCCTCTTGTACGACCGTGGGGTAGCTTTTGGGCGCTCAGCAGGCCTCTCGGTGATTGTCAACCCTGCTTTGGAGTTGCAATTGCAATTCATAAGCTTGTGTTTCCTACTCGGCCGCTCCGTCATTTTCCTTCGATAACATGGGATCATCCCCCTCATGGTCATGTTTCCTTGTCCTTCAACTCGTCGCGACAGTTCCGGCCCTCCCAGATACCGGTAGCATCTCGAGTACCACGAACAAGCTCAGTCTGCAGTCGACCGCTGTGTCAGCATTTCACCGCATACTCCCTCGGGTGTCGCAGGGAAAGTTTGATATTTGGGAAATGGTTGTCTGTTGCTCCCTGCCAGTGTTCATGTTTTGGTGGGCACAACGAAGGTCCAATGAGTCGGCCTCTTTAACCTCTACCGAGGAAACCAAATACCGAGCAAGCAAAGGCCGGAACATGAATGGGAATATAGATACTGGCAAGTTTTTGTCTGGTGGCTGGAAACCGGATCTAACATCTTACTTCCAGAAACCGAAGCCAACGATCCACAACTCTTGAAGAAGCATTCCAAAATACAAACCTACACCACGACTCATTTCAAATTTGCGAACATCCGAGTATTCTTTCGAGAGCACCCTCAGTACGAAAAGCTGCCCACTACCCCAGCTCCACTTCCGCTCCTCGTTTTTATCCACGGTCTCGGGGGCTCGGTCGCCCAGTTCAACCCTTTGTTAACAAGCCTAATCAACTTGGCATCTTGCTTAGCTATTGATTTGCCAGGATGCGGTCTCTCGGAATTTAGCGAAAAGAGCTGGAATGCTTATAAAATCGAGAATTTGGCAGAGTTAGTTGGTCTTGCGATCGCCGAACACCGCGCGCCTAGGCAAGGGGTAGTATTGATAGGCCATTCGCTTGGCTGCTCCATAGCTGCGTTAATTGCCTCGAAGACTTCGATTTCCGAACACATTATCGGCATAGTCGCAATCTGCCCGCGGGCTGAACCACCTACTGAAAAGGAGGTTGCAATGTTTAATAAACTACTCTTTATCCCTTCCCCTGTATTCGATTTATGGAGGCGATGGGATAGACGTGGCGGGAAAGATAGTGCTAGTGTTCAAAGATTTGTTGGTTCTGACGCGGACGAGGAGACCAAGTTACTTCAGTGCCGATTCAATGAACAGAGCAAAACGCCGGTCTGGAGGCGAATGGCTTCTGGGACTCTACCAAAGTACCAAAATGGCATCCCGAAAGGCGGTATTCCAGGGAGAGATATCTGGGCTGGTATTAAAATGCCAGTATTCTTGATCGCCGGCGAGGCAGATCATGTTACGAAGCCAGATAATATAGAAAAGATCTCGGCGTTTCTTGGAAAGGGTCCAGCTGTTGAGGGCCCGCCCGGCGAGGGAAGTCAACCTATTGTGGTGGATGCAGCCGCTCCTATTGACACCGGAGCTACTGAAAATCTGCCTGTCAAACCCGTTAACAAAAGGTCGATCTCGTCGATCAGAGCTGAAGATTTCTTGGAGCATGAAGACTCCAACCTCGAGAACCCCAGCTTCGAAGATCCCCATGAAGACCCGTCAACCCCTAATGAGACGCTGGCCATCATTCCGCCCCAAGAATCCAAGCCGAAGAAGACCCTCAAAACCACAATTCTTCCAGCACCTGCTTCACACGCCTTGTTATACCAATCCGCTACAGTTCGAATCCTTGCGGGACTCATCTCGGACTTTCTTACAAAACAGATATCTCCACGTCTGGATCTCGGCTGGCAACTGCAGTACCTGAGTTCATCAGGAAAATGGGACGTCAAAAACCTTGTAAAATGGCAGGCTGTTAAACCAGTCTCAGAACCTATTAATTCCGTCTTCCGTGCTATGAAGACTTTACGAGAGGTAGACCCATCTCATTCTCCTCTGATTTTCGTCAAGGACTGGGGTAGCCAGATAAAAGACATTGTCGACATCTCCCACGAGGCGCCGGTATACGACCCCAAAGGACTAGAGACAGGCGGGATCCGCTATCACAAGTTCCCTACGGTCTCGAAGATCCCACCTACCGAAGCAGAGGTCGACGAGTTTATTTTGTTCATCGATAAGGTTCGCGAAGAGCAGAAAACTCGAGCTGCAGAGGAGGGATGGGATATGAAGGATGTTTATATTGGCGTACACTGTCATTATGGGTTTAACCGTACGGGATTCTTCTTGGTGTCTTATCTAAAGGAACGATGCGGATTCACGCTTGAGGGGGCGATAGATGAGTTTGCGAAGAAGAGACCGAAGGGTATTAAACACGCGCATTTCCTAGATACGCTTTATGTACGATATTGTAAGGGGTTGAAGAGAGCGCCCACGATTTGAACGGATGGATACGGGATGGAGTTTGGGGTTTGGGGTTTGGGAATGACGAAATGAAAGTGAGTCGTGACCGGTAGTTTTTTTTACTTAGAGGGACAGATACCCGCCCGGCTGGTTTTGACATGGATAATTATCTTAGGGGGGTTGTTTCAAATGCCATTGGGGTGAATTGAGGGCTCAGGGTTGGTGATTGAAGTCAATTTCTCATACCGTGAAGCTCTAGAATGTCATGCTTAGTCTAGCTTAGTCACACTTTTACTCGTGTTGCGCTTGTTTCAGTTGGCATCTCTACTTCCTCTTTTGATGGCGCTATCGGGCCTCCTTCGTCTTTTGACCAGGCAAAGTTCTCTCTATGAGGAGGTCGGGCTAGCTTCTCAAATCGTCAGTACGATCAATCAGTCGAACGGGATGGATTCTTGCGTCCATTGACTACTGCTGGGGGCGAAGTCAGTGTATGGGATGACAAACTTGTGGTTTCTTTTTTTTTCTTTCTTTTTCGCCAGGGGGGTGCTTTTGTGAGGGTAGAGCTCGAGTTGCACTAAGCTCATCTTCTTCTTTGTCGAGCCTACAGCGTGGGAGACTTTGATCAGGTCAAATAGCTATAATGAGAAGCCTTGGGATAATTGAGTTCGTAACTCTTCATTGTCCAAAGTATTCCTGTATCATTGATTTCACTGGCTTGGACTTCAGCACCGATTTATACTTCGGAAGTTTTGGGTGAACTATACCCTGACATTTTGTATCTTGGCCGCACCGGGCGATGCTGCAGGCCATGGTTGCAGCGACCAACACAGAAATATCACTTCCAAGTTCCAGTGCGCATATCACAGCCTTATAATGTCTCCTTCCTGGCGGCTTCTGAAACATTTGAGTTGACGCAGTCATCAAGTGGTGTTGTACGGGCGGCAAGCCTTACGTAGTAAAAGAGCCCGCGGCAGCCCCTAAGAACGAATGTTCCCAATCATCTTGCACATTCTTCATTTCCTTCACAACTTAGTATTTGCATTTGAACTGCGAGCCAGGTCAATCATGACGCCTCCACCGAATTCAGTTCCCGGATCACGCTTAAATTGTCTCGTATCAAATGGCACACAGCCAATATATCCCGGAAAGCTTCGAATGTTTTTCCATCTCAACTGTCATTAAAACTCGACTCTCTATCACATTGTCTCGTCGAGATTACTCCCAACCAAAATAGGTTGGGTTCTCTGTTCAGCTGCAGTATACACATTCCGCCCATCGCCATCATTGAGTCTACTCGCCATGAACTTCTCGACTACTTATTACGATGGCGTGGGGCTCCGGGTCAAAACCGTCGCTTCAACGCTCTCCAGGTTGCAGCGAATTAACACGAGGTCACTGAAAACTGGCAAGGTCACTCCACAGCAAGCAATCCCATTGCTCGAAAGACTGAAATCACCGATCCAAACCGATCCAAACCATCCAGATTATCACTGGTGGTGAGTCAAGTCACAATATCGTAAAAACGTTACCGGTATCTCTGTATTTACTACTAGTAGCTCTCAACTTGTTATTCGTCCAAACTTCTGCCCAAGGAGCACCTGGAAGGATGTAGATACCCAGGCGTCGTACACGTCTGATTTGTTGACGGAGGTGCGATGACCTGTTCTCTTGAATCAATCTCAGTCACTGTATGTAGAAATGAAGGTCTCCGTTCTATTATGTCCGTCTTTCTGTACTCTTGAGTTTTGTTGAATCTGGAGCCAATCTTTCGTTTAATGTCTTGACTCTCGTCTCGTGCTGCTTATTCATAATTATCCCACCCACTTCCTCTTCCCCACTCCTGAATATCGGTATAAAGATTTTCGAGAAATCTATCTCAAAAAGCGGGGATTTAAGGAAGTGGATTAAACTTTTTTTGTTCTAGTTGGGATGACCCTTAAGGCCCCCAGAGGTCTTCCTCAAGATCGTGCTACCAAAGCCGAAGCTTCACAGGCGTAAACCGACAATATGTCTCTCGAGCTAGTGTACAGTACTTGCATTGTGAACATCTTGTTTTTGGAAATAAAAGGGTCCCTTTATATTTCTTGCTCAGAGCAAGGCAAGGCCATCCTTGCCAAAAATCTGAGTATGTGCTAAGATATTCACTCGTGAGAAAGTGCCTGTGTAGAGACTATGGGAAAACAAAAGGTTTCTCTTGACTTTCGCTTTTAGGTTGCGGGTTTTCGAGTACGAAACTGTGGTACTGGACAAGTTCGTCGAGATGTAATAGCCTGGTTCTCGGTTGTGGACCATTGCGACTTGCTTTGGCCTCACGTGGTACATCACTTTCAAAAAAGTTACCAGTTTGATGGACATCTCTGCGAGAAGACTCTATTATCGTATTTTTACTAGGGCTAGGTAGATGCTGACCTAGCAAGTGCTGGCACCTCTCCCCCAACATCTACAGGTTCGTTCTAGAGGCCCTTTTCAAAGCAAACACAACGCTTGGAGTTCAAACCTTAGGCGTTGCGAAAGAACTCTTAGACACTTTCTGGCCGAAGATGGTTACACAAAATGAGTATTTCACTGGTACGTCTTGGGAATATCCATATCCCGATGGCTTACCAGGGATGTGTCTATTTACTTCGCTTGAACATCCGTGGGGTGCTGCACCAACGTATATTCTCCCACAATATGTTCTCGGAACCTTGGCACTGTAACCTGGGTATAAAAAGTGGCAATTCAAACCTCTTGTTTATGGTATGGATTTGTAGCATGTCCAGAGAATCGTTCCTAATCCTTGGGGTGGGATTGGAGGCAGTTGGAGCTTTGGGGATGGAAAGCTGATGTTCGAGATTACTTCTCCAGCGGGAACAATTGGCACTGTGGAACTGCCTTTTGTACTAGAGTGTATTTAGATAGGGGGACTGGAACAGGCTTTTAATTCAACAACAATTGCGGTGGATGGCGGGAAGCGTGTTTCTATTATTGCATACTCTTAAGATTTTGTGGTGACTTTTTCCCATTTCGCGTTTCACTGCACTTTAAATCTCTTACAACAATGATTACAAGCTATGCACTGGACCTTCACGTATGTCTACAGAAACCCCATCTTATACCGTAACTTCTTTAATTCAATGACTTCTACTAAATATTCTTCTTATTTTTGGGAAAAGAAGCTTCAAAAACTATGTGTGTGTATTTTCTCTCTATCGTAGATAAAATGTAGGTGACGGTGACTGCCCAATCCATATACCAAGCTCTCGACATTCCATAGGTAGTCCTATAACTTTAGAGCTCAAGCCTTGCACAAACGACCATCGCTATCCGCTTGAAATTGATCAAACCCAACGGATGTAATGCCGTAGAAAAAGCCCGTGGGGTCAAGCTTCTTCTTGATACCCTCCAGCCTCTCGTACGTGTTATCGTAGAAAGACGTCTTAATATCCCTTTCGGCCCAGTTGGCTTCATTCTTGTAACCCGCCGCTGGAACTACGGCGTCGAAAACAGGAATAATCTCGTTCATCAACTGGTCTTGGAGTACCTGTGCCTCCGACCATGGCAAAGAATTCGACCACGGTGCGTTAATCATTACAGAGCTGTAAGCGTTGATGAAACTCGGCTGTACAGCGTTAGGTGCAATAGGCGGAGCAGTGCGATTTCGCAAGGAATTGAGGGCATTGAGTGCCATAGCAGCGTAGAAATAGCCGCGATCAGCGCCAGCACGAAATACCCTATCCAATTCGGTCGTGTCGCCATCCATAACTTTTCGGGGGACAAAACGACCGGCTATAGCAGCACCAAATACCAAGCCTGCCGTTTGAAACTCGATCTCGGCTTTCCAGATATCGTAATAACTGTTCGCCTCGATCAGTCTCATCCCAAGCGATTCTTCAGTTAGTTTCGAGCTTGCAGTGAGCGCTTTGACAAGAGGCTGCAAGGCGGACTGAAGCCAGTGGCTCGCTTGGCCGGGAGCTATTATGCCATTCACAACCAATGTCTCGTTCGTAAATCCATATTCAACAACTATTCCCTGGTCAAGGAGAGGCTTCAGTTCTTGATGAAAGGTGCTGACGGAAGTCCAATATTGCTCCACACCACCGGCCTGGCCGGCAGTAAATGAGAGTGCAGCATAGGAAGTTATTTCGTTTGGGAAAGCCCGCACAGTGGCTGAAAGTACCACTCCATATGTACCTCCTCCTCCGCCGGACAGTGCCCAGTAGATATCTGGATTCTGTGCTGGTGTTGCTACGATGCGCTCTCCATTTGCCACCACAATCTCCCATTCCAATACATTGTCGGCACCGAAACCATACTTACCAGTTAAATAGCTATGCCCACCACCCGCGAGATACCCACCGGCCAGCTTGACAGTAGGACATGATCCCGCCACAACAGTGTAGCCTCGTGATGCTGCATACTCCTCAGCTGCTGCGCCTTCCGCGCCCGTCTGCACATGGAGGGCAGGCCCATTATAGTACGATGATGAATAGTTGTAGATGATCGATGTCTCGTTGTAGTTATGTATCCAAAGAGACAGGGCTCCTTTCCCTGTACTCTGGCCGTAGAAGCTAAGCGAGAACAGACTCAGTTAGTCTTGGGGAAAGTTACAATTATGGCAGGAGTCGACTTACTCGTGTCCAGAGTTTTTGATCACCAAACGGATGTTGTATTTTTGGGCGAAACTTATACCTGCTCTAACATCGTCGATGGAACGAACGTCAATCGAGTAAGAGGCGTAATTTCCCAGAATACATCTTGTAGAATTAGAGGTGAAAGGTGTGCAGGTGTTGTTCTGAAAGTACAAGGCTAGAAACTCGGCTGGTAGAGGTACACTAGAACCAAGCGTCAGCTATGAGTCCCCATAAGAATATTTCGACTCTCCTACTGGGTTTTTGCAAGACCCCAATTAGCCGTCAACTCATTGCACTTGGCTTCATCGTAGTTTGGATAATGGCAAACAGTTCCAACAGGCACTGTAGCAATTAAACGCCCATTAACCGTCTCGTTTAATTGAGACCAAAGTTGTGGGTTTGGCCAACCAGGGTCTCCTGGTATGTATTTACAATCTGGCGCTGCGGCTTCGGCTGTTACGAATTGAAATGCGAGAATCATTAAGACCCGACGAAAAAGCATAGTGCCTGTCGGTGGAGTGTACCCAGAGACAAAGACATAAAAGAAAGTTCACTGGTTTCCATCCTCAAGAGTAGTGAAGTAAGGGGTGTAGGAGGACTAGTTTTGCATTCCCCGAGAATATAAGACGTACCACCCGGCATCGGGTTCCGCTTTTGTAGTTGTCGATATTACGAGGTCGTCGCTAACCCGTTGTAAGATAAGATGAGCTGCCGGAGACCGGGAGTGGGTATTAAAACCAACGGAACTGCGGGCTGACAATTAACTTAACTTAGAAAAAACAATTTATCGCCCGCAGAGAGAGACGTCGTCACAGTTACGGCGGTGCTGCTGTCTGCAATACCTTATAAATAACGATTACTTTGCACTCAGCGCTCAACGCTCACCACTCAGCATCAGAGTATAAAATGCTTGGAACGCTGGCCTCGCACAAAGAAACCTATTTGGTTGAGGAAAACAAAATAATTTGTTCAAGACTTTCGATTCATACAGACAGTCGACTCAAGAGTAAAGTAAAGTAAATCGCTCTCGGAGTTCCGTAACTGCACTTTCTGCAGCCCAGTTACACCAACGCCGGGCTGACACGACCGGGATTGAGCCATCTTACATTAAATCGAATTTTAAACCAGAAATTTCAGCGAAAGGAAAGTCTTCGAATTGATCTTTCAAGTTCATAACTCTACCCTTCTCCGGGTTAGTTCGTGCCATCCCCTTTACTATTAATTTCATGTTTCACACCTTTAATTTCTATAGTTTCATTTAATTCACAGATATCATCTGGCTTCAAAATTCAGTTGGAATGTTGTTATTCGGTGGCCCAATTGTGTATATTGATTGATCATTGCGATGACCGGCTCGCGAGTTTTGTAAATACTTGACCATTGGAGTGAAGACTGGGAGAGTTCCAGGAGCAAAATCACTGTCTATCCACTGTACAAAGTGCCGCTAAAGCGAAATTCTCAATGTGGTGGAGCCGATAATGGTTTGAAATTCGAGCGGTGTGTAAAATCAACCACTATTGCGGTCAATGAGGGAGTGTATTCCTATATTCTTGAACTTACCAAGTGCCTTAAATGAAAATTCCCCTTTTTAGGCGAGAGTTCAGTTATTTATACACGTGACCAAATACCGTATTTACACCTTTATTTCTGGCTTTTTCAAATGCGCTCCTTGCTCTTTTGAAAAGCAT
The DNA here is from genome assembly GCA_001414345.1 of Hymenoscyphus infarciens. Taxonomy (NCBI): domain Eukaryota; kingdom Fungi; phylum Ascomycota; class Leotiomycetes; order Helotiales; family Helotiaceae; genus Hymenoscyphus; species Hymenoscyphus infarciens. Next base: position 246,073 of record LLCB01000011.1, read on the forward strand.
CAGCAATCACAGCTTACGAGATGGTTTCAAGGGGGATGGAGCAGATATTTCCGCGCTCGGACCGCTTGAACGTTACCCAACCTCCTCCTTTCGTACCCATTTCCAGCCTCTCGAATATTTCCCGCCATCTACCAAATTAAGTTGTCGCCGAAGCACTGAGCAAATCTCATTCATGGCTGGACTCCTGAAGTGGGCCAAAAGTGCTGTCAAACGAGCACCTTCTCTACCTCGACAATATCCAAATGTGAAATTCCCGCTCATTACCTCATCAGCTAAAGTTGAAGAAGAGAACTTTGGAATCGAACGATATTACCCAATTCGAATGGGAGATGTTCTTTCCCAGCGGTATCAAGTTGTTGGAAAGTTAGGATTTGGGAATTCGTCGACTGTGTGGATGGCACGAGATTTACAGTTAGTCACGTTATTCCTCCAGGCTTAACATAAGAGGAAAGCTGACTTCAAAACAGAGACCACCGCCACGTTTCAGTCAAAATTTTTACAAATGATGTCTCGGGTACCGATGAGATTTCCATTTATGAGCATATCAGCCAAGGAAACAAAACAGGACTTGGCTACCGCTATGTACGCACTGCTCTTGATTCATTTGCGTTGATAAATCGTGGTGTTAAGCATCCATGTCTAGTACATGCACCACTTTGGGATAGTATAAGAACACTACTCGAACGTAGTGGTCGAGATAGACTTTCTGAAGATCTGCTTCGAGTAGTCCTCCAACGCCTTTTACTTGCTTTGGACTATCTTCACACGGATCGGAAGTTGATACACACAGGTAAATCTCCTCGTATCTCAAATGCCAGAGTTCCTGCCTAATTCGTTCAATTTAGACATCAAAGCGGATAATATTCTCCATTTCATCGAGGATCTCTCCATTCTTTATGCTTTCGAGGAAGCCGAGTTTTCTCATCCTTCCCCTCGCAAGAAAGTAGTTGATCGAGAAATATATGTTTCCCGGACTCTAGATATGCCAAAGTCTATTGGGGAACCAGTGCTTTGCGACTTCGGAAATGCTGTTTATGGGACAAAAACTAATACAGATGATGCCTACCCCGATGTTTACAGGCCTCCAGAAGTCATGCTTCAAATCCCATGGACTTATAGCGCCGATATATGCAACGTCGGTGCTATGGTCAGTAGTTATTTTTCACTCAAAAAGATGGCTGTGAAGGTCACTGTGCTGACTTAGTAGTAGATATGGGACATCTTTGAAGGGAAGCATCTCTTTACTGGGCAAGATCCGAAACGAGGTCGCTACGCAACTCGTACCCATCTAACAGAAGTGATCTCCATTCTCGGACCCCCGCCACTGGAGCTCATCAAGCGCGGAAAGAGATCTGTGGAATGGTTCGATGAGAATGGGAAATGGCTTGAGCCAGATGATAAGATTCCGGACCGCTTACTGCTTTTGCCGTCTAGTAGTCTCGAGGAGGTGGAGGAAAACCTCGATGGGAATGATAAAGAGCTATTTCTCAACTTTGTCAAGTCAATGTTGCAGTGGGAACCGGAGAAGCGAAAGACGGCAAGGGAATTGTTGGACGATCTTTGGTTGACTAAATCACAAAGATGAACGCTAGCGAGTGGTGCTTTCGGCGTTTTTGATGGATGATCATCTTGTAGATATTGTACTGTTGAAGTAATATGTGTAGGATAGGGGAAACGCGGAACGAAAAATTGAAGCATTTATAATTGAGAGTAATTGAATTTGCATTTGCAACAGAAGAAGCCCAGAGAGAAAGTCTTGCACGCAGAATATCAGAACTTCTGGCGGAACGACAAGGTCCAGTCAAAACGGAGACTAGAATGGTGGTTCAGATATGGATTGGCAGAAGAGGTACAGGATATCTGAGTAAGGCCTTATTCTGGGCGAGTAAGAGAGAGATGACGGAATGAACACCTAATCTTCAATGGAAAACAAGAGCACCCTGTTGTTAAAACTCTTGCTTCTACAGTGAGTTGCGAATTAAGCTTGAATTGAGCCTTTTTTTGTAAATGTGCTTTTTTTTAGAGAAAAGTCTTACTTTTCCCCTTTTTAGAGACTATTTTAATAATTCTGTAATAATAATATATGCTATAAAACTCTAGAAAACAACAAATAGAAGGCTTGTATACTCTTACTACTCTATTAACTTTTTAGAGAGTAAATAGATAATTATATTTCCTCTTCCTTTTTAATAAAGTCTTAGTAGAGATCTTAAAAGCTTACAGTGAGTTGCGAGTTAAGCTTCCTTTTTGACGATTTTTTTAAACCGTGTGTTTTTAGAAAAAGTCTTATCTCTTAGCTACTCTTTCCCTCTTTACTTAATAATTACGTATATTATTATATTTTTAAGAATAGCTAATAAGTGCTCTATACCTCCTTTCTTACTCTATAAACTTTTTAGGAAGAAAACATATACTTTTATATATGTTTGACTTTTTGAGTATTAAAATTTTTCTAAGAATTAACTATTATTAGGTTTATTCTTATTATAATTACTTAATTATAGTAATAAATAGAGAGGAGGTATAAGAAGATATAGCAGTTCTGTCTAGCTAGGTCTTATAACTTAAAAAGTACTTTAGTTTTCTATTTTCTAAGATAAATAAAGAGAGAAAAAATTCTAAAACATCGTCGCAACTTACTATAGTAGGTAATAAATCTTTTTTTTTTAGAAAAGAGATTTTTTCTAAGAAATATCTATTTTTTACTTTATTCTTATTATACTTGTTTTTGAAGTAGTAAAATATAGGAAGAGAAAATAGCTACCTATAGCTAGCTAAGTCACGCCTCTTTTAGAGTACTTTGATTTTTTATTCCTTAAAGAAAAGAGAGAAAGAACAGGAATTTTAAAAAAGCTAAAAAGAGCTAAAAGTAAAGGTTAATTCGTAACTCACTATATCGAAATAATTCAAGTAAAGAGTAATAATTTGATTTAGTCTGTTTATAAACAAGTATATCTAGTAAGAGTATTAATAGAGTCTATTACTTTAAACTATATATTCCTTTAACTCTATAAGAGAATCCTACTTTATATACTAGATTTTAGTTCAAGGTCTACTAGAATTCTACAAAGGCCTAACCTATTAAGAGAGAAGCTAATTAATATTTACTTAATAGTATTCTTATTTCTACTCTCTTAGATTTAAAAGAAGTAGAAAAGGACAAACAAATGTACTAAAAAAAAAAAAAAAAGATTTGTAATCAACAAAGTTCAACAATAACAATAACAAACCCTGAAAAGCCTCTCAGATAATAAGCAAGGCACAGCAGTACTAGAGAATAACAATTTATATGTTATTAAACCGCGATTATTTAACAAGTAGTATTATCCAACACAACGTAACGAAACATAGATGAACAACCAAACCATAACACTCTGAATAATCCTTGAAATAGTGCAAAAGCAAAAGCAAAAGCAAAAGCAAAACCCAAACTTGCAGAAAATCAAAACATCCCTCTTCCCCTAAAACAGGAAAGCTCCGTTCAGAATAAGAGCTATAAGCAAAAGAGTCCCAAAAAACCAAACGATCAAGCAAAGGAAGGAAGAGAGAGAGACAACAACAGCACCGAAAAATAAAGTATAAAACAATAACGATCTTACTAACGGTAACTAAACAACATACTCTTATCTTTGCATGTTTCCGACTAGCTAAGGGTAGGGTACATGGATCAAGTCTCCCAGCACCAAGCTAGCTAGCTCTTTCGGTCCGCTTCAGATTATTGTACGCGAGCAAACCTCACATCTCTCATTCATTCATTCTCCTGTCCAAGCCCCAGCAATCCAAACATACCCCATTCGCTCATCGAAGCAATCGGTATCAAAGCAGCAGCAAAGACCCACCCTGTTTCTTACCTACCCCCTTTCCTTTCCTTACTTAAGCCAAATAATAATAAGAATAATAATAAAAATAAATAAAATAATGAAAAAATTGGAATTGCCCTGCCACATTCCTCCTCACAACACCCCCTAAAAATACCGCCTCGGAATTCCCAAGCCATCATCTTCATTACCTACTCGAGGACAAACAGGTAATAAAAAGGACGTTTTTCCATCCCATCCCATCCCCAAACCACAAGGAAGACCGAAACCAAAAAAAAAAGAATTAGGTCGTGGTTCACGAGGCGGACGCCTTTCTCTCATCACTACTTCGTTTTCTTCCCCCGCCAGCGCACACCCCGACCTCGAGTTGTGACCACCCACCCCTTCCATCGCCGGACCGAAGGAACAATTGGTGTCCTTTCACATACATGGTCGACTACCTATCTTCATGTCGACCTCGACTCACTCACTCCCTCCCGGTCACGCCTTGCCTGACCCTGACCCCTGACTTACAACACGGATCGCAACGTGGAAGGGGAGACACTGCATTTTGCCTCAACTCGTCTCCTCGACTCTCTCCCTCCTTTCCTCAACTCAAGAGCAGTCCAGGTGCGAACCTCCAATACGGCTGGACTCAGAGGGTTGTAAGGGAAATGTATTTACCCCAACCGGAGCTAACCATAGCCTTCCACATCCCAAAACAAAAGAGAAGAGAAACAAGAGGAAAAACGACACGCATAAAGTTCACACGTCTCCAATCAAGAACGACTTATCCATAGAAAAGTTTTTAAACAAGGAAATAGAAGTAAAGGAAAAACATTACCCAGGAAATTATTTCCATTTCATTATATTTACATATACATCTCACCTCACCGCACCTCACAGCTTCGAGAACACAGTCCCGACAACCCCACCTGCTTCAACCAGCGTACTCTTCTCCCTAACCCAAGCTCCCAACCCCCTTCGACCATTCTCCACCCCCACGCCACTCATCTTCCACCCACCCACGCTCATCTCCGCCGGGGACTCACCCCAAGTATTGATCCACGTAATACCAGCCTCCAGTTTTCCAATAACCTCATGGCATTGATTGATATCCTTTCCAAAGACTCCAGCTGCAAGTCCCATCTTGGTGTTATTCGCACGAGAGATGACTTCAGGGAGGGTGGCATATGGAAGGATGCAGAGCACTGGACCGAAAATCTCCTCGGTGGTAATCTTCATGGAATCCGTGCAGTCTGTGAAGACCGTGGGCTGTACCCAGAATCCATTTTCATACCCTCTTGGTATCTGAGAAGGTTTTGAAGGACCGCCATATAGTAATTTTGCCTTGTCCATTTCCACGCCATGTCGCATGTAGCTAAGGACTTTCTTGTAATGTAATTCCGAAACCAGAGGTCCGAAGTTGCTGTTTGGGTCCATTGGCTCCAGTGGACGTATGCGGTCCATTTTCTCAACCAGCCTCTTCTCAAAAGCGGCCTTCATCGAAGTAGGAACGAAGACTCGAGTCCCGTTTGTGCAAACCTGACCAGTGGAGAAGAAGTTCGCCATCATTGCTCCGTCTACGGCATCTTCCAGCTCAGTATCAGGAAGAATGATGAGAGGACTCTTGCCTCCCAATTCCATGGTCACATATTTCATCCCTCCAGCTGCGGATGCTGCAACCTTTTTTCCGGTCGAAACCTGACCTGTGAAACTTACTTTGGAAATTCCTGGATGCTGGGTGAGGTATCCACCAACAGCCCCATCTCCATGAACGATATTGAAAACTCCTGGAGGAACACCAGCTTCAGAGTAAATTTGTGCCAAAATCTGTCCATGAAGAGGGGTAACCTCAGATGGCTTGTAGATCATACAATTGCCAGCAGCCAGGCAAGGTGCAGATTTCCACAAGGCAATCTGTATTGGGTAATTCCAAGCTCCAATCCCCACACAAACTCCTAAAGCTTCCTTTTTTGTGTATAACCAGGCATCTGGACGTAATTGTGTTGTCTCTCCATTCAGACCTCCACTCGCTACTAGATTCGCAAAGTACTCGAGAACATCTGCGCCAGTGACCACATCTACAGTGCTTGTCTCTGAGAACGGTTTGCCAGTATCATGTGTCTCGACTTTTGATATTTCATCGTTTCGTTCGCGGAGGAGGGATACGGCTTTGAGGAGGATTCGAGATCGTACGAGAGGGGGAGTTTGGGACCACGAGGGGAAAGCAGCTTGTGCTGAAGATATCGCAGAATCAACATCGGCTTCGGAAGCGGTCTGAATTTCTGCTAGTGGTTTTGCGGTGGAGGGGTCGATGCTGGAAAAGGACTTGCCGGATGTGGCTGGTTGGGCTTGGCCATGGTAGTAGAGCTGTTGAGGAGCGTATTGGGTCATGGTGGTTTGGTCGTTGTTGGTTGTTGAGGAGTACGAGTTTGATCTGATCACAAGAGTCCTTGCATACGGGTAACTATATCTTCCTTGTTAGAGCAAAATCGAGCTAGAAATGGCGCCTCTATCACATTAATGCCGTTGCTTTGCTTGCAACTTGTGATGAAACTATAATTCTTCTTCTCCACTTGCCGGATTCTCTCAATGTCTTTAGCAGCGACACTGGCCCTGCCTCTCAAGATCCAAGTTACGGAAGCAGCCAAGTGATGCCCAAGGATGGTGATGGATAGATAAAAGACGGACTTCTACCGGCTTTCACTCGGTCTTGTCCGACGTGACGACGTCGACGTTGACCGTCAGCGGGATGTGGAACTCTTGTTGAGGCGAAAGTGGAATCGTCAGTTGCGGTGAGTGGATAGCAATGGGTTGAACCTGTTTGTGTCAGGATTGGGCGAGGATTGAGTCGTGAGGGAAGAAGATAACTGGATGGGATGACTTTTTCTGGCAAAGGCAATTCATCGGTGCGAGATTTGTTTTGGCCGATGCGAGGCGGCGATCGGGAGGCGAGGCGGCGAGGCGAGGCGGCGAGGCGAGCCTTGGGGTTTGTTTTGTGTTGCCGAGGCAGATTGACTTTGGGGATTGACTTTATAACCAGCCCTGTTACAAGGTTAGAATGGTGAGTAGAAACGTCTGACTACGTCATGCAGCTTATTTTTAATAATAAGATAAGACCTAAACTTCAAAATGATTTCCAAGTCGCCAAAAGTCTTCGTACTATTGTATACAAGCTCACCGCCGCTTTCCTTCGAGTTCCCTATTTACAACAAGGGCTGGGTCAGACCTTGAGGGTCTTGCTGCATTACATTGCATGTACAGGGTAAGCAAAATGTCGGTTGACCACTGAAATAGAGGGATTCCGCCCCGACGACCGTAGCATGGCCGTGGAACCCTGAAAAGACCGCTCGCTTCTTTGCAACGCTGGAAGGCTAAAATACCCGAGTGAAAATCTCTGTCCAGAGAAAGAGTACATTTATGGCGTCATTTGTATGTTATTTGTATGTTATTTGTATGTTATTTGTAACGGAAGATGCTTGACAAGTGAGAAGTCGAGTTTGAAGTTCAGAGTCAAAAGTCGATGTTTCTCCAATGCAAAGGTCGAGTAGGAGGAGCACGAGGCAAAGAAGTACCCCAGGATGGATACGCCGGATACCCGAGGCTTGGAACCCCGGAAATCTAAGATCTTTCTTTGTGTTCGGTTCGATCTGGAAAACTTCACTTACCGTGTTAGCGTATCTAAGCATCACACCAAACCTTCTTAGCTCTTCTTCCGTCTCTTCTGTCTCTTCCGTCTCTTCTGTCTCTTCCGTCTCTTCCTCTGACCTCACAATTCACTTCACTCCAAACTCGAGAAGCGAGTGGATAAACATCACTTTTTGACATCTCCATCTAAACCTTTTCTGGACTACCTAAACCTCCCCCCCTTTAGCTCCACCCGGCTTCATATACCCACCCGGCCTACTAGTACTCCACATTGTTACAGGTCAGCTCACTCACCCACATCCTCAAAAAAGATTTCTTATCGTTATCGTTCCATCCTCACATCGAACGATAACAATCAAGATCAAGCTCGTTGAATTTGACAAAAAAGATTCCTCTTTCTGGTGATCCCTCATCAATTAACATCTCACAGCTAGAAGGGACTGCAAAATCCAAATAGCACTTAGTCCCATCTCCCAAGCGCAGCTTTCCTCATCCACAAAAAACAGCTCAATTGCTCACCCAATTGCAAATCTCTCATCAAAGATGACCACCGAATTTCTCTCCCCCTCTCAAGTCAAGGACTTTGACTATGTCATTGTGGGTGGTGGTACCGCAGGATGTGTCATCGCCAGTCGACTTTCGGAATACCTTCCTCACAAGAAAGTCCTCATCGTCGAAGCTGGTCCTAGCGACTTCAACGACGACCGCGTCCTCAAGCTCAAAGAATGGCTCTCACTGCTCGGAGGTGAACTCGATTACGATTATGGAACTACAGAACAGCCCAATGGTAAACTTCCAATCCGTAGTTCTTTATCTCCAAACTAACTGTAAACTCTAGGAAACTCACATATCAGACATTCCCGCGCCAAAGTCCTAGGAGGCTGCTCTTCTCACAACACACTCATCTCCTTCCGACCCTTCGAATACGACTGTCAAATATGGGAATCCCTAGGGTGTAAAGGGTGGTCTTTCAAGACCATGACCCGACTCATCGACAACCTCCGCAACCAAATCCAACCTGTCCACCACCGACACAGAAACCAAATCTGCAAAGATTGGATCACGGCTTCCAGCATGGCTATGAAAATCCCCATCATCCCCGACTTCAACTCTGAGATCCGTGAAAAGGGAGCTCTAGAAGAGGGAGTAGGCTTCTTTTCCGTATCCTACAACCCAGATGATGGACGACGAAGCTCCGCATCAGTAGCTTATATCCACCCTATTCTACGAGGTGCCGAAAACCGACCCAACCTCATCATTCTCACCGGTGCCTGGGTCTCCAAAATCAACCTCTCCGGAAAGAAAGTCACAGGTGTAAACCTGGCCTTGAAATCCGGTCTCAAACTCACAATCACCCCCAAAGCAGAAACCATCATCTGCGCTGGTGCAGTCGACACCCCCAGACTTCTCCTCCACTCTGGAATTGGACCAAGAGAACAACTCACCTCCCTAGGTCTCCAATCCCTCCACCATCTCCCAGGAGTAGGAGAGAACCTAATCGACCACCCCGAATCCATCATAATGTGGGAACTCAACGCCCCCGTCCCCCCACAAACCACCATGGACTCGGACGCAGGAATCTTCCTCCGCCGCGAAGTCCCCAACGCAGCAGCCACCAACAAAGACCCCGTCCTCAACCCCTCCTCCCTCCCCGACGGCAAAATCGCAGACATAATGATGCACTGCTACCAAATCCCCTTCTGTCTCAACACCGCGCGCCTAGGCTACGACGTCCCCCTAAACGCCTTCTGCATGACCCCCAACATCCCCCGTCCCCGAAGCAGAGGAAGAATCTACCTCACCTCGCCCGATCCCGCCGTCAAGCCCGCCCTCGATTTCCGCTACTTCACCGACCCAGAGGGCTACGATGCCGCCACGCTCGTCGCAGGCATGAAAGCCGCGCGCAAGATCGCCCAAGAAGCCCCCTTCTCCAACTGGCTCATCCGCGAAGTCGCACCGGGACCAAAAGTGCAAACGGACGAGGAACTCTCCGCTTACGCCAGATCCGTAGCTCATACCGTCTACCACCCAGCCGGAACGACAAAAATGGGTGCTGATTCGGATGAAATGGCTGTAGTGGACGAGAAGTTGAATATCCGTGGTTTGAGCGGTGTTAGAATTGCAGATGCCGGTGTTTTCCCAACAATGACGAGTATCAACCCCATGCTGACCGTTTTGGCGATTGGAGAGCGGGCAGCGGAGTTGATCGCTGAGTCTGCGGGGTGGAGGGGTAATGTTGAGGGGCGGGCTTTGTTGTAGATGGGTGTATGTATCAGATGCGTAAGGTTGGATAGGTATGTGGTTTCCCCCAAGTCCTCATTGGGGATTTTTGAAAAGGTTCCCCGGCTTGAAATGAGATGAAGAAGATAAACTTCTGGTTTCAGAAGTCGAGACTTTTGGTAGAAGGAAGCAGGTACCTTATAAAAAAAAAAGACTTACTCAAAAAATTGTGTTTATACGATAGAATACCACAAATAAGAAAATTATGTTACCTTAACGAGACTTGTGTGGGAGAGATGAGATTGTACTTTTAGAAAGGCAGAGGATCCGAGTCGACCTACCTTGTGTTTCCAACTAGCACAGCTTCCTGCGTTCCTTGGTCTCTTCTCCCCTTCATTTCCTTCCTTCTATTCATCTCATCCCAACTCTTCTTCTCTCTTCCCTTTTCCTCTCTTCCCTTCACACCTCCCAACTTGTCTCTTCCCAACCAAATGTGTTAAAAAACGACAACAAGCCTAGGAAGTGCAGTAAAGACTCCAACTCATCTTCTCTTCCGCAAACGAGCAAGAAAAGTAAACCATTTCAGAGATTAGAGCAATGGGAGTAGAAAAGAAGAGTAAAAGTAGGAAGTGAAAGCCATACAAGCCCCCCTCTTGACTCACAAGCACACTAAAGAAAATCCTCCCGAGCTTCCCCGACCCCTCAGAACCAAACACATAGCCCATCCAAAAACCGAGAGCCAGACAAAAATATTTATAAAGACGGTATATTTATTAACCCTCTCCCACGCCGGAGACCACTATCTACAACAACCCAAAAAGCCAAAAGCCAAAAACCGACGGGCACCTACAGTCCTATCAACCGATCCACTCTCGTCCTAGAAAACCCAATACGCCATTCCCTAGGTGAAAACCCCCAATTCTACCCTATAAAAGGAGGCGACCAAAAAAAGCCAATGATTTTGTCCTGTACAGAAAAGAAAAGAAAGAAAGAAAGAAGAGGAAAAAAGAAGAAAAAAGGAATTACAATTCAATATCCAGACATGTCAATTACGCCCCAATGCATGGCCCAACGCTATGTTATTCAAACTTTCAATTCCCCAAAAGTGCTGGCTTTTCCAACCGTTACAGTATCGTGCGCTCGGTATTGGACATTTTGTATGCAAGAGAGAGAGAGAGAAAGATGATCTAGTATGCGAAGCCCCCATAGTTTGAATTTCGACCGTGGACGGGTTGACTGTTGTATGCGGCGCTGGAATCTTGGTCTTCGTAGATGATGGTTCGTCGGTCGTCGTCCATCAATGGTTCCTTGACTTCCCAGTTGTTCTGTTTGGTTCCGACGGAGAATTCGAGATCTTCGCGGGTGATGGAGTCCCAGTACTATAATAAAAGTCAGTAACATATTCTACACACTACCGAGAAAGCAAGAGGGGTAAACAAACCTTGTAAACCATCATGACTGCAAGTAAATTGCAAATGGTTGCAAAGAACAACCCATCAAGGTAATGTTCAATAGCAGTACAGATCTGAACCCCGAAAACATACAAGATGACCTGGCCCATAACCAAGAAGAAGACTCCGAAAATGATATCTCCCAACGGCCATCTATCTTCCAAGGTGTTGATAACGAGGATAATTTGCATGACTATGTATACGGCTAATGCAATAGCATTAACCAAATACACCACCACAAAAAGTCCAACCGTTCTCGTAGGACCAAGACCAGCCCAACTCTTGAAAGTGGCCAGGGAAACCAGGAAACTAATGATGAAGAAGGCAAAACTGATCGTGCGCATCAGCCAGACCGATAACGTTGTGCCATCCTCGTATAGTTGGAAACCGACAAAGCCATTGATGAGCAAGCAAACGCAGAGTGCTGATATGAGGCCATTTTGTACCGCGACGAAGTATGGATAGGCGTCATTGCCGACGGGGACAACACCGGAATCGAGAATGAGGGATACAAAGGTAAGAATCATGTAGATGTAGAAGAAGGCGATGATCTCCTTGCGACCTGCGATGGAAAATATCAGTATAAAGACCCCAAATATCATCTCAAAATAACCCGGGAAAACATACCAACAGCAGTAAATTTACTCCGCACATGCAGAATCATAATCACCGTCATAATAAGCGCAGCAATATGCATAAACGACGCAGCGCCCTGAAAGATAAGGGTGTTTGCCAACTCAATATTACGCGCAAAGCAATCGGCCTCGATCCCGTATGAATTCGTGGTCGTCGAGAAATGGCCTACGACGGCACATAATGGTACCTGTGCTTGTCGACATATCGAATCGAAGTCGCCGAACCCCATCTTGCCTATCCTGTCCTATCCTCTGGCTAAATATGCCTTCTCCTCCAACCCTACTATCACTATTTGTATGGATGTTTTGGTGTTTTGGGCTGCCGAGCGAAAGCCCCCTCTGAAGCTGGCGAGCGCGGCCTTTTGGAAGAATACGAGGTGATGGAAGGATGCGAAGTTGGCAAGAATTGTTGGTATAGCGAATGTTGGTCGAGGAGGAAGTAGCGATCGTGGAGCAGCTGCTCAAGGGTAATTATTGAGTTTGTGGTGGGGAGGAGGGAGGGAGGGAGGAGGGAGGGAGGAGGGAGGGAGGAGGCTTGTCGTCGCTGCCAACCTGGAAAGGGAGAAGGGAATAACAAGCGTCGTTGATGGCTTGGCACTCGCTCGTTGTGAGCAGCAACGAAGTGAATAAAAGCGGCAGTTGGAACCGACTTCACTCCAAATTATTATTGTTTTCTTCTAATTGTCTAGAATAATTGAGTTACTTGAAGCACTTTACCATTGACAGTAATTTAAATCGCCTTCAGTTTTCTCAGACTATCAAGATCAAATACCTCGTGTATTTACTACCGCTTTCAAGAGATATTTATAGAAAACACGAGAAACCGAGAGTTCTCATTGGCCAAGGAGAATCCAGGAACTTTTGTGAGTTAAGTCACATGTCCAGTAAATAAAACTTCCCCAGTATGGCTTCAAAGTTCAATCTCTCAGAAAACAACTTGTTCTACTTTCCGATATTGAGATGTGTTAGCTTGGCGCATAATTCTGTGTGATGGTTTTGCTTTGGTCACGGGTTTGACGACTTTTATTTCCCCAGCAACATCCGGGCTCAACTCCTGGATGGAATTTGCGACGCCGAGCTTCGATTATCCTAAACGATGAGAGTAATCGGATCTCTAGATGTGTTGGCACAACTACCCCATGACCCCATTCGTGAATTCCTCCTGCACCTCCTGGTGCTTCTCATATCTACGAGGCATCAGAAACTCTTACTAACTTCGTCAGCCCTCTGTCTCGCAATTGCCACTTCGTCCCCCACAAGCAGACCGACGCCCGACAACATCGTGTGATTTGAGGGCAAAGCAATGTAGCTCGGGTCTCACCTGTAGTGATGCCTCACACCGAAATTTGCTGTCGCGAAGAGTTCTCCAGCACAACCCACCAACACAAAAGCCACCACCTTTTGGTGGCCAAACATACTTGCCATCGCCGATCTTTTCTCAGAAACACGAGTTCTTTCCATCAAAAAGTTATCAACTTTCTCATCCAACGTCGTTCCCACCCATTCTCTAGGACCCGCCCTGTGTCGGGAGCCTGCTCCAAGATTATGCACGAAGAATTCCAGTCGGTTGCATGCACTCCCGTTTCTTCTAGCAACAATTGGATGGGCATCAAGGGGAGGAGAACAGACGATGGCAGATGGATCATGTGAATGATCGGTGACTCCATTGAAACATAGGTAGAAAAGGCAGCAAGGAAAGTGCAAATTCCGGATAGAATGGCGGGGTACAGGCCAGAAAACAATGTACCACTCCAAAAAAAAAAACACCCCCCCCCACCAGATTGATGCCCTTGTAAAACGCCCGCCAGCCTCGTATGAAAAAAAGCATTGGAAGATCGATAGGCATGTGTTTGGAGGTCAAGGAAATTGAATTGAGAAAAAGAGACAGCGGGAAAACGGGCGGTTGCATTAATTAAAGCTGCAATATGAACCGGGGGAACATAGGGAGTGCGAGTAGGCGGCGAGGTTGACCAGGTCTGTTGTCTTTCCGTATCCCTTCTGTGTCCATTGAACCTAGCATTGAGGTATGTTTGCATATACCTGGCGAAGCTGAGTACGGGATCTTTCATGTAGACTCCAAGCACTTGCGTGGGTGTTTGGGTTGAGTGGTGTGCCAAAGAGGGTGTAAAGTAAAGTCGGTGAACAAGCAGAAGGAGAGTTGTAATTCGGTTGTGTAACTCGGTCCGGTTGAGGGTGCGTTCAAGGCTTTTTGAAAGGAAGGAGAGAAGAAATCAGATCGCCAATAGCGAATCATCATCGACTTCCAAAGTGGCATCGCTTGGTAAATACCGTCACGTCCAGGGAAGTACTGGAGGTAGATTTGCATTATTTTGGAAATGCAAGTTACATACTTTGTAGAATCCGTGTTTTGGGCTGCATATTGCGACGTTGGACGACACGGCTGACACTCTAAACCCTCTCCAGTAATTGTCCCATCGCCTAGATCACTTACGTGGAATGAAGGGGAGGCCACCGAAGGCGCGCATGACAGGAGACTCCATCCACTTGGGAAGGTTCTCGGTCGCTTCATCCTCGTGAGTTTTTGTGTGTTGGAACTTGGTGGGAAAGAAAGTGTCTTACTGTTTTGCCGGATGGGTAGATGAAGCAAAGGTCCGAGACGGATTTTAAAATACTTTTACCTTCCTTTGGGAGCAGGCATCTAGGCATGGGTGCTACATGCAGCGTTTGATATCATCCGCTGCTGACTTTAAAGGCAATTATGGCTTCATGGGATCATGGAACCGAGAATTATGGAGAAGAATTGCGTGGCTTCCCATGCCATGGCGACGGAGCTTAGTCTCTCGTATCAATAGGCAGAGACTTTGTTGGTCCGGTGGCAGCCTTTGAATTGCAAGGTGGGAAACAAGAGAGGCAAGCGTTCTGAATAGATACCTTGTACTCCATGCTTACGGAGAGAATTCTGTAGGATTTTACCGATTGTGTGGGCCGGATAGCCATCCTGATTTGGAGTCTGATATCAGTTTAACCAATCCTTCATGACGACCATCCCCACGTAAACCCCAAACGCCGCTTTGTGGCAGTCCATGATCATTGGTCCTTTGTCATCTTGTATTGGTTGACCGAATCTATTGGCGCCGTCTGCATCTTAGATTCCGGATGATTAACTTCCAATCGACAACTTGCAGAGAAAAGTGTTGCCGCAGGCGGTACAGCTATCCACGGAATTGATATGAAGGCCAGACATCATCATGGGCCCTGCACGTCTGGGAAGAAGACGGACGGCGGGTGGAATGATGTCCGGCTGTGGTTGCCAGGGACATTTTTAACCTCCACTAGCACTTGGGAAGGAGAGCCCGAATGGCTGTGTAGGGAGTAAATGAGGGGATATCATTGGCATCCCGATTGTCGTTGTTGTTGTCAAATCGAAACCAATCTGCTTGAGCCTTGAACCATGACCTATCCCACGATCCCACAATCCCACAATCCACGACCTGACATACAAGGGTACGGCTGAGAAGCAGGTTGAACAGTTTAACACCAACAAAAAAGGACGGCCCAAATACCTTCTTGGAAGCTGGTGGCTGGTGGGTACTCTCGCGATATTGTGCCCTCGGGAATATGAATATGACTGTCAGAAGCTCAATTTCCTGCTCATCACGAAGGAAGGAAAGCCGCTCCAGCCGGTTGATGAGCAGCTGCAAAGCACCTCGCACTTGCACTTGCACTTGCACTTGCAAAAAGAATTTTGGAGTCTGGAGACTGTGAGCCCCGAAGAATGTCGCCATGTGATTAGGTGATACGGGACCAGCTGTTGTGGATTTGAGGATATGAGGTGCAGTGGAGGTGTGGCCTTCCAATTGTTGGTGACGGCGACTGAGCCTCGCTTTGGCTGCTGAGTCGCCATCGCCTGGATGGAACGCCACACATGTACTGAGCTAAGAGCCTGGGGGGTACCGAGATACTTTGAGGCAGAAGCAGCTCAGCCGGCCCGGGAAGAGGCGCATGATGCTGGCGATGCCTTGACCGAGTTGTGAAGCTGTGTGAGATTTGATGGTGTTTAGTGGTTAGTCGTGCTGGACTCGTGAGAGACGATCAAGTTAAATGACATGCTCCGCAGCAATATGCTTGAGGAGTGTCTAAAGGTCGTCATGATCCGGATTCGTGATCCACGAAGAGTGTTGTCGTCGTCAAAATGAAATGTGTGTCTTCTTAGTCTATTTCGTCCTATGGGAGGAGAGGTGGAGCGTACGATATGCAACCACTTTAAACAATGTACGCCAATGGTACCGTAGCTGTAGTGTCTCGCATATCCCGGACCGGGGAAGGGGATCACCCTGACTCAGAAAGAAAAAAACACGGCAAGTCACACTGGAATTCGCTTTTGATCCGTAACTAGCGCTGGTGAAAGTGGTGAGAGTAAAACCAGCAACGCACGCACGGTTGGGAAAGGAAAAGGAAAAGGCGGACGAAGAACGGAGAAAATAAATTTACTGCGCTGGTGTTAAGCGAGGTTACTAAATCGACCCCTCTTCTTCTAGTCTCCCCACCCCCCCCCACCACCCAAGCCAAGCCCCGTCCTCCCACCAACAGCTGCCACCTCCAGCCTCGACCTCTCGACCCCCTCAAACACGCAGCCTCGCCGTGTTTCTGCCGTACAATATTACGGGCATACCATTTGTTAATCTCAGCGCATTTCGGCGTCACAACTCCATCATTCCATATTATGATAACGCCCGTCGTCTGACATGCCTTGCATTCCACGAATAGAACAAGCGTCAATTCTCGACCGACCGTCGTCTAGTCACGTCAGGCAATCTGGAAAGAAGATCGTGGGATTCGCAGAACCGGTGTTTAGTTTGGGTGAGGGGTCCGTATCAAAACTGTCCCCCCGCTCTTCTTCTGGGTCCAATCGAAATACCTTACTGCAGACCCGGACGTTGGATCCACTTGTTGGTGTTCTTCCTTCAGACTTCGAAGCCTTATCACAGCTCCACCACTAGACGCCACGCTATACCGATGCCGATGACTCAAATTAGAGAGGAAAAGAGTGTGAAGTGTGAGGAAGGGATCTCCTCTCACGTTCTCAAAGTAGGACTTCGTCATAGGATACGGTATAGTGATTATACTTCGAAGTATACTTGGGAGGATAGTTTGGTTGGTTACGTATTCGGAAAGTGCGATTCGATATCGCTCTTCAATCCGATGCCTGTCTTGTGCCTTGTGCCGAGGAAAGGCAACAACAACCATGGGGCAAGAGGCCGCAGCACTCCGAAAAACCAAAAATCCGAGCCTCTAGCCCGGAGTTGTTGAAAGGGCAGGCAGGGACATGCTTTCCGCCACCAGTTTCTGTTTCTTTTTGCAGCAAAAAAAGGTCAAATGCAAACGACAAACCCACCAGATAGGATAGCCATTGCAAGTCGCCACCAAACTGCCGAATATCACGCAGATAATGGAGTCGAAACATTTCACGAACTCTCTCGTCAAGCCGTCCCAAACCCGAGGCGCTCTCTCTTTCGGCTGACGGCTAAAAACAATTAATCCATTTCAGCGACGCGCTGATGTGACCAGCCAACGCGGATCGCCATGTTTCCTCCATTCTTTTAGCTCTTTTTCTCCGCTGTGAAATCTCAAGCAAGCTTGGAAATGATAGCGTCAATCAATAATATCAGCTCATAGTCCCATGCATCCGCGGGATTGTTATTACGGAGACTCTGAGTACGGAAGGCATGGCCTGGTGGAAACCTGGGGGCTTGCTTCACATTTTCCGCCCCGAACGAAGCCCAATCCAGTGCTTTCCACCTTTTCTCCCACATCATCAGCGATTCAGCCCCTTGTCTTGCGTAGCAGCTTGTTGATCGTCGTCAATTCAACTCCCTTGCACAAAATATACGGGATGCACCCTCAAAGTGTACGAGAAGGAAAGTACCCGTAATTGGCAGCAGGCAACGCAAGCAGTCAGAAAAGAAAGGGATGAGTCTCGGTCCATATTAGCCTGATTTCAGACCAAGTGTGTCACTGGAGAACACCACCACACGCATCTGGAGACCCTATGGAGGCTTTCACAAACCCGGGCAGGGCAGGGAAAAGCATGTTCTCCGTCATGCTCTGCTCGCTCCATTCCCCGGTGCATTTGACCGATGCATGTGAGAGGATTTGACAGAGTTTGTTGTCGAGCTATTTATCAAGTTATTCTGTGAGTCTGTGACAGAACAGAGTATCGTTTGAGCCTGGAAAGTCATTGATGAGGGGGCAATTTACGCACTTTTGTTTGGCTCGTCCCACGCGGGCCCAGAAGCTGCTGGCAACCTGAGGTGTGTGGGTGGGCGTTTTGGCGCGAACCACCAACCAAGGATTTGCTACAGATTACACCAAAACCAGACCAGCTTTTCTTTGTCAATAACGACACTCATCCTACGCTAACGGCATCTCACTCTCTCTCCGTGTCACCCTTTGCTTCCAACACTTCCGTCACCCAATCACGACCCGCTGAGGATAATGCCTCCCGGCTCCGAGACCACCACAAAAATACCCCAAAACAACCCCGGCATTGCTGTTGCTGCTTGTTGCTCACTCATTGATGACGAGGACCGTGTCCAACAGAAAAGAGCAAATTTACTTCGCTAAAGCGCCCCAATTGTCACTAAAGACACCTCTCATTATTGCACGCCGCAGTAGCCGTGGCCTTCGTGCTAACCCTTCTAGGTCATATATGGTTTCTTTATGCAGGAGAGTGCTCCTCCAGGACCAGGCTTCGCTCGAGCCTTTCTAGACGGAACGCATTTCAATGTAGTGTGTATGTGGTCCGGCGGTGATTGGTGCATATGTGCGCTGCAACGATGGGACCTTTATTCCACAGATGGAACACCAACGCCCCGTCTTTGAACCTCGTCTTCTCTTCCTTGTCCGCGAAGACTCAGAGGGTGTTGCCCAAGCCATCATGCCGGTGGTCGTGCGTGCGTGCGTGCGTGCTTCGATGATTTCCAACCCACGCTTCATGATGAGCTAAATGGTGGGAGAAGGGACCGCTTGAGACGGGTTGTGTGGTGTTGCCTCCACGCAAGCGGAACGCAGCAGCGATTGCTTTGAGGTGGTGATAGGCACGAAGCCTGAGTGTAGGGTTAGTGCTATTTATTGGTTTTCATGATGGCAACAACAACACCCTACATACCATAGCAAGCCAGGCAGACGGAGGCACAGCTCCTCGCTCAAGCGCGGCAGCCATGCCATGCCATGCCATGCTCGCTCCAGGCAGGGCGGCACTATCGAGAGAATGAACCCCTCTTTCAGAAAGGCGGTGGAGGTGCAAGCAGCAAGCAAGAAGCAGGAAAGAGACCCTCTCCTGGAACTCCGGATCCTAGTAACTTAGTATGATACGGTGGTTGTGAACTTGACCTTGATACCCATGGCAAAGGCGTTTCTCTGGTTTCGGCATGGTTGTTTTATGATTGATTTTATTTTGGTTTTATTGCCCTGCTCCTACGCATCGCATCCGTGAGCCAGCATCTCAACTTCCACTTGCTGGAAGGTCTTCGTGTCTCCCGTCGCTGTTCGGTTGGTGCCCATCTGTCCCATCCTGGCTGGGTCTTATTTCTTACTCCTGGACCCCTACCCTTGCCTTGTAACTCTTTATTTTTTTTTTTTGGTCTGGCTTTCGTCTGTCTGGCGTGGAGGCTTCCTTTAACCCCCCTAGCCTAGTCTCTACCTCCAGCCAGTTTCCACTGCCCAGCACCACCGCACCCGCACCGCACCGCACTGCACCAAGCCCACACCCTCACCCACTACCCACTTCAGCCCCTGCTCTCAACGTCCGCAGCTCACTGGCCCAAATGCAATCGGCCTTCTCCTCCTGTGACATCAACCGAGAACGACTGACTTCTTTGAGATCAGCCTCCACTATTTGCAACATCGTTATTCACCATTGATTGACCTACCTTCTCCTCCTGATCTGGAACCCATTCCTGTACTTGCAAAAATTGTCATTCCTCGCCTGCTTTGTTTCTCCCGCCCAAGAATTAGTGTCGTGCTTAACCCGATTGGACTTCCAGCCTAACCGAGAGTTCCTCGTCCATACCTCATTCATAATACTTTCCACTTGATCTTGATTAACACCACCTCGCCCTCTCCTCTCCAACCCAAAACCTGCACAAGCTACACAGAGCACTGTTCAATCTCCCATCGTTCTCTAATCGCCCTCAATAATTCAACAACGATAATTAAGTGTCCTTGAACCTTCCTGGAATTTGCCCATTCGCAGCTCCCAGCTCCCAGCTCGCAGTGCTCTCAGTCCCCCTTCATGGCTCTGCGGTGACCACTCTACGTTCGGTAACTTAGGTTGGTTCGTTGGGTTTTAGGGAGAGACAGTATACAGCGGAGTGCTGGAAGCTCTGGGAGAACTTTGTCCTAAACCCAACTTCAGGCTGGAAGACAATTTGGGTTACTGTTGATCTAGTGTCGAAATAATACCTACCGACTCCCATTCACCTTCACCTCCAACTCAACTCCACCAACCCTCTCCTCGCCACCTTCCCTATGCATCGAATAGCCACAAGACCTGCTCCTCTTGATTTCCCTCTACCTTCCGCATATTCAACGTTTGGCGACAAGCGGAGAGCTTTGGAACCCTCCAAGCATACGCCAGCACATTTCCAGGCTCGTCCCGTCAAGATCGGCCTTCATACACCACCCGCAGACGAGATGACTACCTACCAGCACCCCCAATATAACCCGTATGCCAGCCGACCAGACTCCGCATATTCGCATTCAGCAACGGTGACATCAGGGAGTAGCTATGGGGGGTTCTCAGCAGTCAGGCAGTATTCAGTACCACATCCACATTCCTCCTTGAACCAACTGGCTGCCCCTTCAGCTTCGCTGTTACGCAATGACAGTCAAACCTCCCAGCAGTCTTACAGGCGGCCAACAAGTCCTTTGTCATCGACTAGGTCAAATACATTGGGACCAGAAGAACCAACGCCTAGGCCGAGTAACAAGAACAACTCGATCGTAGCCAGCCTACAAATTCCGCTTTCAATAAATGATAGTGGTGGAAGTTTGGCAGAATTCGCAGCTCAGGTTTGTGGTGGATTTTTCCGGGCTCTTGGACATCTACTAATATTTTGGCAGATTACTTGCCTGTTTTGGTTCGAGTCAACGGAGACCCTCAAGAAAGCTGAGAATGTCGGGTCCAATCCTCCTCCAGGTTCGATAAGTCGATTGCGAGAAGAAGCCATGCCATCGAGCGGATTTAGAAAATGGGTTGTCACTATTCTTTCAACAACGCAGGTTACACAGAATGTCATATTACTTGCTCTCCTATTTATCTATAGATTGAAGAAAATCAATCCGGCCGTCAAGGGAAGAAGCGGGAGCGAGTATAGATTGCTCACCGTGGCTTTGATGTTGGGTAATAAATGTGGGTTTTTCGAATTTGTCAACAGTGGAATGTATACTGACGTTTGTCTAGTTCTTGATGACAACACTTATACGAACAAGACATGGGCCGAAGTCTCTGGAATATCGGTTACTGAGATCCATGTTATGGAAGTAGAGTTTTTGAGCAACATGAGATACAGTCTATTAGCATCCAAGGAGCAATGGCAAGAATGGCAGGAGAAGCTTGGAAAGTTCTGGTCTTATTGTGACGAGGCTGCTAAGGCGCCCATTCCTCAGATATCGCCACAAGCACACGCAGTTCTTCCACCAGCGTTGCCATCACCACCAGGCCCGATGCAGAACTCGCCTCCCTCTTTGAATGGCGGATACCCCTCCACGAATAATACGGGATCCCATTACAACCAACAGTGGCAAGCAAGCTATGGCGCTCAGGTATCCTCGCCTGTTCCAACAATGCCAGCACACGATTTGAGATCCTCGGCACGAAAGCGTAGTTATGATGGCAACTCGGAACAGTCAGCAAGTAAACGTGTCACGAGACCTGCCCCCAATGGATCTATTTCCTCGTTCCCCTCGACTGCTCCCGCCAGAAGAAACGACATCCCTCGGTTACCGGTTCCAAACTTGACCATTTCAACAAGCCAGCCCATGAGTAGCTACAACCACCCTTCCTCGGCTTTATCGCAGAATGTCCCACTATTACCACCCCTCAATGGTGCTCGTTCTATGTCCGCAGTCTATCCTGCCACTCCGTCTTGGGCCCCCAACCTACCCCACCCCGTCTTGACACCAACTGGACCACCTAGCCAACATGGAACCCCGAACGGAAACGGTTACTCAACCCCTTCACGTCGAACAAGCCCTCACTCGGTACAAGATTTATTGTCACTTGGTTCCTCGCCCATCTCGGGAAATTTCCCAGCCCACAATCCCGGTCACATATCGCCCTCTTTCTTCCTCCAGCAGCGAAACTCCCCATACAAACCAGTCCGACATGTCAATACTCTTCTGTACCCACCACCATCTGCCTCAATGCACGGTTATTCTGTGAACGTGGATCAAATGCACTACCAACCTCTTGGCCGACGAAATGATTATCGTCCTGGTGTTGTGCCGGAATACGCTTCTCAGGGATCTTATCATCAACAACAGTGGCCTGTTTTACCACAACCTAATTTCCACGCCTAATTATAAAATCACATCCTGTGACCGAAAGATTTCCTAAATTCAAAAGATCGCGGTCGAACACTCGATACGTACGCATTTTCCTATTGATTGTGTTCTTTTAGAAAGAAAAAGCCGAGGCTAGTCAGAAAAATTGGACTTGGCATCATTGCATGTTCATGGCGTTTTCGTCCTTCTCTTTTTTGTTACCGCAGGATTTTTTCCCACTGTTTTTGTTTGATATACCATTATTTTTTTCATCACATGGACCTGGAGTTTGGGGGACACCGCGCGTCGAGGTTTTAACGCCTGAGACTGCCACTTGTATTTGCGTTGAGACTTTTTTTGTTTTTCTCTCTCCCCTGGAATTTGAGGGGATCTCCTTCTCCTGATCTTGCAACAAGATAGGTGATCAGGGATGAATGGAAGGATGGATAGAAGGTGAAGATCGGAAAAGGGATGGCCACTCGACAACTGCTTTTCGTGGTTGTGGTGGAGGGAGGGACTGGATGGGATAAAGATTGCTTTAGTCGCAAGACGAATGAAGTTTCGTAGATTTGTCTGGATGACTGACCTGCAATGTGGAAATGTACTATCTTTTTTCCCACCATACTTGTGACTTCTGATTGCTTCTTTATGACCGTTGCTTCGCTTTTGAATGAGTGCCAGGAGTTGTGAATCATGAATGGCTTGGGTTTTTTCCGTGTGCCTGCTACTAGAAGTATTGCTCACCTACCTCCTTAGGTCTGAGATGTAGGTAGTGACTCTTACGGCATCCTGAATACACCAAAAAGTCGGATTAACTAAATCGCAAATAGGAAATCGCAAATCGTAAATCGCAAAATGTTACTTTCTATAAGTATAAAAGAGAATAACTTCTAATTTAAATCCCCCCCCTCTATATTTAGGTTAGATAGTTTTAACCATAGTAACTAGCTAATTAGAGCGGGATATATCGTCCCCTCGCTATCGTCTCCTTACTATTATATCGCATTCTTCCTATTGTTTCTAAATAAATAAGGAAGAGAGGGAGAGAGGGAGAGAGAGAGAGGGAGGAGAGAGGGAGGGGATTGTTTACTACTTTTGCTAAACTCCCCTTACCCACGCTAGGAAAAACTTTCTACCGAAATGTTTGCTCGCCCCCTCGCCCCCTCTCTCCCTCTCTCTCTCTCTCCCTCTTTTCTATACTTTTATATTTATATAATATACTAAAGAAGGAAAGAGCAGCTAGAGAAGAAGTAGTAAAATGCTCTCCTACCCCTTTTTTAATAAAGGGCTTAGATAATATAATTATTAAGTTCCACTTTAGCTCGACTTTACGATTTACGATTTGCGATTTGCGATTTGCGATTTGCGATTTACGATTTAGTCGATTCCGACTTTTTGGTGTATCTAGGACGCCCTAACTCTTCACTTTCGATCCTTTTACTTGGGAGTCGAGAAGTCTTTCATTGAGATCGTAGTGTGTTTTTTTATGTTGTTTTTTTTGTTCTTTTGGCATATCGTGTGATATGGATAGCTTGGTTACCAAAGCTAGCGGGTTAATAATTACCTGGATTTTGCTTTTCACTCTGTGATTAGTCCTTTCGGCTACAGAGGTGGTCTATGCGTAAAATCGTAACTTTTTTTTCTTTTTTCCAAGATTGTAAAAACCTCTTAACTGTTACGCTTGATAAGCGTGGAGAAATTATAGTACAACTCACTATACTTCGCTTTAATATTCTAGGTAGAGAGAAAGTTAAAGCAAGTTGTAAGGTATCTATCTACTCCACGTAGAACTTTTAATTTTATAGAGCAGCTGTTGTTATGTAGTAAGGCGAAATAGTATAGTATAGAATTATAGACACTATGTGAATTCTGTACTATGACGTAAAATACTAGTTCGTGGTACTATGTAACCGCTACTCTAGAAAATTAAAAGTTATCAGAGGAGTAGATGCCTTACTATATAGTATAACTTTCTATCTGCTTTGAATATTAACTTAAAGTGTATGTATATATATATATACCCAAAAGACGAATTTCTAGAAATCATTTTTTCCTGATTTCTATGCATAGACTATATCTATCTATAGAAGGAACTGGAACATGGCAGTCTTAATAATTCTTACATTTTCCTTTTCATATCGCGTCTAGCGAAAATAAAAGTTGTTTGGTAAGTTTCGTGTGAGCTATGTGGTGTAATTGTGCTTAGAAATAGACGATGGATAGGCTCTTTGGATTTATATCATTTGTTGTTTAATCTTACGTTTGGAAGCTTAGGAATAATAACGAAATTCTTTTTAGTGATAGCGATTTCTTGGTTTTTGTTTTGGTATAGCTTTCTTTTCTATTGTTTCTGATGTGAGGGTGAACTTCTGTCTAGCAAAGTTATTTACTTACCTTCCTGGTGTTTTTGAGTTAATTGGTTGCAGTGCTTTTGATAGGTTGCTTTTCGCACTCTTTGCATATCGAAGTGTGATTGATTTTTTTTCTCTGTCATTTTCTAGATCCATTTTGAGAGGAATTCTTTTGTTGCGTATCGCACTTGATGAATGATGACCTACTGTTGACGCTTTGTGATTTTACTTACTACCCCTTCGCTTCGTGGCTTGACAAGCCTACCACCTGCCAAATAGAGGGATTTGAAGGTGTTAAGTGTTGTATAGTGCACTTTGGAGAAAGCTGTCTACGCTTCTATTTCAGCCATTTGTTTATGTCTTCTGTCCGCGGTGCGAGTAACCACATACAGTTTGTTCTTGGATACTTTGCCATTTGGAGTAATTTAGAATTGATTGCATGGCTTGTATGAAGATGATAACCAGGCTTCTTTTAGAGCTTTGGTAGTCGTAAAGTATCAAATTGTAATTTCACTTTCGCAAAAGTGTGGGTGTTTTCCTTTGGGTGGATGAACTCGCGAGAATTCAAACAGCTCTTCTCATAGTCACTTTATTCTCAATTCTATTATGCGAGAAACTCGGGATTACCAGAACTGATTTTGGGTTATGTTACGTCTTCACATTTACTGAAAAGATGCCGTATTAACGAGAACCCCGAACCATTGAGGGGCTCCAACCTGTTCAGTTTACTCCGTCTACCCTTATTCTGAGCAAAGTCAAAACTACTGTGGCCGGCCCACCATCCTTTTCGGCACAGCAAGCGACTCAGCCCATTCTTCGCCCAAATACTCCTCGATTGCAGCAAGCAAATAGCTTCCTGCTTCACCCACGGCCCAAAAGGACCTCGTCGTGTGCAACAAAATAGAGAAATAAGCCATCAAAATCAAAGCCTCGGGTTTTCTCTCGTTAAGCAACTCCGTGTAATCTGCCGTGAGGGTGATTGGCCACGCAGTGACCATTCTTCCATTTGAGTCCGCCGAAGCACCATTTCCAGAGCCAATAGGTGGTTGCGAGTTGTACAACCAAAGCAAGCGTGATATGGCTTCAAGATATGCTTTAGATTCCACTGGAGAAAGGTTTTGGGATTCAGTGAAGGTGGTGCCCAGGTCTTCGAAGGCATGACTTATATCGTCGTCACGATCTACGACTGGACCTTCTTCAGATAACATAACTTTGAGATCGGAATTCCTGATGTATTCCCACTTGTCCCCAACCAGGACGTGAACACCTCTTAGGAGTCGGACTGATTGTACTAGGCGATCAAGAAAGGTGTCGAGGTCGGGACTGGGTAGTGAAAAGGTCTCGCAGAAGTAATGCAAACCCAGAATCGCGGAAAACAAGAAAGCAGGGAGCAGATTATCGTGGTTGACCGTGGGAGTGGAAGAAGTAAAAAGTGAGATCTACAGAATCTCGAGGTCAGTAAACTTGTTTGGGAATATTTGAGCACTGGTAAGAATAACAGAAACTTCCAGAATCTTTTTCATCCAGGTTTACCCAGAAATTTTGGGTACTCACGGCTTTTGCCTGTAATGCGCTCGATTCGGAGAGGTAGGTGGCGGCCTTGGAAGGGTTCGTCAAGCTGAGATGAAAGGCTGACAGAGCTAGTGCTTCATACATCAGGTAATCATAGGAAAAGGTGTACTAGAATGACACTTAGTGTTCGAATGTTAAACACCTAGTGAGAAAACAGCGAGAAAGGACAGGACCCCAGAGCTTACGGTTCCACCATGAGTGAGAGAAAGGAGCTGGGAGATGAATACACTTACACGAATAATCGTTTCCAGCCATAATTCCTTGGATGGGCGCGTTGCAAAACTCTCAGTGAAATTCTGAAACAATTCCAGATGCAGGAGGTTGACAACCGGAAGAGGTGTTGGTGTTGATGTTGGTGTTGATGGCTGGGGGCCCGAATTGGAAGTCTGAGAAACGATAGGTGGACGAAAACTTCGAGACCGGGAGACTTCATCCGGGCCAGTATACATAACGAAGTCTCTCTCGCCGGGACTTTGACTACTGTCATTTCGAGTAAAGCTGCATTCTTTCTTGGCCCCTGCACAATTGATGCAACCAGGTGTCCGGTTTTCATCGCACTAAGGGGGAGTAAAATCAGCAATGAAATCTCGTGATGTAGGTAGATATGGATATGTGCCAAACAAACCCTTTTGTGACTCCGCTTGCACTCTGCACATCCTCGCCTTGACTTCTTGTGGTTCCTACGGATCATAATGCCCGGGGTAATTAGAAAGACGAACTGTGGGACAAAGTAGTTTGAGAGGGAGTCAGCACGGTGACAAAGAGGAATGCAGGTATTTCTTGTCTACACTTTGGTGTCGTGGTGTTTAAGTGGAAATAATAAAATCAATCAGGCTTTGGGGTACGTCAAATGCTCTTGTTAAGAACAAGGGAGGTACATGTAAGACAAGACCCACAAAAATAGTCGTTTAGGCACTGATTAGCCAGGTTCAAGTAATGAGGCTGCGTAAGCCATCGAATAAGAATATCAAAACAACACTTTCATCCATTCAATTCTAATCCCCGCGCCAAAAGCCAAAACACAAACAGACAGTACCAATACCTCTGCAGTTCGGCAAAATCATCCTTGAGACCCCCTGCTATTGCCCAATTCTACTGTGTCCGAGTCTTCTTTGGTTGGCCGAATGTACCCGGGATACCAAAACCAAAAGGCAACAGAAACAACAAGCATCAATACTCCATCAAACACATAGAGTGTCCACTCATGTGTTAGGGAATAGCCATTATGGCCTTGAATATACTCCACAACCCGGTAAATTGTTTTTTTTTCAAATATTAAAGCGCTAACAGCATAGATCATATAAAGCGTCTGCCTCCACGGGGCATTCGTGGTGTAAGATTCCCTCGTTGGTCGCTCTCTCAATCTCTTGTCAAAAACAATGGCCGTGGCGAAGAACAGCCCCAGCAAAACGAGCTGAATGAACAGCCCTGCAATAATCAACTTCTCTCCGAATTTGACCAGCTTTGGATTGGTCAATCCTGCTCCACCACCTTGTACATTCAACGACAGCAAATCCCCGATGACGAATATTCTCGTGAGCCATTTGGCGCGGACGATGGAAAGATGCTCCCCCTTGACACATCTGATGATTCGACTGAGGGTCATGTAAATCGAGGCAGCGTAGAAGGCAGGTGCTAGGACGATGAAGGTCGCTTGGATGATGAAAATACCGAGGTCGTTGGTTTTGTTGTATGCTGCAGCTCGAGCTGCGTAGCCTAAAACTTCGCCTTGGTGGGATTAGATTCGGACTTTTGAGGTTGAATGGAGAGAGGAACTTACAAAGACATCCAATTGCAAAGGGGAGACAGAACCAGCTGCGATGTTTGAACATAATCCAAAAGTTCAATACTGTGGCGATGAGGAAGAGGAAGAGGAATATTATAGAGGCTGCAAGCGATGGAAGATATGCCCAGAGGTAGTAAGTTCCTTTGTAGGGCTGAAGGACCGCCATTTTGGTGTTGTGATGCTTAGCGAGCTTGATTCGACTGAGGCCGAGGGTTTGAAGGTGACGAATGTACCGATAGAACAAGAATCTCTGGAAAGAACTGTTGGATGGAATCCGGGGATGAAAAGGGAATAAAGTAGGAGGGAAAAAGGCAAGACAGAGCCAAAAGAAAAGTCGGAAAAATGGAGAAACGAGTAAAGTCTTCTGAGAAACACAGAACAATGTTGGACAGCAGCAATATGGGCACTAGAAACCATATATAGGAGAAGACTTGATCTCATAGTCACCCAGTAACTTAGAAACAACAATCCGCAGAACATCTACTTGAGGAATATGACACGGCGCCAGGGCAAAAAGCGTAGTTGAATACGGTGCTGTGCTAGACAGGGGGAACGAATCAACAAATCAGACAGCGATGAGCAGCTAATTATAAGGGCTCCATTCTCAACTAACCAGCCAGGAGGCGAGCGGGTACAGTACGGTGTCATACCTAGTATTTTGAAATATTCCCAAGAGGGTTGATACGCGTATTTTTTGGGACGTGCGTTGACCCCCGTTGCTTTGAGCCAATTATCGCCTATCCTCACTCCCAGCCAATGCAGGTGACCATGGCGAGGGACGAAGAAAACTTCAAAGGAGTTCGACGCAAAGACGCCTACGCCTCTGGGGTGACGTGGATTGATAGATAGATTTTCCAGTTCCTTCACGCGTCAGCGGCTTGGCAATACCATATTCCTTGGGTAAGCTGCAATAATCAACCCATCTAGTTGGTTTGCTTTCTCATCAGTAGATACATATGAGACTGACACCAAAACACTTCAACCCCTTGTTTTACAGCGAGGTAATTTGGGTGATGGTGTAGGGGGTTAGAAGGGGGGAGCTCCAGCCGTTATGGACCAAGGGAACGCTGGACCAATTGCCTTGTTCTGTATGATTTATTCTCGATTGCCTCAGGGTGGACGAGCTTGCTTATTGGGTTTATGAGGACAACCAGATGATAAAGCTATAAAAACAAAGGATTAGGGATCGTGAACCGTCTAGGCTTTTTGGTATGCTGTTTTCGATATATATATATATATATATATATATGCTGTTTTCGAATAGAGAATTGTACTTCGAAAGAGGACCAGAAAAGCCGCAGTAAAATCAACTGAGAGGTTTACCACTAGTGTCAAACGTCCCACGCTTCAGAGGATCCGGTGCTGGGCACTGCTGACGAACTATCATGTAAGAGTCCCTATTGTACATCTAAGAAAATATATTGAATAATAGTTTAAAAAAGATCGAACGAAGGGCTGAGGCTTCGAGAAGACTTTGAAAAATGAATATTTTTTTCTTTTCTTATCATATCATATTCTGTTAAACAACTTTGATGACCTAAACCTCCTAGTTTTTGAGACAGGAACGTTGGCAGAGACTCTTAGGAGAATGACTCTACTCGACAAGGGATTTCATTATAGAGATTTGGGTTGAGTTCCAAGGGCATGCTGCCAGCAATCAAAACCGTATCTGGGTTCAGTTTCTATAAAACCGAGTGGATTTTGCTGATGATCGATGGTTATTCTCAGAAGCAATTTCCCCAAGGGCTGAATCTGGAACTCCCCAAGAACTCCCAAAACCCCCAAAGCTCATCAAGGTAAAAGCCCCAATGTAATTGAGAAGTTGAGAGAAAATTATAATCAAAACGTTATTAACAAACTCCAAGACAAAAACTGGACAAATTCAAAGAGCAAATTTCGACCGCAAGAAAAGCAAAACGGGGCCGGAAAAAAAGGAGGTCTGCACAGTCATCACTAACGCCATCGAACATTCCTCCTTCCCGTAACCAGAGAAGCTGCGTGGATATAAGGATGCTCAGAAAGAGGATTTTGGAGCGTAGCGGCTTCGGATCATAGATGTTAGACGTGGCCTGGTGGATGAGGAAGATGAGAGCCTCGCGATGGACAGTAAAAGCAGCAGTAAATTCCAGGTCCGTGCTTTGCCTCAGGGTAATTGAATTGATTTTTCTAAAAGCTTAGAACAATTTAAATTATTAAACTAGATATCTAAAACAATCAAACTTCATTTGTTCCAGTTATGTAGATGATACAAATCCCGGACTTATGTTGATCCTGGTCCGAGGTAAAGCATCACCAATCACGTACGAGTACAGCTGACCCCTCCTCCTCTTCAAGAAGCTCAGGAACATCAAATCCCTTCCTGTTCACAAACATGAAAGAAGCAGATCTACCACCATGAAGAAGACGCTGCTGTTGTGCTTTATCCACGGCTTCAAGGGCGATGACAACACCTTTGGGGATTTCCCCAAGCATTTACAGAACCTCCTCACCTCCACGCTACCTAAGATCAATATCCAGACCATTATCTACCCAACCTTTGACACCAGAGGAGATTTAGGAGAATGCGTTTCCAGGTTTAGAGATTGGTATGCAATGTTCGCTCTTGTGTTAGGGTACTGAAAAGGACGGACTGGCTAACACTTTCTACGTTAGGCTCCAGGAAAAGGTCATCGATATCGAAGTCACATCTCATACTCCCTCTCCCACCATCGATCCCAGCGTCCATGTAATCCTTATCGGGCACAGTATGGGCGGAATTGTAGCAGCAGATACCATTCTCTCGTTGACCAGCGACCAACCCATCGATTTCTCCTCCACGAGCTCTACCATCCAACCGCCTGATTCATCTACGCCACTTAACACCCTGATGTTTCCCTATATACGAGGCGTTCTTGCTTTCGATACCCCATATCTAGGAATCTCACCGGGGGTTGTGGCTCACGGAGCAGAAGGCCATTATAATGCTGCAAGTTCTGCTCTTACACAGCTCAGCGGATTGACAAGTGCGATTTGGGGAACAAATGCTGCTGCAAAGGCAACAGAAAACCCGGAAACGAAAGCGAAGAAGGCCCCTGCAGCTTTGCCAGCTCCGCCTGCATCACCAGCACCAGCAAGTCCATGGGCAAAATGGGGAAAACTGGCTCTGGCAGCAGGTGGTGTAGCTGCAGTGGCTGGAGCTGGTGCCACGGCGTTTGTCAACCGGGACAAAATCACTGAGGGATGGGGATGGGTTGGCTCACATCTTGAATTCGTGGGGTGTCTAATGAAAGGAGAGGAGCTTCGAAAACGAGTTTCTGGTATGGTCACCCTCAATAAGGAAATGGATGTTGGCTGGGCCAATCTTTATACACGACTCGGCAAGAAGGCTGTGAACAAGGAAACTGGAAGCATGGTTGGGAGTGTAATTGGAAACCAACGGACGTTTTGCAATTTGCCACGCAGTGATGCGAAGCTATATTGGAGAGAAACGATCAATGACAACGCTGGAGATGAAGCCGGTGCGCACATGACAATGTTCTTTCCCAAAGATAACCCTGGTTACCAGAGCCTCACCGAGTCCGCTCGAAACCTAATCGTAGGTTGGACTCGTGGAGAATGGTATGAATCCAGCATTGAAGACCAAAAGGCCATTGGCGCCGAAGAACAACTGGATTTGGGTTGATCTAGTGGTTGGACATATTCTGTATAGCGAAGAAATCTTGTTTCTGTATAACAAGCACCTGCGTTCCTTTGGTGGTTGGGCGGCTTCTAGTCAGGAATGGGCCTTTGAAACTTAGCGTTGGAGTTATGGAGATTTTTATTAGGTATGAACAATAGGTATCAATTGGGTATTGTTTTACGAGAAATGAAAGATAGTCTGAAATCCATCATTTATTCATTCTTACCCGCATGTGTACTTGTTGAACTTTATCGTTTCTCTCACATCTACCATCCGCTTCAATCACTGAGTCATTGTCCAGGAAACATTAAACATATCCCTCTTGTGGTTTCTCCTTTGCATTAAAGTTATGGAGTCCTTGAGAGTGACATGGTATTGTAACGAAAGGACTTTTGTTATGCTCTTCATTGATTCAAAAAGCCCTCATATTGGGACTATTTCAAGCACCTTGCGGGGAGTGCTCCGGTCGTGGTATGATGGTTTGAAGCAATGAGTCGAAATCGAGTCCATGGTGATGAGCGGTTTGGTGGCCGGGAGAAACAGAAGACTGGAACAAAGAATTTGGGGTGTGGAACAAGCTGATAGTTCATGCGGAAATGCAAAGGCAGGGAGGTACAATTGGCAGGTGAATACTAAGTATGTTTGAAGCATCAACCTCCAAGGAAAGTGCGCAGCATTAATAAGATGTAAGTTGCGATGTATTAATAATCCAAATCATCATAAATTGTATAGCTGGCATCGAAGATTATTATGTGGATAGTAGAATAGTACTCATATAATTATTTACCTGAACGTGGTAATCAAGAAAAAGGACAGAAATGCTTATATCTTGTCCTTTCTCACTAAACACCGAGGGCTTCACCAAAGGAAAGTACTGTCAAGCTGTTGCTCCTTCACCCCAGATATGCACCTTGCGGGCTTGATGCCTGTAAAGGTCTTCTATTTAAACCACAGGTTGAGGAGGCTATAGTTTCCAAACATACAACAACTCCCTTTACAGTACTTTCAGAAACGTAGGTTTTTGGGCAACCAACAGAAGTGCAAAGAATACCAGCACGTGTTTTGATAGCTCATCATCACAGAGCAGCCTATACGACGCAATGGGAATTCGGAAGTATACGGAAGCGGATCGTTTCTTGGGGGATTTAAATAACGAGAGGGCTTCTCAATCTACAACCCCTGGACCGGAGACGATGCCCTACGATTCTACTCAAGCGAACACCACGACAGATACCTTCTTCTTGAAGGGTATCCGATATGGTGTGCGATATCAAGACACCTCAACCCAAAGTTCCGGAAACACAAACTGGTTTCTAGAATTCTACAAGCCGACCGGAAGTTTCAAAGCTTTCTGCCAGCCAGGTGACCAGGTAGCTGTTTTATCGACTCTCACATTTACACCACGTCTCGCGAACAATTTTTATTTTCACACTGAGCAGTTACTGGTCTATTTCGATTTTGAAGATACTCATGTACTTGCGGATATCTGGGTCAAGTTCGAGGAAGCTTTGACATATGATCGGTTCATGGCGAAAGTATGTCTTACTGCACCAAATGTCAACCCCATTCACAGGTACGTATTTCCCCTATTCTATTGTTTGATTTAGTGCTAACTTTCTATATCGAAGCGATAAGTTGGACTTCCCGATTTGAGAGGCTTTTGTTGATGTACAATCTGCGCCAAGGTTGGTGAGGGAGTAATGGGTACAGGGCTTCGGATAGGCCATATTTTATAGCCACTGGCTGCTCGCATTCAGTTGGCAGCTGAAAAGTATGTACTTAAAGGCTTTTCAGAATGTTTTTCCTGGAGTGGAGCTAAGTACTCACGCGCGAAGACAATAGAGGCACCTTCATTGCGAATCTAAAAACTATGTGATGCTTCAGCGTGAAAGTTCAAGTTTTCGAGTGAGTTCAAGAGAGTTCTCGCCTCTCCTAAGCGACCGTGCCCCTAAATTGTACCTTCAACACGTGGCATCTCATTTCTCAACCCACCAGAGTGCCGATTGAAGATAAAGACCTTTGATAAAAAGAGAATTTTTACTCCCTGGCCTGTAATTGACGCATCAGATGATTTTGGATCCACGGAGGGGCACGTGCGCCAAGCAATACTACAAATCCCACTCAACTTGAGCAATGAGGGTACCTGCATATACACTGCAGTTTTTTTGAGTGGAACCTGGTTGTTGGGACTTAGTCTTCTCTGAGATTTGTTGAATATCTAGGATCCATGTCGCTAGGTAAGCTCGGATTCATTCTACGCTAAAAATGGGGGATGTTAATGGTGATAAGGGGAATCCATAATAAACCTTATTTCCCTTTCTAGACTTTCCCTCACTGAATTCTTTTCCATTCTCTTTCTTTCAAACCGAGGCACTTTCACAGGTAGGAAAATGGTTGCCCTTCTAGGAAATTGTGTGGGTCTTGCTTTTGGCCGGGGTTGATGCTTTTTCTAATGATAATGAACGACATGGAGTTTCGATTTATGCTACAGGAGACTTGTAAGTTATAAATTTTTGAATTTGCTGGGAAAACCAAAGTGGCCTTCTTTCTTCACTAAATTCTTACCCAAAAACAACAGAGCAAGCCAACCGTAAACCTCACCTGTATCCTTGACACCATCAAAGCACGTAATTACATCCGAGTAGGAACGACTGGAGACTACAAGACATTCACTTACAAAGTGACCAATTCGTCTATCCTCGCCAACATCACCTCCGTCAATACAACTTATATCGGAGCAGATATAGACATGGCCCTCTCAATCTCAACTACCCTCTCCCTCACATCACCTCCAGTCTTCGTGCCTTCCATTTGGGCAAACCTAACCACCGATCTCAAAGCCGGAAAGTTTGATATTGGAAGGGGAGGAGTATCCAGTGTAGTAGAAAGTTCAACTATCGTAGTTTTAGCGTAGTTTTAGCGTAGTTTTAAGATCCTAAAACAGCATATAGTTTTAGATGATTTAGTAGAACAAAGTAATAAAAGAGTAAAACTAACCACGTAAACTATCGTAGTTTTAAAGAACTAAGTTTAAATAAGCTAATTTAAGATATAAAAGAGTAATATTAATATACGAGAAGAGGCGTTCTAGCCTAAGAGGTATGGATACTATATCGAGTACTATTTAAGTTATTATACTATACTAGGAGAAATTA
This sequence comes from Hymenoscyphus infarciens, assembly GCA_001414345.1. Classification (NCBI taxonomy): domain Eukaryota; kingdom Fungi; phylum Ascomycota; class Leotiomycetes; order Helotiales; family Helotiaceae; genus Hymenoscyphus; species Hymenoscyphus infarciens. Next base: position 280,855 of record LLCB01000011.1, read on the forward strand.
TTATTATATCTAAATAGAATTCGTCAGTGTGGTCGATAGTATTTGCAATATTATACCACTACGATATATTGTTAGAAACCTACTTTAATACGTACTATTTATACCATTTAAATACCACGATATTCAACAATATTATCCTTTATATTGTTAGTATTTTAATCGATATTATAATAATATCGTAGTATTGCTAAGCCTAAATATTTAAGCTTTTTACCCCGGATTTTAACTCTACTTCTTTTTAGCCTTATCTTTTAAAACTATATAGTATAACGCATAGTGTAGAAAATATATTGCTAAATAGCTAGAATTATAAACCTATTTAAATTGAGTATTTTAAAAAAAGAATTATATAAATAGCTCTTAAACTAACCTAAGCAATATAAAGTAATAAATGTAGCCTATACGAGATAGATTTCTAGATATGTTTCTATTAATACTAAGTACTAATTCAACGATAACAACGTTAGATTAAAAGCTATAATATAATAGATTAGTATATTAAATTTATTAACTTTTACCTTTTAATTATATATAAAGATTAACTAAATCGATGTTTAAAAAATTTGGATTTTATACTACTCTAGCTAAAATTTATATATATTTCTATAAAACGATTTTATTTATTTAAATAAGGTTCTATATACTTAATTTTTATTTAATTAATATGTATATAGGCTTAAAAGATCGCCTAATACGCTTAGTTTAGGCTATATAGTATATAATAAACAACTTCTACTAATTATTTTATTAATATCTATTGTTGTTATTATATAGTTTTAAAGTGATAGAAGAGTATATAAAAAAGTGTAAATAGCCTTATTTTAAGAAAAAGTGGGTTTTAGCGCTTACGAGTTATTAAAAGATATACTGTATAATATCACGATATTACGATAGTATTATAGCGTATTTGGATACGTACTACTAGGATATTATAATAATATATTAATCTAAAATACTATAGTATTTTATTACGATAATACTATCGACTACACTGGAATTCGTACTTATCTTTATTAGTAGTACTAGTAGATATACGAAGTTATAATATAGTCTATATATTATATATTAAAATGAAAGTTCTTTATAAGTAAATTAATAACGAATAATCTATTTTAAGAATTTCTAAGATTACTAGAGAGTATTAATAGCTTTAGTACTAAGTTTTTAGTTTAGTAAAATAGCTAAAATATACTTAAATTACTATTATTTCTTATATATAAACTATAGTATAAATTTATATACTCTACTAGTAGTAGTAGGGTCTAAATTAGAGAGTAAGAGGCTAGCTAATTAGAAGGCTAGGATTTACTAAAATAAGCTTAAAAAGGCTTAGCGTACCTCTTTTTTCTACTCTAGAATTGCTAGAATTTCTAGAATTTCTATACTACTTAGTTTATAAAACTACGTAGTTTTACCCACTAAAACTGAACTAACCAGTAGTTTATTTAATTTTCTTAAAACTAAGCAAAAAAACCAAAAACCAACTAAGTAGCTACTTAGTTCAGTTAGTTCTATAAGAACTATACAAATCTTCTTTACGGGGAATATCAGTAACTCACGCCCGTGAACGGACCGCGTATTTTTCATCTCCCATCCAGCGAGTGGGGAAAATTGCATGCATTCGTTGTACCGACTCAAGCATACTCACGAGTCTTGATGCTCTTGATCAAGCTGGTGTGAAAATTGCTATCAATCCAGGGGGAACAAATCAAGCCTTCGATATTGCCAATTTTCAGAACGCCGAGTTTGTGCTTGTGGCGGACAACAATGCGGTGTATCAGACAGCGATTGATGGTACTGCGGATTCTATGGCCAGCGATGTGATTGAGGCTGGGCTACAAGTCAAGCTTCACGAAGGAGTTTTGTGCGTGGCAGGAGATACTTCTTCACCCTGGACGTATGAGGAATTAAGTTATCTCTTGCCAAGGGGTGATCAAATTTGGAAGGAATTCGTTGATACTTACTTGGGTAAGGATTCAACTTGGAGGTGGAAACTGGAATACGACATTGACAAAGTGGATGGATTTTGGTTGGTCGAGTGTGTAAGAAAGAAGTATCACTGTCTCTGTTGAAGTGGTGAAAAGAGGATAAATAGAAAATAATCAGTAATAAGATATGTCAAAAAACGTTGCCAAATTTCATGAACCAAGAGAAAATACCTCTAGGCATCTTTGGGAGGATGGCAGAGCAATATAAAATCCGAGTTTTATTGCACCGTGGAGAATGCTGAGACTTACACATCAACACCAAAAATTCATGCCAGCTTGCGTAAGCGTTTTAGCAAAGAGGAATGACTTGAAACTTTTAGTAAAGAAACTTCCTAGAAGTTATTACACCAGAAAGCTTAGGATAAAATGACTCAATACAAAGGACTTACAATAGTATTTTTATACTTAGTATCTGTCCGTCCTTATCCTCCTTCGCTACACCACGAAAATTATTGAATTGTCCCTGACTTTCGAGGTATATTTAAAGGATAACAGAGAGTCAGGTGGCTAAAACTAACTAAAAGGGGACTGACAAATAGTCGATAGCAAAGATCATCTAGGCGGCATGGCTAAAGTTGTACTCTAAATTTTTCTTGGGATGAAATCTATACTTATATTTACTTTTTTATCATCAAAACCTGCAGAGCCAAGGCTACCACCATCCCCCCGGATAAATAAACCGGCCAATTCCAAACTCCAATTGCAATTCCGCACAAAACTCCATTTCACCTCCCCTATAATTCTTCCAATCAACTAATCCCTCTTCCTCTCCTTCCCATCAGTCTCCATCTCCTCAACCACAAACCCAAAATCCGCCTCTCCAACCAATTCCCTCACAGCATCCACCAACTTTGCCAGATCATCTCCAACAAGGCTAGAAGCCACTTGCATCACGGCATAAGCACTATATCCTGGTTCTTCTACATGCCTAGCATCTAGAATTCCCTTATCGAGTGCTTCAAGTCGTTTTGTAAGATCAAGGGAGGCTGGTAGTTGGAGGTAGGGAGGTAAAGGCTGTCCTTGAGTTACGGAGGCGGAAAGGAGTGTCAATGTCGAGGTTAGGGAATGTGAGGTTGGTGAGAGGCGGGAGACTACGGATGAGAGGTCGTTGATCCATTTTCGGCTCTCAGGGGAGAGTGTGCTATAGTTTTTTAGTAGGGTTTTCAAAATGGGAAAGTAAACATCCTGAGATTGAATAAATAGGAATCCGGACTATTCGGGGTACGTACTTTGGGTTTTCAAGGCCATTTCCAGTAGACCAGCTTTGAGTTGCGTAGGAAATCAGAGAAAGATAGTTCATGATGCTTGAAGTAAAAAGTTAGCAATATAAACAAAGCCAAATGGGCTCCGCAGAAAGAAGAACTTGCAACCGACTTACTTTGTTGCTCGTAGAATGATGTTCTCGTAGGCTTCCTACAAACAATTAGTAAAGGTCTGCGGTTTCAAACGTCAGGAAACTTGCCCTTGGGAACTTTCCACCAATAGTCGGCTCCCATTTCTCCCATTCGGCGTGTTCTAATAATGTCAGCAAAAGGGTTGAGACAAAAAGGTGTGTTGGATTAGGTGGGCTTACGTTGTAGAGAAGGAAGAAGTATCAAAAGCTTTCCGAATATCTTGTGTCGAACGTGATCTAGCCTTCGTCCTGGAGATGTCTTCAGCTCCATATTTCCCTCAGTGCCATCCATTCTTGCACGGATCGTTGAATGTACGACAGCATGAAAATTAGCCAAAATATACAATGTTGAGCCGAGATCTCTGCGAAGCCATGATCTATAGAACATAAGTCAGACATCCAAACATCAAGAAAGAAAGCATCACATACCTATCAGTAATTGGATAAGGAAAGATTGTCCAAATAAAAGCGACCAAAGAGCCACCAGCTACCGCAGCCAAACGATAAGGCGCAAGTATATATATTGGATAATATGGTTGACCGCCAGCAGCTGCAGCTTTCTGTCCAATTTTCTTCACTTGAAGCTCATAACCGACAATTAGGACTTGCGTGACGATACAAATTAGCCATATTACTGTGTGACGTGGATACTTCATGAAAAAGTACATCTCGACGAATATGAACAGCCAGAGGAACACGATCACGCCGGGCGTATGTTCGTTAGGAATGTACCATATTATTATGGACGTAACCCTGCATTATTATTCAGTTAGTTCTTTCATTTCCAAAATTGGTTGAAACTAACATTGAAATAGCAGTTCCTAACACCCGTCCTATGAAACCGAATGTTGACTGACCGCTGGTCGGTGTCATCCCTATCGCAATGATGAACATAGCCCAGACAACTAAGTGATGATGTTAGCTGAATTATCGGAGACACCAGTTTCAATACATGCGGGGGGGTTTCCGAATATTCGTGGAGTTTCCAAAGACAGAAACAAGATTCCACTCACGTCTTTGCTCCATGAAAAAAGTATGGGAGTTCTTCAAATAGGCCACAATTCCAATCGACATTGTCGCGCATGCAACTCGAAAGCCGAAAGCGGACTCAGCCGATCCGAGTATTCTGGGGATGACTCTAAGGCCATTTCCAAAGTGTTGCCATGAGGTAGTTGGAGGTAGATGCTCTGGGTCCTTCCTAGGACCAAAGCCAGAACCCATGTAAACATTGTGAGTCTCGGTTCCTATTGAATCGGCGGCTTTCGTAATGTTAGTCTGTCATTTCATTCAAAAGCTCAACAGTTTTCAAATTGTGCTCACATTCTGTGTCTACTGACGGCCCTTCTTGACCCACGGACATGATCCATTTCTTGAGTCTTTTTTGCCCAGGCAAAATGAGACGATTCTTCTTCATAGTGCCATCTTCCACTTTCTTTTCGGCGAATTTGATCAGGTTCGTTATGGCAAGACCAACTGAATATAGCTATTGGGAGGTTGGTGTTAGCGTAGGTTCGTAAAACATTCGGTACCTTTGGGCGAGCAACAAACCAGAAATTCGAGGTATAGAATAAGATAAAGCTGCTGTTGATCACGATGATGTTTTTTTTCATCCGGTTGAGAGTAATCCTCCATAGCAGAAGGTATATTCATAGAGTCGAATTGTTCCTCTGACAGCCCCTTTTCTCTAGCCCAAGTCTTCAGTGTCTGTCCCCTTTTCCCATAAAACTCTTTCACTCGCTTCCCAAGATAAGCACCAAACTCCTGTTCTCCAGGCTTCGGGTCCTCGCTTGCGCTTTCTTCGATGTCTTTTTTCTTCTTCTTTGGCGGGGTTGTAAGCTCGAGAAGAATAGCAGCATGCTCGAGACCCTGGTCCATTGCTTCAACTACGATGGCGAAGGGTTCGTGCATCGTCTTCATCATCTCATTCCAAACCCTTTTCTCTTTCTCTTTCTCGTCGAGATCCACCTCTTGCCATTTGTCTGTTTCTTCGTACTTCGACTTCGTAGCATGAACCCACCCTCGACGTTCGGCAGTCCTCTCGAAGATGTCAACAATAGTACTCAAACCCACGAGAGGAATCAAGATGCCGCGCATCAGTGTAAAAATCTCATCAAGGTCTTTTGCATCCAACTTCCCCCAAGCCGTTTCTCGCTTCGCGAATGGCAAGTCTCCAAATAATTTCCCATGTAAGCCTTTCAGTCCCTCGATTGCAACTTTAAGAGCTTGGGCTTGTGGCGTTTGGGTATGAGCTGGTTTCTCCTTCCCGTCGCTATTTTTGGTTTTCTTCTTTGTGCTGGTCTCATCGGTGCTTTGCAATGGGGTGAACATGTCACTGCTCTCTAGACTTTGCAGATAGGCTGTCTGCGCCTTCAATGCACCTCGTATCGCACCAAAGTAACCCTCAAGCTCCTTAAAGACTACTAGACGGGAAGACATAGGAATGATAATGAGATGCACTCCTGTGGATATACCAAATGCAGTCAGAAACCCCGTGAGCAATTCTGGAAGATAAATACCGTTAGCACACCACTTAATTAAACGTCTTGAAAACTCCTAGCACCAGAGGGTGTAAGCATACGTGGCAGATATCGGTGTTGATTTGCTATTCTACAAATGCTCCAGAAGAATGATGAAGCCTAAATGCTAATTATTCTAAACCAACTCGCACAATATCACATGTTTTACGAAGTGGTTTGGAATGATTAGTGATTCTCTGAGATATTCTAGTACAGTGCTTCCACTGACAGCCACGAATGGCTACACCCACTGGTGCCAGTCTTGAGGGCAACACACGAAAACCAAAGCACTTACGTTTGATCAAAGCTTCGCCTTGGGAAATTGTTGAAAACAAGGGTCCGTATGTGAAAGCAACATTCGTGAAAATGCCATACAAAATGACCGGTAAACCCAAAGCGGGATACTTTGCTCGAAGATAGTTGACGGAATAGATGTTGAAAAAGAGCCATATAGCGCAAACCGCTGATTGGGAAGAGTTGTAGGTTGCAGTAGAACCAGGAGTGGTGGTGTTTTCCCTCGCTTTGATGCCTGTCCAAATCCCAAGAAGGGCGATAGCAGATCCAATGCATATTCCTGAGGTGTTCAGAATGAGGTTCTGCATATATTTTGCGCGCGGCATTATCGGAAGACATAGTATTGTAATTATAGGAATGAGGTATCCGAGAGTTGAGAATGTCGCTGCGACGGAATCGGCCTCATAAAACGCCTTTGTAGAGTTAGGAATTCAGCAAAGAAAATTAGAAGTGTTTAGTTCGCAAGCAAAATATACATACAACTCCAATGATAGGGGCAACGCTCCCTCTACAGTCCTCTGTTAGCCGTTTTCTCCCTCGATTGACTGGTGCATTACTTAAACATCATCATCAGCATCCCAGAATTGAGCCCGGTTTTATCCCAGGCTTTCTTCAGCATCGATCCTTTCTTCTCTGGAACTTCATCCTTCTGACTGGAATTTCTAGCTTTGTCGAGTTTCTCTCCCTCGCTGTGGTCACTGCTGGAGATATTCGCAGACCGCTCTGCATTCTTTATAGCTTCATCATTGTTTACCCTCGCCTCTGTCCCTTCCTCCTCACTGCGACGTTCTGCATCTTGTCCTGGCTCTTTTTGCGGTTGTTTCGCTATCTCCATGTTCGCGCGGGGGTTCGTCCAAATCGGGCAATTCGTAACCAATCTTCTCTAAAATAGGGGCTTTCAGCGCAATTGCTCAAGCTCAATTACCATTGTACTATTGTCAAAGTTGAATTGTTATTTTCCTTCTTAAGAAGATCCCTCAACTCGGCTGAAATATTTGTGGTTACTGTTTTACAGACCACTGACGTCGATTACAGGGAAGATCGGGCTCGGAGCGGGCGAAAAGTAACCTCCGAGCCGATAATTCAGTGACAGTGCCGTCGTTCACTTGTCGGACACAATCTTTACCTATTTATTTTGGGAAGAGTTGCATTTATGAGATTGTTGTACACAATGAGTTGGTGCCTTGTTGCTTAAGGATGTATAATGCGTTGCTATTTAATTTAAAGCTCCCCCGCTCCCCCGAGGTGTTGATCATCGCTTAACGCCCTCCTGCTTAGAAGAATATTTTTTTTTTGGGGGGAGGGGGAAGGGGGGGGGGGAAGATTAAAACATGGTGATAGCAAATAACAAAACACACTGGAAAAGGGGGTTCATTCTACCAGCCTACACTACTCTTGGGCGGGGCTTTGCTTGGTAGGTTTAAATCTCACTCGAGTTTGTTTGTCTGGCTTCGGGGATCAGCCGACGACACTATGTGTATTACTATCAAGTTGTTGACTCTCAAAGCTTTTGGGGTACTTGTGACTTGTAACAGGTGAGCGTAGTAGTAAGTATACTAAGGTATATAGCTTCAACGTTACCTGTAGAATAATATACTAAAAAAGAGTGCGGTTGAACCCGGACTTTATTGGCTTCCGGCACTCTTCATCAAGAGACTTTGCAAGTCAGGTACATATTCGAGTATTCAGCTTCTCTTGAGGCGACGCTCCTTCGGTGGTATTTCCGTTATCTGAAAAGTGTGCTTTCCACTGACAGGCCTTGAGTAATATAGCAACTGCACATGTCACTCCCTGCATTAATCTCCCTCGAAGAACGGCCGATTGCGGTGTTGTTTAGCTAGCTCGCTTCACGTTGTCGCCCCTCAAAGCAAAGCTCAATCTCATCTCGGAAACCCGCAAAGGAAATGACCCAAGTCAGTCTCAGTTAATCATATTTTATCCCCTCAAAACCCCTCACCTCGGTCCAATCTCGACGACACCGCTTACTCATCCAAGGCAATTTTTTTTAGCAACAATTAGGAAAGCAAAGAACAATAAACCAGAGAGTAGCAAAAGGAGATTTCCGGGAGTGGAGGTCACTCAATCCATGTCGGGTACTTGTAATGACAACGAAGCCTCGGCTCAACTCTGTGCCAAAAGTGAACCCCACCAAACTACAACCAAAAAAGAATTGTCACAAGCAGATCCCAAGGAAATTAGAGAATGATAGTTTCTATTCTGCCATCCACCGATCATGGTCCTTTCTATGCCATTGTCAGAAGAAGGTAGACACATTGATCCGAGCAAAAATTCTACCATCATGGATATCAAGCCAAATCATTCCTCCCCCACCATCTCCACCAATCCCCTCTGAACGCCGCGAAAATAAATGTAGTATTTCCAGTTTCCCAGTGTGGCCCCCAGTACTCCATGCTTTCCATGCAATGCAATAATTGTGAGACAAAAAGAAACCCTTGCCCTGCTATGCCCTTGATTATGTGCTGGTAGGAAAAAAGAGAAACTCCGTGCCCAAGAAGTCATTTACGCCGCGAAAAGTCCAATCCATTTGTCCTTCAACTTCACCTCCGACTCGCAATCCTCGACAGAACAGACAAGGACCTTGCTGGTTCTGCCGTTTTTGTTCGTCTTTTCGACCTCGCGGAATTCGACGTCCTCGTGGGGATGCTTGCCGTGTTGGGTACGATGTTGGTAGCATCTGTCGCAGAAGACCTAGGATTCAATTAGTACTAGATTGAAATGCGTGGGAAGAAAACATACATGGCCGCACTCCTTGATAGCCCAGAAAGCGTGTTCTTCTCGGTCCTTCTTGGTTGGTGCTCTGCCGCCTTTCTTGACAACCGGTGCCTCGACGTCTCCCTTGAAATTGACCAGTTCCTCATCGCAGCTGGGGCAGACTATGACATCGTCTTCTTTTGGAGATCTCGTGAAGCCCTCGCGAGCTGGAGGGGGAGGGACATGCTCAGGTTTGCGATTGCGAATGGCGGGGTTTGCGTAGTTCATGTTGGGCATGTTTTGGAATGCGTCGCCCATACCGTTGATGCCAATGCGTTGTATTTCTTGATAAAAGTTTTGGGCTGCTTCCTGTGCGTGTTGTGCGTGGATGGCTTCGTGGGGGTCGCCAGGTCGTTCGATGAAACCAAGAACCGCCCGAACGGCTTGCAGTGGGTTATGGAAGGCTCTTGCGAGTGGAAGGTTGCGCGCCTGGGGTTCGGCGGGGAGAAAGAGGGAAGGTGATTCTTGACGACGGTGAATATGTCCTCGGCCATGGCCATGCTGATTTCCCCGACCAACAACAGGTAGTCTCCTCTCGCCAGTAATCATGATTTCCGGCTCCATGTCGTCCGTCAAATCAACAATAGATGCGTCCCTCCTTTCGAATTGTGGAGGTCGGCGGGCTCTTCCACCGTTGAGGCGGTTTCTTTGGGGACTGGTGGCTTCTTCTGGTTCGTCCAGGTCTTCGGTGAGATCGATTATATGATGATCGCGGTTGACTGCACGCGGTGGTCGAGGTCGTGAATTGCCAGACATAACTGCGGAGGGTCCAGGTCTAGCTGGAGGGATGCCTAGGGGGCTACGAGGGTTTGAAGTGGGACGTCGGTTGAGGGAGGAAGGCGCGATTGTATCAGGGATGTCGTTGCTCGATGCACGGTTTCGAAATTGAGGGTGCTGTGAGGGCGGATTCGACCAGTTTGAGTTTGAATTTCGAGATTGATTTAGGGACGGCGAGCGATCGGCCTGAGGCTGAGGCATCTCCTGGTGGGACATCTCCTGGAAAGATCTCTGAATCATAGCGCGTCAGCCAGTCTTGTCCATTGCAAAAGGAGGAGGCATCACCTACCTTGTGGCGTCTACCGGTGGGTTGTTCAGACCTTGAATCCATCCCGCTGCTAATGCATTCTCTTACAAAACTTGCCTTCCTATGTTTCTTCTCCCACAAGAATGAACAGTGTCGAAGAATGAACAGTGTCGAAGAATGAACAATGTTGGTCAAGGCTAGATTACCTTGGAGCACCACAGGACTTGTATGCGCTGACGCTGGCTGTCGCCCTGACTTGGGGGCAGTTTGGTGATGTCAGGCTAGGAAGTGTTGGAGTCGGTTGATTTGCAGGTGGTGGGTTAGCAATGGGAGAACTTCGGCTTTGACAGGCAACTCTACTTTTTCGGATTTAGGGGATAACATAAAAGCTCTTCCTGCTTCTTTGCCACTCACAGCTACGGTAAACCATCATATAGCAATCAAAGCGAGAGAAAAAACACCCCACTGAACACCCAGCGAAACCCCCTAACTATGAGATACACTACTCTTTGGCTACTCCTTTTGTCATTCATTGATCTCCTCTGGTGGTGCCCACTTAGCGCCCTGCCTATGTTATGCTTTTTAAAAATACACGTGGGAAAAAGAGACCTTGATTTTGCTTTTACTCGCAGAGAAAATCCAGTCCACCAAACTCCATATCCCTCCATGCCAAATTACCCAAGTACTGTGATGACCCCCGCATTGTCGACAGTCACCAAAGTCTTTGCCTCGGATCCCCATTCAATAGCGACTGCTGGAACCGCCGTGCTAATGACATCGGTCCAAGACTTGGTTGCCTTGGTGTACTGCGAGATAGTCAAGCCACGAGGTCCAGAAGCTGCCAGGTATTGTCCAGTGTAGTCCCACTGAATGCTGTCAACCTGTCCACCGATTTCCAACACCTTGACCTGTGAAGCCTTGCCCTCCTTTCTCAAATCAAAAATAACCACACTGTTAGATCCCTTGGCAACAGCCGCGAACCAAATGCCATTTTCTGAAAAGGCCACATCTTGAACAGGGCCACCCAGTTCGAAATTTGCCGCGTTCTCTCCAGTCTTTGCGTGGAAGAGCTTGATTTCTCCATCAGTACCCCCTGCAGCAAAAAGATGGCCGTCTGGGTGGAAAGCGGCAGTGGTGAGTTCTACAGTAACATCAGTATTAGCTCACTGCCTGAAAAGAGGGCAAGCTAGAATTAGGCAACATACCTGAATCTGTATAGACCTGAGTCACAGCCTTTCCTTCAACCAAATCATAAAATACAAAGCTCTTGTCAACACCCACAGAACCTAAAATGTCGCCACCTGGATGTATCGCGAGGGCGTTGGCACTGCCGGCGTGGGATGTGAATGTGACTTCCTTGTCTCCAAATACATGAACCGCGCCAGAGGAGGTCGAGACAACAGGTTGGTCACCGTACCAGACTGCATCTGTGACAGATGATTCCGCCTTGTATGACTGAACTATCTTTTTCTCCGGGATAGAGTAGACATTAGTAACTCCTTCGGCTCCACCAACAACCACAAGTTCGCCGGCCTCATCAACAGCGAGAGAGGCTGTTCCACCAGAGAGAGGCTCGGATGCATTTGCAACCCCAAACTTTTCAATCGTTTCCGAGTCCACCCAATCTTTGGGCACAGTCCGCTTTCTTCGGCCTTTGGAGAGCCTTGAACATATTAGCATGGTCAGTGTTTTACAAGAGGTGGAGCACATACTTCTCTTGAGTTGCCTCAACCTTAGCAATAAGATGCTCTGGCAAACCCTGACTATCAATTTGCATAGCATCGCCATTTCCAACAGCACCTGCGCCGACTGTGACCTTGGAAAGCGCATCTCGAGATTCGTCCCGTTCCTTGGTCAACCTCGCAATTACTCTCACAGCAGCATCGTGCTGGTATAAAGCCGTCGCTAGCTCTTGACGTGTCTGATTTAATTGTTGTCGTAATGTGAAGGACTCGAGGGCTAACGCATCCCATTCGTTTTGGAAAGCGGAGAGGAGGGAGGGAATGGATGTGAGGGTTGGTGGTCTTGGGGTGACTATGCGGGTGGTCTTAAGGTCGATGAGATCCGTAACCTCTAAGTCATCTCCATTGACAGGATCCTTGTGGTTTTCTGCAATATATGCTTCGATTAGGCGTTTCTCGTAGACAATTCCTAAAATTATCGGGTCAGCCTCGCGTTTTTGAAGCTATTCGGCCAATATTACCTGATTTCGAAGAAGCCACAGGCTGTTGCGGCGCCTCACCAGAGACTAAAGAACAGTTAGTCGCGTCCTGACATATCTGCGAAGGCTCGAAGAAACTTACTTGAGCACAACATTTTGATATTTTGGTAGTGGTGCGAGACGATTCGCTCTGGCGCATCACACAGCTCGTTGGGGGACTTTTTCGGAGTCGCGAACCCTTAAATAGCGCTAGTCTCAATTGGGAACAACTCTTGGCAGGTGAACCAAGTTACGATGGAGAGCGAGGCTCGTTCATTATTACCTACATCACACGTCAAAATCCCAGACCAAATTTATACGTTTCCTCCAATTGTCCTGAAAGGCTTCTCAAAATGTCTCAATTTGAACTTCCTCCGATCTCTAGCGTTCCTGATCTATCTACTATCGAACGCGCAGCTGTCCTTGACGCTCTGTTTGAACCCTGTACTGCTCTTCATACCTTATCTCTGGATCTTCTTCATACTCAGACTTTCCCATCATACAACGATCTCATTGCAAGTGTTGGAGTTCAATTGACAGAACTCTCCGAGAGCGATTCTACCAGTGATACACAATGGCTGGACAAAATCCTCGGAGCTCATCCACGACTGGGCGAGAAAAAAGTTGAAAGTGCACAATCTCAAGCTGAGCAAGCTCAGTTGAATACCGGAGGCGAAGAAGAGGCAGCAAAGTTGCGAAACCTCAACCTCGAATACGAGAAGAGGTTCCCTGGTTTGAGATATGTGTATGTTTTGAAATAACCCCTTCCTTCAGTTTGTTTCTGTTTTCAGGAAAAAGCTGATTCATTTTCAGTGTTTTTGTCAATGGGAGATCAAGACCCGTCATTATGGAAAACATGCGAGAGAGGATCGCTAGAGGAGATATCAAACTCGAGAGAGCAGAGGGTATCAAGGTAAGAGCTCAAGTGAATGGTGGAAGTGATGCAGTTTGTGTTGACTGATGACTGGAAGGCAATGTGTGAAATCGCAGCCGATCGCGCGGTCAAAAATGCACCTGTTTCCCCCCAACCCTTTCCGTCCGCCCAAAGATATTGATTCATATACAATTTTGCGGACGCCAACCATGCAAATGCAGTACCATTACAAACCCGTAATTATCCCCGTATCTGAACAAAAACACCATCCCCTTGTCGTTCTTTTTCCCTCAACATTTCGGCGATATCTTGCTCCACTGGTTGAGGCAGTGTATCAGGTAAGTCCTGTGTTGAAAGGCCGTCGATAGCGTCGAGGTAATCATAGTCATCCCCATCGCTCGTTATTGGATTCATGATGTTGAAATCAGAATAAATGTCAGACATTTCCTCCGTGCCTTCCTCCCCGCAATGGCTCAGTTCATCCTCCAGATCAAGAGCGTCATAGTTGGACAGACCGAGCGGGGAAGGCGGAGGTAACTCGTGGATTCGAGGCTTCTGAAGCACAATCTCCCTGAATGACAGCATTGCCCGGCCCTTTTCCTGCTCAAGGCGAATGTAGTCCTTCGCTGCGTCCATTCTCTTCTTCACTCGGTTCATAATAGCAGCCTTTCTCAGTTCGCTTCTTCCCAGAGCGTTGTTCTTCGTTCCCAGCACCGCAACTTTGGAAAGCCCTCGGTTTACGATATTCGTAGCTGGTTCAGAGAATGGCCGACTCAGCCGGGAGGTGATGAGATGCAAACGTAGACGCCTTTTCTTCCTTCCTTCGTTTCCATCGCCATCCACATCAGACAAGGCTCGTCGACGCTTGAAGGGCCGGTCGGTGGGAAGAACAAATGGTAATGGACGGTCGAAGGCAAATTTGATTGACGGGCCAGTGCAGAGGTCGAATGTGAAGGTGTCTCTGCAAGAGGGGCCGTCAGAGAGGGTTTTTACCATGCTCACGTGTGTCGTGGGTATGATGATATATGTTGGTATTCAGATATGGTATTGCGGCCGTTAGATCGGGGTCATCATCTCCTCCACGAAGATGAGCACTTGAAGACAGACGCTCATTTGGACTTTCGCCGGAAAGGCTTTGGTGGCAGTGGGAAGACCGGTTTGCTGGTCAATGGTGGTTTGCTCAAGGCCCAAGGAGTATGTGGAGGAAGAGGAGAGAGAAAAGGAGAGGAAGCGACCACGAGAGGAGGCGGCGACTAGACCTACTCGTAGAAGCTAGAAGCTAGAGTCCGCCGACCTGGGTTGGGCTCAATTCATCCCGCATTTTTTCAGTCTCTGTATTGCCATTTGCGGGGAAACTGCATTCTGCTGCAGCATGGGGACCCTGTTCCAGCGACTTGGTGAAGCGGTGGCCAATCCCAACCCCGGTTGTAAAACAAATGTGTAAGAATGTGCACCATCGTGGTCACGGGAGGGTTATTGGGAATTCCGGGAAAACGCCTGGAAAACGCCTGGTTTCCCTCTGGCACACGACACGACACGAGCCCTGGTCGACTGAGACCGCTTGGGTCGGCAAAGCGCTCTTTCATCTGCGGCGTTGGCGGCGTTGGGATACCATCTCCAAGGCACTTTGCAGGAGAAAAATTGCTTTTTCCATCCAAATTTTACGTTTTCGATGAGGCTGACTGGACCTCTCGTGGACCGCGAGACCAATGTCGTTTGGGTACGGAGGTACAAGGGCATGCCAGCGAAGAGCCACGCCACGGATCGACGTTTGCTCATGCGCAGTGCTTTCAATTCATTGCTTTTCTGCGGAGAGCTCGAGGACAGAACCTTCAGAAAACACCCATCGAACTCCGGCAGAAGGAGATTCTGGTGATCTGTTTCACCGCTATTCTTTTTACGGTATTTTTGGCAATGATATAGCAATGTATTGCATGGTTCATGGGACGACAGGCTGGTCAAAAAAAGGATTTCATTCTTGAGTTCCAAATGCTGCTGCTGATGTTGGATCGACCCTTTTGGGTGATTCTGGAGAAAGCTGGGGTTGTGATTCGTAAATCTCCGGTCAGCTGTGTCTGTCGAATTGAGTCGACCCGGTCTCGGCTTTCTTGCTGACGGATTGTTATTGCGCTTTTACTCGTTGTGTTTTCGGTGGCTTCCTCGTGTTTCTGGGCAAGGACCCGGCCGGGTGTCACTGTTCTGTGTTTCTGTAGCAAGTCTTGATGGCATTCCGACACTGCTGTCCCCTTTGAGGAATTCTTTTTCTTCTCTCAAACAGCCTGGGAGTATTCGTATCCCCTCTGTACAGGCCGACACAATCTAGACTCCTTATGTCCGATTCCTACCCACCTCTCACGTTTCCCATCTTCTTCGTCTCTATTATCTTTTAGAGGAAGGGAAACATGATATACTTTAACGGAGGTCCACTCCGTGCCAATTGTCTGTCCACCTGACACGACCCTCAGCGGTGTGGACTTTTTCCTGATTATGCGAGTTGGTGATCTGACATACAGTACCTTGTGTTCCATATAGGTAGGATTTATTCGAATCAGCAAATGGGATGAAGCAGAATTCCGAAAGGGATATTTGCGATGTGGAATGTTACGCCGATTTGAAGAAGTGAGGTGTGAACAGCCTTGGGGTGTACGAAGTTGATCTTCGCGACTGGGTCCATTGAGAGACGATATTACTGCGAGTGAGAAAACGGGGAAGTGACTTAGATAACGTTAATGGCTAGAAGCGTATATCGAGAACGTTCTTCGTGGATTTTCAATTGAGGCAGATCCATTTGAATACATATTGTGTAGAGTTCTACTGTTTTTGACTAGTTGTTTGCCGTTGCTAGGTTCTTAACGTCTGTGTACCTTTGGTTGTGATGTAACTATTGAACTACTGTAATACAGCATCACCAGCAGTCACCAGACTTGGTTGCATAGGAAGAGTCACACAGCCTTCTAACTTACTTGTACATTTCCATCTTGTATTTTGTATCTCCATTCATTTCTCATTTCCTCAAAAAACTTTTCCCGCAATCCTGTTTTTCAAGTTCCACACAACTCAACCCATACAACCCTTACCGAGTAGATACAATGGTACATGCACACACGGAGCAACGGCCACCAATCCAAAGACCGATTTCCATCACGAGTAACCGAGTTTCCGTGAGCCACGAATGCCACGTCAGCTTTTGATTGGATTGGGGATTTACCGTGGGTTTTACGGTGTGCATTTACGATATTGAGGGTGGTGTAGATGGTGACGAAATTGGCTGTGGTATGGGGGTGGAATGAGTTGTGGAAGGAGGTTGGAGAGTGATTTTGAATTTGATTCCTCCAATGGGGGAGGGAGGCTTGGTGGTGTGATTTGGGGTTGATGGGTGTGATGTAAGGTAGTGTGGTGTGGCTTGGGTGTGATGAGAAAGGAGAAAGGGGAGAGCTCGGGGTTACACCGAGGAATACGGGGTACATGGGTACTTCTGCTGATGTCGAGATGTAGTTGTCAACACGACCTTTTCATCTGGAGGGATATGTGAGAAGGGTGCCATCTAATTTATTCTTTTCAGTAACACCAAAATCATAAGCCAGCCATGGCAAGAAAAAGAAAGAATGCCACTAAGAAGTTAAAAGAAAATTGCTTGACTTGAAAAGCAGCACTCCACTCCCTATTTCTCGCTTAAACGAGCATCTACACATAGCTGGGTAAAGCATGGAGTCACCCTCCGCTACTTCCATCATGGTGCTATCTCCGACCCCACAATTCCAACTCGAGTTTGGTAACAAATCAACCGCAATACACAAAAATGTCCAGCATCTCATGTCGCCTCGTGGAAGATTCGCGCAAGACGTAAGTCGTGAGCAACAAATGAACCAGCGATAAGTTGTAAAACGTAGATATGGACTAAAATTAAAGTTAGCTTTTGAGCACAAAAGTTTCGATGATACGCCTCGAATACGAATTAATCTTGTAGCCCTTTCAAGTTACACGGTCGCTATTCTGGCAATTAGTTGGCGTCATGTATTTGGTTCGATAGCCCTGCCTATTCTTCTTTGTCAAAATTTCTCATCACCCCCGATGCCTTAGTCAAAGTACTGCCAACCTTGATTCGAGCAACCACTGCTTACTTGAATCTACTACTTATGTTTACTGATGAGTCGATATCCCTAAATTCTTCTCCCAACGGTGACCGACGACGAACTAAAAACCAGACACTCTAATATCGAAGGCTGCCAAATACTTATCACAGGCGTGCAATAGAAGTGAAGTCCTAGGGTCATATTTCTCTAATTGCGCGTTGGTAACCAGGCTTTGCGCCTCGAGGTCTACATGTGTGGAGTCGTGGTGATTAATCGAAAGCCTGAGGCCGAGGGCGGGTCATCTCAATTGTTGAAGGAATAAGGACCCTGAAGGCATAGAACTATACGGGAGCGCTTATATCGGTTTGATAACAAGTAGAGAAACGAGGAAATTAATATTATATGTAGCGTCACCTAGTGAAGGTGATATTACGATTTTTCTTATGAACCGAATTAGTCACTGAAGCAATCAATCAATACTGAATATAATAATCTAAACTCTTAATAGCGCTTTCAAACTTGAGAAGTTCAGAGTGGAAATTTTATCTATCAAGGTGCAATTGAAATCTAGAGAGAAAGATATGAATAATGAAACTGTAGAGCTATCCAGTGTTTTTGGTTTCCTATCCTAGCCCGTGTAAGTCAGGCTAGGATAGGCTAAGTAGACCTTTATTAAAAATTTGAGTAATCTTTGATAAATGAAGTACTGAAAAGACTTATAGACCTTATCTAAGTAACACTTTTCTCTCTTTTATTTAATAAGCAGGTTATTTATAACTAACGTTGCTTCTTATATACTTATAATCAAATATCATAGAGTTTACCTAGGCTAAAGAAGAATATCTATATAGTGCTAAGCGGCGGGCAAAGCCGCTTCACTGGCCTCGGCCACCGAAGCATGCAAAGGAATTAAGCTCGGGCAAGAAACACCGTTGGATTGGTGCTCCAACTCTTCAGTAGACATATCATTTGGTAGTGAGTTTTCAGACAAGACTATATTAAGATCGGTTATTATAACGACTACTCTATATAAAAACTTACTAACAGAAGAAGCTAAACAAGTATTCACTTAAATAACATTAAACTTATTAGTTTTACTTATAAGGATAGTTTATCTCTAAGACTAGAGTATAGAGAGGCTGTTTAATAGTAAAGTAAGGATTTTAGTAACCTACTTCCTAGTACTGAAATTATAGTTAAAATTTAGTATAAACAAGTTACTTTGACAAAGTAACCTAGACATTTTAGTAAGTTATTATTTATCAGATATACCTAGGATTAATAGTCAAGTCTCAATCTTATATAATCAAATAATCAAATAATCACTTACTAAAAAATTATCATTTCAGTTCTTTTGAAGAAAAGGATACTCTACTTCAAAACATGTTGATTATTTAATATTCTTTTAGTCATCTCAGAATCTAATACTGAGTAGCTTGATTATAAACTAGAATATCTAATATTTTATATAAGTTTATCTCGCTAGTTTCGAGATAGAGATTCAAGAGAGATTTTTAAGTTAAGAGCTTTTATTTTCATTATAAATTATATATAAATTTAGGCTACTAGGATATGATAGCGTTAAGCTTCTTCGACAAACAGCTGTTGAAGAATTGGTAGCCATGAGGAGATGAGTAGAAGATGGTTTAAGCGAGGAATAGGGGTACTTAGCTGACTCTCAAGTCAACCCCCACCCAAGAAGAGACATCAGCACTACAATCCACAAAACCACAATTCCCATTTAAAGAAACAACACGTGTAAACGAAAATGCAACACATCCCGTGCAAAGTTTCATTTTTCATTATTTTTCTCAAGCGCAGCTCAACCTCTCTACACACTAATAGTCTTAAAAACATTAAACGCCTCCCCAGTCCCCACCAACACTCCCGGAATCTGCGGATGCCAATGAACCTCCTTCCCCTTAGCCATATAATGCACAAACAGCAACTGCGGCGGAACATCCCCCACACCCCCTGTATCCTTACTCTCCTCATCATCAAGCTCCACCGCCAAATCCCAAAGCGTAAGTGTATCATCTCCTGCCGCAACAGCAACAATACTGTCATCCGTTGGATGCCACTCAATACTTGTGATTTGCTCTTTGTGGAAGTTGAATGAGGCTACGGGTGTGGGTTTTGAAGATGCGGTGGATGGGGTGGAGGGTTTCCATTGTCGGAGATCCCAGACTGCCCATTCGCCATCGTCGGCACCGGAGGCGAGGAGATGGGTTGTTTGACGGGACCAGGACATGACGTTTACGTCTGTGTTGGAAACTTGGACGCTGAGGGCTGCGGTGCGGGATTTACTTCGGACGTCCCAGACTTTGATGGTTCCGTCGCTGGAGGCAGATGCGAAGACGTTCTTTTCGGAGGGAGACCATTGGAGTTCTTCGATGCTTCCTGTGTGGCCGAGGAGTGGTCTTGAATCGGTGGCCCATCCTTCGCCTGCTGTTCGGGTAGTAACGAATATACTTCCGTTATTATCTCCTGTAATAAGTTTGCCCGTTGAGATTAAAGGTGACCAATCGACTGCATATCCCTCTGCCTTGTGCATTCTCAATGTCGAAATTGGTTTGTTTTGTTGTGGGGTAATGACTGTGCCTGGGGTATCGAATGAAGCAAGATGAGGTGTAACATCATGAATCAAAACCACGCCCGCCTCCATCATACTAGCCGTCAAAGTCGTAGGCGGTCTACTCGAATCACTGGCTGGTGTCTGGTGAACTCTAATTCGATTCGTAGTGCTCGTCAAAGGAATACTCGTTGACTCCAAAATCGGATCCGAGTCTTCATCATCATCCTCATCGTCCGAATCCTCATCCACATCCCTCTCCATCCTACTCAAGCCTGAGAACTTCATAATCATCAATTGGTTCTCCTTCTCCCGTTTAGCGTCTGCCTGTGTCCCCGCAACCGCATACATCGTAGCAGGATAAGTCTTCCTATCATCTCCTAACCCATCCTTCACAATATCAAAAGAGAGACAAGGCCAGGGCGTGCTAAGTGCATGAAGCATTTCGTAAGTCGTCAAGTCAGGGGATAGTGTCTGTCCAGGTTCGAGTTTATTCCTGCCAACGATGAAAGTCTGTTGGTCCACATCCATAGCCTCTATTTCCCATCAGTATTACCTCTCTTCAAATATGTTTGAATTGCGCAACATACCAGCTTTCTCTTCCGCTTCTCTCTCTGCGTCTGGTCTGCCATCAACACCAGCCTCTAAAATCTCATCTTCACTCTCATATTCATCCTCAAACTCGTCCTCGAATTCCCCCACGCCATCATCCAATTCCTCCTTAACCACTCTTTCTCCACCCTTCAACGAAACACCTCCATTCTCGAATTCTTCCGCAGCGCGTTTTGACATCGTTCCTTCTTGCGTATAGATTCGTATCGTAATGTTGAGAGTCGCGTTGCGGGGTACGAATTTCCTCCAAATTTATTTTTCTTATCGCACAATCGCCGAGCCAAAGTGGATCCCTATGGATTATTGTTCCTCCGTTCCGATAACCTTAATTCTGCCATCGCGAAATCATATCAGAACATCGACAATTTGAATGTAGAGCTCCGCAAAGATGTTATACGAGCTCATCGCAATTGTAAGCTCCTCCAATTGCATCTCCCAAATCTGAATTATACTAACAAACAAATCAGGTCCGACCAACCGGCAACCTCGCCGAGGTAAAAGAGTACGCCGCAACCCCCTTCCACCAGTTCCCACCAGTTCCCACCACGATCACAACCCTCAAAAGACTCTCCGGCTGACCTTCCTCTAGAATTGCAAGAACAACCGGCTCCCTAATTCTCCGCTCCGGCGGCACAATCCGCGGTATCAAGAACTGGGGACAATTCGCTCTCCCAAAACGCACCCGAAAGCACCAAGCCCAATACACAGACGGTCACTACTTCATCATGCGCTACGACGGTAGCTCGCGGATCCAAGACGATGTGCGAACAACCCTCGGTCTCGATCCCAGGATGATAAAGTTTACGAATGTCAAGTTGGGTGATGGGACGTTGGAGAGTATCAGTAAGATCAGTGGGGATATTAGTTGGAAAGAGAGGGAGAACTTTTAGGGCGGAGGAAGACGAGCAGGAGAGAAGGATTCGTAAAAGAATGGGGATGGGAGAGGTTGTGGATTAAGGTGTACGCTATTTTGGAGGAAATGTACAATATGGCGACAGGCATTGCATGGCGAAATGGGAATTTTAAATGAAAAGGCGTCACATAAAAAGTCCACCAGAGAACAGAAGTTAGAAGAAGCAAAATGTGCTGTATCATAATTCGTATCTTGTCAATTGGAGTATAATTCCCGGACTGCCAAATGCGCCGCTTTAAAATGCTCGCTGAAGCCACGAGGGGCAAGCTTATTTACGCTCAATAAAAATCAACCTGCCCACTCCGCCTAATCGGTCTCCATCTTCTCCGTATCGCCTTTTCTCTCCTTGACCCAAGCTACAAAGTCGTCGACTACACTTGGCCAAGCTCCATCCTCATTCCAGAAGCTCAACATCTCATCATCCATTGCCTTTTGCAAAAACTCCAAAGTCATGTTCCACATGTCTTTGTTTACGCTCTTGGTCCATTTCGCACTCAGAAACTCGAACCATAACGCTGTCCAATTTGTCGAGGCAGTGGTAAATGACATCCCAGGGCGAGCAAAGAGAACCTCCCAATACGTAATTGCCTGGTCGAGGGGTAGAGCCTTCTGGCCTTTCTCCCGAGCACAAACGAACACGTATCTGTAAACCCGCTTGTAAAGTGTCATATCTGAGGAAAGTTGGCTTATTTGGGTACTGATGTACGCTCGTTGTTTTGATATGGTGTCCGCGCTAGAAGTTGTCAGTAAAGTATTACCAATTGCACATTCACTAAGTACCCAACAGCCTTCCATCCTTTGACAAAACCTTCTTTGGTCATTTCACCAATCGAAGGAGCTTGGATAATCTCGAGAGGAATCAACATTTCAGCGTTTTCGATGTTGAGCTTGAGGTCCGACATCAGGTATTTCATCACGCCATCGGTACCAACGGTATCTGGCTCGTCAGTGCGCTCTATTAGGAATAGAAATTAGTACATGCTAAAAGCTAACTTCCATTGAACCAACCTCGGTAACTTTCGAATAGCTTCTCTAGTGTGTCTTTGCTCTTGTCAGAAGCCGCCGCACCGCTTCCGTTTGACGCAAAATAGCTATATGACTCTATATTAGCATTATTCGTGCTTCCTTCTGAAACGGCTGAAGGCGAAATCGTAGATTGTTCAAGCGGGCTGGTATTTGTGTCGAATTCTTCCTCCGAATGGACCTCTCGGATTTGAACCACTATCCCCAAATCCACCTTGTCCTTGTCCGCGGCAATTGGCTTTTTGGATTTGGTCCCGGGTAAATCCTCCAAAATGGAATGGACATCTTCCAGAGTCTCCAAGAACTGCGAAAGGAGCATTACGGCACTGGGATACTTCTCTGCTACCATTTTGGAGCAGGCATCTGGAATACAAAGGGATTTTTCAATTTGAGAACAAATCAATGGAGGAGCTGGCAATCGAGTTGGATACACGCGTATCTCACGAGGTATCGGGACTCCCCATGGGACGCGCGTGTTGAAGAAGCGGCGTCGCTCTTGCTCTTGTAGAGAATATCCTGTTGTAGGAAGATGATAATCACGTGGATATCTTGTTGCCGGAACGTAGGACGGAACCTGCCCCCTTTGGCGAGGTATTTGATTCATTACTTCACCGAAAGGTGTTTGATTCAACACTGGATGAACCAGTGGATAACCTTGCCGATCATTGTCAATTCGATCATCGCCCACAGTGTGTCTCATTCGACCTATTTCCCACAACAGATCATCAGGTAGGAGATAAAGATTCTGGTGACGACATTTATCTCTGAAGCTAATGAGATACTTCGGAATTGAGGATTTGTATAGGGCCGTTGGGCACCAGAGGACTATACGAGTCGGAGGAGGATAGACTTCCGCGGGATGTGGACGTTCTATGGAGGGAAGTATTGTATCTGAAGGGGCTAGCAATGGTTGGGCTTGTAAAACTAGCGCTGGGGCCCACATGTGTGTATCTTCGAAGGACCTGGCCATTTCATGTTGAGGGTCGATAGCTTGCGAAGAGCGTATAGTTTTTGGTGTCGGTGTCCAGTCTCTTGTTGCTTGGACCCAAGGGTCAATGGCTTGTGAAGAGCGTATAATTTTTGGTGTCCAGTCTCTTGTTACTTGAGCCCACTCGTCTTCGTCGATCCAAGGGTCGATGGCCTTTGAAGAGTGTATAATTTTTGGTTTCCAGTCTCTTGTTGCTTGAGCCCATTCGTCTTCGTCGATCCAGCAAGAGCTATGAATGTTCCATAAATCGACCACAGAACCAAAATAGCCTCTTGTTTCTTGAGCCCATTGGTCTTCGTTCTTCCAGCAAGGTTCATGGAAGTTCCATAAATCGACCCCAGGACCAATATATTCTCTTGTTGCTTGAGGCCATTGGTCTTCGTCGACCCAGGAAAAGTTATGGACGTTCCATAAATCAACCCCGGGACCAAAATATTCTCTTGTCGGCAGGGCCAATTTGGAAGAACCAGCTATCGTTCCATTCTCCTTCCCAGCCTTGTATTGTGCTTCCCGGAGTTGCAGCGCGAGATCGATCGACGCCTCGTATTCGTAACGAAAGCCGAAAATGATGTTAGGGATAGCTTCGAAGTCGGCGGCGGTGATAAACATGATAATCGATAGTCAAAGATTCGAGGAGGAGGGGTGTTGATGTCCAAAATTCGGTGATTGCGATTCCAAGGAGGGGTATGGTATGAATGAATGGGAATGATGGGATTGCGAGTTCTTACCTGTCAGATGCTTGGTCGATCTTCCAGCCGGCAGCCCTGAGGAGCTATTGCAGAAGGAACGGTTAGCATCATCGTGCCTTCCAAAGTTGGGAATTCCCATGGATGGCAGATCCAGGCAGGCGCAACTCACCCTTCCCGCGGTTTTCTCGTTGACGCCAGTGACCGCCATAAACTGGGCAGTGAGAGTGCGTTGTGTCGCTGAGGGAGGCATATTGGGCGAGTTTCCTACAGCCACAGGCCGTCGATGGGAGAATGAGAAAGGTCCAGGAGTTGTTGAGGTTGTATGGAAGTTTGGTTCCTAGAGCTGCGGCGCGGGGTGATATTTCATGTCCCTGCGATAAGGCAGGAAGCCGAAGTTGCAGGGATCATATCATAAGCGAGGCACGAGACCATTCACCTGAATTTGTGAATAGGGGGGACAAAGCTTGATTCAATCATGAATGTTTTGGTCTTAGACGTATGTTATTTCATGTCGTAGTGAGTACGTAACATGTTCAGTATCACTTTTCGGCTTAACCACGTGTGGAAAGTTTGCTAAGAGTGACTCCAGTAAAAGGCAAATAATTCAATTTACATCAATTCTCAGACGTCTCCGTCTTACTTTTTACCTTAGTTGTATTTTGACCACCATTTACGGAATTGACTACTGAGAGACTTCAATAGTCTAGATTTTACTCCAGATCAAGAACTGATTCTTAAGCTCTTAACTGATTCTTAAGCTCTTTGAACGCAAGCTTCTTGCTTATTCAAATTATTCAAATGATATCTAATACTCTCTACTCTTAAAAATTTCCAACCTTATCCAATTGTCTTGATTAATCAAAATACTCGACTTGTTACTCTAGGACCCCTAAATCTTCCTCCATAGAACATGGAACAGACACCGAATAAGTGCAGAAATGCACCAATTGTTATGAGATTGGTTTTAAGACAGCTATAAGAACTATTCTAAAAATATTTTCATATCTAGAATAACACACGATTTCCAACAGTCAACAAGAACAACAGGAGACTCGGTAAGGAACATGTAGATCAATACTAAAAAGTCAAAAGGTGATTTGCCAATCGTATTGAATAAAGCTTTCAATCGTCAAGAATAGAGATGCGGAAAGAGCGAGAAGTCAAGCAGATCATGAGCGATGTGACATGCGTGTTTGAAAAGCTTAAACTTCTCAAGGCCAATCTAATTTAAACAGTGATTCTTCTTCAATTCAACCACCACCGAAACCCCAAGCGGAACACTGGGTGTTAATTTCTACAAGCTCTTAAACACTCTCTTCTCAACTCTGCCTGACTCATCTCCTTCCCTACCTCCCTCGCATTATCAACCTCCTTCTCCCGAACAGTAGAAAAGCAAAAGAGATCAAGCACATTATCATCCACCATCACCCCAGGAAAACTGTTTTCAAAACGCACTCGTCCTTCCCCGCTATTTCAAATCTTGCAACTCACCCATATTATAAAGATTTTATTTTTAGGTTCAGAAAAAGGGGAAAAAACAATCACCAAATTGAAGTTAAGACTCATGAATTAACTGCTAATATTAATTATATCCATAACAACGAGTTGAAGTGTTAAGGTGTAAGTTAAACCCGGGGGTATCAATAGTCTTATCCATGACCCAACAAATAACTTCTTTGCCCAAACCACCAAACAACAACCCAACGATAATTCTCCATCCATCACTCCATCAATGACGTTTCTTCTCAAATTATACATCTTAACAACAGCAAAAAATCCGAAAAGTAAAACACCAATTTTGGTCCAAAGTCAAAACCAAAACAGCTAGCACCTTTCCGAAAAAAACACTCAAGCCCCCATCCATCATCAATGCATTCATTACATCAAAAAGAACCCAACATTACGCATGACCAAAATTCGCCGGACTCAAGGGAGTCTTTGAATCGTATTTATCAAGCTCACTCCCATCTCCAGAATACCCAATCCGATCGCGGTTATCATCCATAACTCGGGCGTATTCAATCATTAATCTAAACATGTATATCTGCAGTATTGCAATCAGTATAAAACCAAAAAAGGACGGAGAAGAACCTGTACTTACTTCAATATCCTCCTTCCTCAAAACCTTCTTCGCCCACTCCCTTCCCTGCCGTCCCAACTTCCTCGCCTCAAAATCATGTCTCGGAACATAAAGCTGCGTAGGATCCCCCCGTTTCCCCAACCCAAGAAAGTAAGTTAAAATACTGTAAATTTCATCATATCGGTTATCCATAGGCACAAAGTGTCTCCACGCAAAAAGTCTCGAATCATGCCACTCCCTGAAAATCGTGCTCTTGATACCTAAACTCTTGCTTTCGAGGAAGGCATGCCATCTCCCGGAGAATGAGTGGCCGTCAACATCAACAAGGTATTTCGATTTGAATTGCTCGCTTAAAGTCGTGATGTTCTTGTACGTCCATACACCATCGTAGAAGTTGCAGTCGGGGACGCAGGCGTGGGGTTCAGTGAAGCCTACATCGTTGTGGTCGTCTGCAAATGCGCTGGCGTTGAAGCTGGCATCATTGATGTAGGAATCTTCCACCTCGGGATTCTGGACCATAATTCGAACTTCCTCGTTGGCCATGATGGTTGCATTGGAAATTAAGACGAGCCTTTGGCGATGCATTGTCTTCCAGTTATCGGCAGTATTTACCCCACCCGATGTGACACCTCTCCACACTAAGTGATCCTTTTTGTCATCCCAATCATAGTCATAAGTGGCATCGTAGTCGTAACGATCATCATCCATATAGTACATGTTTGCTGGAAAAAGGATATCGCTGTTGACGTTGACTTTGCACTCTCCGAAAACTGGTAGTAGGCGTCGACTGGCGATTATAGTGCTAGGAGCAAATAGGAAGCCATGTTGATCTTGTATCTCCGGGCCAATCGTACAAAGGTCAGACGAGCGATTAAAGTTTGTGATGAATCCTCCTCGAGCATCCTTGTACAAATTATCGACTTGACCAGGGACAAAACTCTCACTTCTTGCATTAGACTCTGGGGGACATGCTTCCTTTGCGATGTCCATGTACTGTCCCCCGTGTCTTTCAAACCATTGTGCATCAATAAAAAGAGGCGTCTTGTCGTCTTGTTCCTTGAAGAGGCCGTCCATGTCCATGGTCCATTCAGCGGTTGCGTCTGGTGTTATTTGTCTACTTTTCTCCTCAGCGGCCAGATGTGTTTGCATGTCTTCCCACGGCACAACAATTCGAGGTTGATCCAGTCTGTTCATGGCAATGTCCATATCTGGCAAGTACTCCTCAAACTTTCGAATCATTTCAGCCATTGTGTCCGCCCGCCAACCCCCATTTGTGATTTTCCAGACTTTTTTCTCCCGTACATGAATACCAGAGATAGAATCGTGTTCCGTCAAAACTCGGGCCAGGGATCTAATTTCGAGGGGTTCCAGGCCCCAGAATGGCCGTATATCGTCCATGATTTGATCGAAATCGTCGATATTATGGGCATTCCTGTCCTTTGCATACTTGTACCACTCTCGAAAGCCCGGGGGCGGATTTCGTCCATATCGTCTTCGGTACTTTGTTACAGTATCTCTGAAAGTTTTGGACCTCTTTTCCTCGTAGTCTTGAAATGACCTGTCCGCAATCTTCATGTACTCCACGATCGGGTGTTGATCGTCCACGGCGGCATGTTCCTCAAAGTTCCCATTATCCTGGTGCCACGAGGGGAGTTTCGGCAGCTATATTGTATCTACGATCAGCATCTGCGCGACAGCGGAGGGGTAGCGTTACGGGGATTTCATTTTCGTACATTTGGGTCGGGCGGACTCTGCACCTCCTTACTTTTCCCCGGGATGGGGATGGGGATGCTCCCTATCTTGGATCGCACATCGGTTCCTGAGATCAGGAGGAGGTTGATTATGATCACAACGGCGCCGATGGTCGCGACGAATGTGAACGATTGTTGCTTTCGTCGGTCAAAGCCCCCCATGTCTTCCCTCAGCGAATACGCTCGATCCTTACGAGAGACGAGACGAGGCTGATGAGCTGGCGTCGTCAGCAGGGGTCCGAGTGGTCTACAGCGTCTGAGAGAGAGAGAGAGAGAATAATCGGTAGGAA
This sequence comes from Hymenoscyphus infarciens, assembly GCA_001414345.1. Lineage (NCBI taxonomy): Eukaryota > Fungi > Ascomycota > Leotiomycetes > Helotiales > Helotiaceae > Hymenoscyphus > Hymenoscyphus infarciens. The sequence goes on from LLCB01000011.1 coordinate 308,907, forward strand.
GTGTTATCGGAGCATCGCGTGAGGATATATATCAATGCCACTCCCACGAAAAGGGCAACTGACACGGCGCGAAGATATAAGGAGGAAAATGGGGGGTTATGTAAATAAGGATGTAAAAAGAGACATTGCGATGAGGGACTAGTCGGGGCGGCGAGGAGCTTTCTGGCCTGCTAGTCTAGGCACTGTAAAGCGGCCCTAGATGCCAGAAGTGGTCGCCAAGTCCCTTTGAGGAACTCGTTCCCACCAATGGGCGAGTCGCTTTAAAGTGCCAAAATCTCCAGCAAAATTAAAGCAGCGCAGGGACCAAGGGAGTGGAATTGCCTATCAACCTCCATCTACGGAGTAATTCTGTACATACACCAGATACCTCCTCCTCCGCGCCCAAGACAATGCCTCCCCGACTACCAGCGCTCAAGGCTGCCTCCTTCTGCAGAGTCGCCCCTTCAGCCTCCGCCCCATTGATCGCTCTCCTCTCCCCCTTCATACAGGCTCGCCATGCCTCCGTCCTAGGCAGTCTCTCCGACAATGCGGGAGCGTACAACAAGCGCATTCGACGAGGACGAGGTCCTTCGTCAGGAAAAGGAAAAACGGCAGGACGTGGTCACAAAGGACAGAAGTCGCGCGGAAGCATCCCTATGCGATTCCAGGGAGGTCAGACACCGCAGGACGTAGTCCATGGAGTGAGGGGTTTTGACAACCAGTATGAAACTTCTGCTTATTTTATTTCACGGTAACTCTCTAACTCGGGCACAGCTTCTCGGTGGAAATGTCGACGGTCAATCTGAATAAGATACAGGAATGGATCAACCAAGGCCGACTGGACCCCACGCAACCGATCACGGTAAAAGAATTGGCCGAATCTCGATGTCTGCATGGTGTGAAGGATGGAGTGAAACTTTTGGCCAGAGGAAAGGAGGAATTGAAGACGCCTATAAACATATTGGTCTCGAGAGCATCTGCTGCCGCCATTGAATCGATTGAAGCGGCTGGCGGAAAGGTCACCACAAGATACTATACCAAACATTCGATACGACGACTGTTGAAGGGAGAATCAGAATCGAGTTTCACACCACTATCCACTACCATGAGCCCAACAGAGGTTTCCTCACTAGCCGGCACAGCACCAAGTGCATCACCATTTTCTTATCGTCTACCAGATCCTACGAGCCGAAAAGACCTCGAGTACTACAGAGATCCGGCTCACCGAGGTTATTTAAGCCACATGTTGAAGAAGGGCCAAGGACCAAGTTTGTTCTTCAAGACGCCTGGTGTGGGAATGCGGAAGAAGGTCAAGAAGACAGGAACTGTGGTGGAGTCGAAGGAGAACCGCTTGTGGTAGTTGGTGGTCTAGTGATTGTAACATACCCGATGTGTATATCTATTGTTGTACTAAAAGGTTAGGATATAGAATGGGCGTATGATGAAATATATTCCCGGATGTTTTATATCAAGCAAGAATCAGGTGGCACAAAATTCGAAACTCTTGTTTGGATTTGACATATCTTTCAACGTTGGGATCGTGGTTGAAATTCCTCAGCTTAGGGAGCGAGCTATGAACGATACAGGTACTTTGGCCGTGGTAATACTTCCTGCAAGGAAAACAAACCTGTGATTGTACAAAGTGGCATTGTACTTCCCTACTAACTCAATTGGGGTGAGAGTATCTGTGGTTTGGATATACGAGGTGCTTGTGTAGCAATTGGTGGCATGGGCTATTTGGTGACTTTAGAGCACATTGATAATGGAATTATTGAGCCCGAGTTTCGACTATCCTTTAAATTGGAAGTTCTTTTTTTTAAAAGAAAAGTTCCAGAAGAAAGTTAATTCATTCTCATGTAGAATATCTGAACATTTCTTGGAACGTTGGTTTTTTAGCTGACAGCATTGACCAGAGATGTTTGTACTTGTAACAACAGGGAAGCTTCGGCAAGGGTGTTGTGGATGGCCTCGCCCGAGCCCGCTTCACGCACGCGAGTTGGAGCTTGATAATGTGTTGATAACACAGCGAGCTCTGTTCTGTGTCGCATCACTTACCATACTTGCGCCATTGCGGATGCTTGCGTTCTATTGAAATCTCCCACCACAATACACAACCAGCTGGAGTAATGTCTTTATTTGGTTCCTCGCCTGATGAGGCAGCTCCCATCAGCACCTCGTCCAAGTCCCGAAACACGCTCTTCGACGACGACGACGACGACAACAACAGTGCAGCTTCCAAGTCCAAATCCTCTTTATTCGCCGAGGATGACGCCCAAGGAGCATGGGGAATGCCTACGCCAAAGAAGGCTGCTCGCGGAGAGCTGGTCAAGAGCCTCCTAGACGGGGCAGAGGTCCCGGATAGCTACATTGACGTATTCGATAACTTGCTGAAAAGCGATGGCAGTTCAGGCAAGATAAGTCCTGCGGGAGTTGCGAAAACCTTGAGCGCTGGAAACCTTTCTGCAGATACACAAAGTCGCATTATGAGCTTGGTGACCGCTGGAGGTCAACTCTCGGATTTGAATAGGAACGAGTTTAATGTTTTGCTGGCCTTGATCGGTCTATCGCAAGAGAACGAGGACACCACTCTGGACGGGGTGGATGAACGACGACGCAGTTAGTCTTGTCTCTTCCATACTACCCTGGTTGTCTCCGCTTGCCCATGGATCATTTTACTGATAAGAACTCCAGATTTACCAGTGCCCAAGCTTCCAAGCTTGTCAACATTATCGAAGTCCTTCCCAGACGCCTCCGAACTTGCTGCGAAGCCTCCCCAACGAGTAGCATCACCTCCACATCCTCCACCGACCGAATCGACTGCGCCGCAAAAACCAAAAACACCGAGAAAACCTTCGATGGATTTCCCAGAGGCAGACCCATGGGGGAGCCCGGCTCTACACAAAGGCCATAACCACGATTCGAACCCCCCGAAGACGAATGGATCACTGCCGCGCGCGATCAGCAACGGAGCACACGCCCCTTCCAGGACTACGAGTACCTTTACCACTCCCGCCAGCGACCCCCCGGATGAAGTATCTAGCCCCAATCTGCCAGATGAACCAACGACTCCAGCAGCAGGAGTGTGGGGCTCATATGATGGTGCAGGAACATCCAACACATCGTTTGGAAACCCTCCAGAGTCTGGAATTGGGGGTCTTGGGTTCGTCGGTTCTGGAGGCGGTGGTGATCGTCCAACGGAGAATATACCCAGTCGATCTTTCGGAGGGGGACGTATCAGCGTTGGGGGGGTTGAAGAGAATATAATAATCACACTACTGCCGGAGAAGGAGGGGATGTTTCTGTTTCAGCATCACAATTATCAAGTTGCCAGTCATCGAAGAGGAAGCAAGGTGGTGAGGAGATATAGTGACTTTGTCTGGCTTCTGGATTGTTTACACAAGCGATATCCGTTCCGTCAACTGCCACTTCTTCCACCAAAAAGAGTTGGAGGTATGTGAGCTTTCTTTACGTTCAAATTGGGAGTGAATTATGAGTGGGAACCTAGCAAATGACATTTAAGTCATTTGGGGCTATTACTTCCCAAACAGCTCAATGCCATCATTATCTTTGGGCGGCTTATGAAAATCCAGAAAAGATAGTCGGAAGAAGAGAATCAGCTTGTGGGTTTCATGGCCGACCACCTCTTTTGGTCTTAATAACAAGTTACTACCTGAAGATGAATTAACTGGATCATTTATTTCTTTTGACTGCCCAAGCTACCGTTAGCGGATGGATATCCTATTCTATCACGAGGTGCGGTGTGTTTGGCGCATGGATGCTAACTTTATCCCTTTAGTCAATGGCAACCATCTCGCCGCTGATAGCACCTTCATCGAAAAGCGAAGGAGAGGTTTAGCGAGATTCTCCAATGCACTTGTTCGACATCCAGTACTTGGCCAGGAACAAGTAGACTTCCCTTGATCTCACGTATGAAACCTTAGCTAATATCGCCAATAGTTGGTTATCATGTTTCTAACAGTCCCAACCGTAAGCTATACTTCTCTATTTCTTTAGCAGATTTATTATGGCTAAGATAAAGCTAATAGCACCAGGAGCTTGCTGTATGGCGAAAGCAAGCTACAATTTCAGTACAAGAAGAGTTCGCTGGGAAGGTATTGCCTCCTGGGCTTGAAGACTCACTACCGCCCACCCTCAATGAGCTCTTCGATACCAGTCGCACTGGTATTCGTCGATCGGCTGAAATCTACATCAATCTATGTAATCTCGTTGACAGACTTGCAAAACGAAATGAGGGACTTGCTGCAGATCAGTCACGGCTCTCGCTCTCCTTGCAGTCTCTCACCGATGTATCTCAGGATACCTATGCCACTGATACCAATGATGTCCCGCTGTTGAATGGTGGACTTCATTCGATGGCTAAACATCTTTCCAATAGTCAGAGTCTTCTCGAGGATGAAGCTCGGGCCTGGGATGAAGGGGTATTGGAAGATTTTAAGAGGTATGTTACATCATCCTAACCTTCCTCTATCTTGACGAGAAAACGATTCGCTTGCTAATATGGCTCGTGGGTTAGGCAAAGAGATACTTTGGTCAGCATGAGAGATATGTTCGATCGCCGGGATCGCTATGACAAGGATAATATCCCATACTTGGAGCGACGGATCCAAAATAACGAGAACAAGCTTCTTGGTATTCGTTCAAAGCCTGATGGTCTCATCAAACCAGGGGAGATTGAGAAGGTTACTGAGGCAATTATCAAGGTTAGCTTTTCTTTTCTTTTCTTGAAATTTGGACTCGTCGCTAATCGTTTTCTTTTATTTAGGACAAACAATCGATTGTTGCTCAACACGCGCGTGGTGTCTTCGTCAAGGAGTGTATCCGAGATGAACTCATCAACTTCCAGTCCTCGCAGTACCATATTAGCCGGCTTTGTCAGGATTGGTCGCAGGAACGGGTTAAGTACTCGGAGTTGCAGGCGGACAATTGGAAACAGCTGCAGGAAGAGGCTGAGGCTATGCCGGTGGGAGAGTGAGGAGGGAAGGGGTTAGTAATATAATTTTCTTTTACGCCTCGTTTGTAAGAGAGAAGGGTGGGTAAATAGTTTACGATAGTTAGCGATGGTTGGGAGTGAGGAGCGACATTTTTTGATTCGGGAGGAAGGAAGCTGGCTTGATAGCTGAGCTGGAGAGGGAAGCATTTGTACACATAGCTTGGGGGAGTGAGAAATTATTGAACATGAAGAGGATCATCGCTGTTTCGGTGAAAGTAGAATCATGCTGACTGGACCTTATATCTGCGTGCATTTAATAGCCATTGATTTGGAAAAGATTCGAAGTGCATTGCGCACGCGAGCCTGTATTTGAAAAATAACATTGCTTTCTGTAGGTTACCTAGAGAAAAACGTGTGAAATACTTGGAAATTATGCACGGCTTCTTGTGTGTGTTATGGAGAAAGCTATGAAAGCCACAGCTTTCGAGTATGGAAACATCGTTAGGAGTAGATAGCAATTCGCAAGGGGAGAGAGTTCATTTAATTAGCTCATCATATTATCAAGTGTAACCTTCATCAACTCGCTAGTTGGTTCATGTTGGCCACTTATTCCAACAGGGAAAATATATGACCTGGTGCCATCATAACCGAATCTAACATACACAACCATTTCCGGTGATTTGCGCTTCATATCAGTGTTGATTTTTCGAAAGTCATTCAACCATCGACTACCAAGGAAAAAGTCAGATTCAGTTATAATCTGCAAGAATGGGGAATTTTAACGCACCTCTAGCGAAGCCCATGATTGATGAGTACTCGTTTGTAAACTCGCCAGTGCTTTCTTTATCTGCAAACCAGACACGAAACACGTCCAATTCGTTCTTTTCCGCCTGTCCTAAGCGCGGACGCAACTGCATCGTCACTTGGCAACCATCAACTTCTCTCATCAATATATTGACTGAAAGAGGGTCGATTTGGCTGGCTGTGGAAGGCAGGCTCTCTCAGTCCCGTTAAAGCTTCTGTTTCCACTTAAAACTCGACGAGACTGACAAGGTCAAACTATTTTTCATCTTACAATCTAATTCTTTTCTAGCCTCTACGAAAGATCCTGTATGGCAATTTGATGAAAGGAAACTCAACGTTACTCCATACAAAACCCTCTACCGTTCTTCTAGTTCTCTAAGTTCTCTTCCAGACTGGAACCGTAGAGATAAGTGGACAACGCCTCATTGTGATAACGCGACTAGAACGCGTTCAAAAAGAAAAGCCTGCTACTCTGCTAAAAAGTCTATTAAAAAACGGCAAAAGTTTCCTCTACCCTTTTCAGGGCTGCCAAGGTTAATTAAACCAGACGAACTGAGTTTTTGATTTTTTTGGTAGTTCTTAGGTAATAAACCAGCGAAGTTGTATGTTTGGACTGCTAGACTAAGTCAACAGACGTTGAACTGGCCAAAATCTTCTTATTTTGTAATATCTAGGCTTTGGGTTTTATAAGAGCTGCTATCTCTAATAGAATATCTAAGTGCATTCTTTTATTAAGAGCTCTACTTTATGCTAGCTCTATTATTATACCTTATTCTAGAGCTACTTGATTATTCTATATAGTTTATAGATTTTTGAGAATCGAATATACTTACTAGACTCTCTACTTTAAAATATCTTTTTTATAATTACTATACTAGTTTTATAATTCTAAATAAGAGCTAAGTTTTTCTAATCTTCTATATAGTTTAAAGAATCGTAATAGTCTAACGTACTTACTAGACTATCTATATTATAATATCTGTTTTATAATTGCTTTACTATCTTAAATATATATAGAACTTTTTAAATTTCCTATATAGTTTCTAATTTTCTAAGATTCGAGTATATTTACTAAATTAACTATATCTAATATCTTCTTTTAAAACCTCTATATTCTTATCTTAGCTCTTAGTCTCTTTTATAAAGAATTAGTTAGCTTTAGATAAAATATTAAAATAGTAGCTAAGTTATAACTTTACTCTACTCTACTCTTTCTCTCTTTCTCTTTATCTCTCTATTCGTAATTAGAATTAACGCTCTCTTAATCTCTATCTTAGCTAATTTCTTTAATCTAGAGTCTAAGAGACTTTAGTAATTTTTTTAGTAAAATTATATTATAAAAAACTTTTAGATACTAGATATACTATTAGTATATCTAGTATATATAGTACTTCTAATATACTTAAGTCTTAAGTATATTATTATAATACTAGTTATAATATAGATACTAGCTATTATATATTATACTAGAAGTGCTAGTATATTAAATATACTAGAAGTATTAGAAGTACTAGAAGTACTAGAAGTAAATATAGTATTATTACGTTTATATATTTCTATCTATCTATTTATCTAGCTTTGTTATCTATCTACTATCTATTTATTTACTCTATATATATATATAAAACTTCTTACTAATTTACTTAAACGCTTAATTTCTCGCTCGCTTTTTAATCTAGTATAGTTTTATAGAGCTAGGTAGTATATTAAGAGATAGAAAGCTAGTTATATAATCGTATAATCCCGAGACTTAGAGAGCGTTTTAGCTTTAAGTTTAGTATATCTAGTACTAAGAGTTAGATAGCGATTTAGGTTTAGTACTAAAGGTAATTAGAGTCTATTTAGTTTATATTTTAAACTCTTAATTTATTTGTCGAATCGAGCTTATATAAGCTACTTTTTATTCGCTTATATATCTAATCGATATTTCTAAATCTAAGTCTTATATTATTTAGTAATTATATAATAAATTTCTTATTAAAAAGACTTCTTTAAAAATATCTATTAGTATATATATAATACTATTAGAATTTCTAAAAGCTTACTCTAAGAAGTACTAGTATAATAATATAAGAGAAGAAGAATTAAGAAGTAATTATTAAAAGTAATTATAAAAAGCAAATATAAAGAGCTACTATTATACTAAAGTTCTCTAATATATTAAAAACTATAGAGATATATAAATTAAAATAGATTCGTACTAAGAAGAATTATTATTAAGTTAAAGTTCTACGTAAATTATTAGAAGATAGATAGAATAAAAATAGACCTTTATATTAGTATTAGTATTATAAAATACGAATAAATCAAAAGTTTAATTCTTAAATACTACTCTAGAGAGATCTTTATAAATCGAGCTTTTTTATATAAGAAACTTATAAATATAGTACTAAGACTTGATTTAAATAAGCTAACCTATAACTAGACGCTTTTACTAAATAGATTTATAATTTAATATAAGATTTACGAATTAAATTAATTTAAAATAACTTTTCTATAAAGATTCCTAATTTAAGAGCGCGAACTAAATAAGCTCTATATCGTAGCTACTCTAGCGCTTTATACTTAGTATAGCTAATATAAAGCTATTCTACTAGTATTATAAGTTTTTTATAATATAGACTTTTAACTTTAAATAAATATATCTTATTAATAATAACTCTAGATAATATAGTATATAGTTTAAATATAAATTTAACTAATTTATTCTTATAAGTAATATCTTTTTTTATAGTACTAAGAGCCTTTTAGAGAAACTAGAGAGAAAACTAAGTATTAAATTCTAGAATAATTACTACTAAGTTAATAAATTACTTTTTTAAGAGTACTTAATAACTATACTTTCTATTAAGACTAGATAAGATAGAGAAGTGTAATAGTATGCTATCCTGGATAGCTGGGAGTACCTGCTATATATAAGGTTTCAGCAGTTATTATCTTATATTATCTGTTTTAGGAAGGTTACGTAGGTTCGGGCTTTTATATTAGCCGACGTATACCCTTTTATACTATCCGAACCTCTTATATATAGCAGCCTACTCCTAGAGTTAGAAGAGGGATAGTTTTTCCTTTTCTTCCGTATTAGAGCCTAGTATTTACATACGTCATTCTGCTAAACGCACTCCTATATGCCTCTTCTATAGTTATATGTATTTCGTGCTATTATAAGAAGATAGAATAGATATTTATCTACTAGTATATATTTAAAGAATTTTTTCTACTTTAATAAAAACTTAAAAAGTGTTTAAAAGAGTAGAAGAATATATAGTTTTACTTAAGTAAGATCTTTCTTCTCTTCTTATATAAAAATAGATATATTAAGCTTATTTTAAGAGCTATTAAAACGAAAGTAGACTTAAAAGAAAGTTCTATTTTAGTTCTATAATATATATAAGTCTTAGAATAAATAAATATTATAAAGTAGCTTAAACTAAGAAGTATAAAGATAAGAGAAATAAGTAATATCTCTAATACTTTTATATCTTTAACTCTATTTTATAAAAATATATTATAACTAATTTAAAAGCTATTAATCTCGTAGTTAGTTCACTAGTAAAGTCTTTATATATTCTAAGCTTAATAGTGTATTATAAGTAGAGAAATTAGAAGAGCTAGAAATAAAGTTTCTAATTTAGCTATAGTTATTTATAATAGTACGAAATATATACTACTATAGAAGAGATATATAAGAGTATATTTAAGTAGAAGATTATATATAGATACTAGGCTCTAATATAAAGGAAAAGACTAAATTAGCTTTTTATAATCTAGAGTTAGAATAGCTATATATAAGAGATTAGATACTACTAAGATCTAATAAAATAATAACTAAAACTTTTCTAATATAGATAATACTAAATATTAAAAGCTAAAAGCTAATATATATAGTAAGTAAACTTTCGTATTTTAAGATAGTAGTAATTTAAAATAGCTAGCTATTATATTATTCTAGTAGAGATATATATTAGTATCTTAATTTATACTTAGATAGCTATATTTAAATTCTTTTTAAACTATATTAAGATATATAGCTTTCTAAAAGTTATTTAATTAGATATAAGAAAAGAGTTTATATTACTACTTATACTTTATATAATAGTATAAAATATATATAACTACGAAAGAGATATATAAGAGTATATTTCGTAGAATAATATATATAAAAACTAAGCTCTAATATAGAAGAAAAGACTAAACAAGCTTTCTACTATTCTAAGTAGAAGTAGCTATATATAGAAGATTAGTTACTATAAAGATCTAATAATAATAATAACTAAGACTTATCTAATATAGCTAATACTAAATAATAAGAGCTAAAAGCTAAATATATAATATTTAAATCTTAATCTCTTCTATATATAAATATTAGATATTAATACCTTTAGTATCTTTAGTTATATATATAGTAATAATTTATACTCTCGACGTATAAGTATTAGTAATTTCACGAATACTAGTAATTTAGAATAGCGAGCTATTTATAATAGCACGCTATTCTGAATTACTAGTATTTATAAAACTACTAATACCTCTAATACCTTAGAGCTAAGATTATAATTAATCTAATACTTATATAATAGAAGGTACTAAAAGGATTAAGGTTTAGATATTATATATTTAGCTTTAAGGCTCTTATTATTTAGTATTCGCTATATTAGACAAGGCTTAGTTATTATTATTATTAGGACTTAGTAGTTTCTAACCTCTTATATATAGATGTTTATACTTAGTATAGAAGAGAGATAGTTTTTCCTTTTCTTCTATATTAGAGCCTAGTATTTATATATATTCTTCTATCTTAAACGCACTTCTATATACCTCTTCTATAGTAGTATATATTTCGTACTATTATACTATTATACTTTAGATATATTCTTACTTTCTATTTTTTAAAATAATATACTCTATATATTATATCTAAGAGTAACCTAGATCTCTCTTTTTTGAAAGTATATATTTATAGCTCTTCTACTAAGAATTAGATAATAAGTAGCTAAGCTAAAGAATAGAAACAACTTTTTAAATCTTTTATATATACTAGTATTTTTAATTCTAAATTAATTTATAATATAATTATATTATAATTTATCTCTATATAAAAGTTATAAAAGAAAGTTATAGAATTTATTAATATAGAGAATATTAATAATATAGAGAATATTAATAATATATAATACTAATAATCCTATACTAAGTATTCTATATTTAGTATACTAGAATATAACTTCTTTTACTAATTAGATAGTCTTAATATCTATTTGAAATTTATCTTAGATTATATATACTATATATTTAAAAATAGCTCTTAAAATAGTAAAGCTCTTAATTTTAATATCTATCTTCTTAAAAAGGTATACTAACTTTATAATACTCTCTTATATTTTATAAATAAAGAATATAATCTTACTACTATTACTAAATTACTTAAAAATCCTAATATACAAGTATATAATTATCTCTACTAAGTACTTCTTATATATAAGCTTAATACTAGTAATAAAATACTAATATTAGAGCTCTCTAAGAGTATAGAGAATTAGATTAAAGCTATATATAAGTTATAAATAATTAAGAAGAGATAATAGAGAGAGATATAAAAAAGAGAAGATATATAAGAAGAGAACTTTATAAGTAAAGTAAAGAAGAATAAAGCTATTTCTAGTAGTAGAGATAGAGAAAAGATACTTAAAGAGATATAAATAGCTTTGAAATTTTAATTATAAACCTTTATACTAAATTTGATTTTTTAATAGAAATTATTATTTATTTACTCTTTCGTATAATTTAGTAAGAAATTTAATAAAAGTTTATAATTAACAGTTTATAAGTAGTAGCTCTATCTACTTATATCTATTCTATAAATTTATCTAATATAAATAATCGAGAATTCTTAGAAAAATTAAAGTAAAATAAGAAGCTCTAGAGCTCTTTAGAGATATTTATAATATAAGATACTTATTAAGAGATTATTTATCTAATTTCGATAATTAAGAACACTTAGAGTAATTAAATAAACAAAAGGAAGCCTAGATATATAGATTATCTAAACTTTAAATAAACTTATTAATATATAGAAATCGCTAATATCTTACTAGTAAAGAAAGTATACTAGCTTTCTACTTAAATTTGTCTAATAGAGCCTACTTTAATAGTATTAGAAAAAGTAAAAGAAAAAAGTAGAAGATTATACTATTATCTAACTATAGATAATTATCTAATAAGAATAGTATAGAAAGTTAGAAACGCTAACTTTAAATAAAAGAGAGTTCTAAAGTTCGATTAACCTAGGAAAAATTATCTTAAGAAGAGTAGATTTTTAATAGAAAATCAAACTATTAAATAGTATAAGAGGCTTAACTCTTAGGTTATATCTATATATTATTAAAGTGTAAAAAGAACTTATTAGAGTAGAATTCTAAACACTATTAGTAGCTGGTCCTAGATTGATATTTGCTCTAAGTAATAGACAAGATTTAGTTAGCTCTCCGAGATACTTTATATTCTATAGTTCTTTAGTATATCTATAATTATATACTCTATAGCTGCAATTGCCTTTTAGCCTCGAGGATATTTACTTTAAGTAATTAGTAAGACAAGATAAAGAGAACGTGTTCAGAAGATACGCTTAAGAGTAGTGAAAATGGTGAGTGGATAGAAGAGTGACACGAGATTCATTGTGAAGTGACGCCTGACCCCTATTCCTCGCTTAATAGTCACCTTATCCAGAACTCACTATCGCTTTCAAATTACAAAGAGAAGAAGACATGCTCAGTATAGTTGAAACATTTGCTTACTAGTCAATTAAATGTTTAACTGGAAAGTAAGCTTCGTGACTTGATTTTATATTTCCTATCGAGGAAGTGAATTTGCTTATAAGTAATAACTTAAGTTAGCACCTTTCTTTACCTATTAATTCGCTGTCATTCAATTGCTCTAAAGATTAGCTAGTAGGATTATCTAGAAGGTACAAGTAGTGGTCCCTAGTCCGCCAGTGAATAGTGTCCCAAACCTATTGATGCCCTCCCGCACCCTGCCACCGGGCCCGGCTCAGTACCCAATAGCAATAGTAGAGTCCCGAGGGATCCTAGTTCAACATTAGCTTAGCTCCTCCCTAAGGGGGCAGAAGGGGGCGACAGTGTCCTAAACACTAATAGCACGTATCGTCACGGGCTATCTTGTCAATCCAGCCTAAGATATATGTGGGCGCGGATTCACTCGAAAAAATAGTCGATGAAAGTCTTCCAGGTATATGAAAACAGCCTTCTCTCTAAATATTTTCTTGAAACACCCGCTCTCCCTGTCCTTCACTAAAAAATTGACGACTTGGCCTCCGAATACTCAGGTAGATGGACGAGTATTAACTAGAATAAAGAGAGTTAAACCGGGAAGCTGAACGAGATTGCAAGGCAAAACCGTATTCATCCAGTCTCCAAATATTTCCTAAACTTCTTCCATACCAACGTGCGTAAGAAGCCCAATAACACCCACTAAACTTCCAATGGCTCTTGCAGTATAAGCACCTCTGCTAAACAATCTCATCTTGGTCACTTCCTGCATATGTGGACTCCAGTTATTTGCCAAAATTCGTAAGCCTCTCTCACAAGTTCAGATAGTCCGAAGCCTGTCGCACCACCTAGGGTACTATCTTCAATGTCGCCACTTGTACCGACTCTGCGTAGGTAAAAGGAGATCTGGTCATGGCCAGATCGATCCTTGGGATAAGAGCTCGGACTACTGGATGACGTTGGAGGGTATTTGGGCTTTGGGATTTGGGTGGTGGTTCGAATAATGCTTTGTCCTCTCCCTGGTCGCTAATCGAGAGAAACTGGTTAAATGAGAACTGAGGGGAATATATATAGGAGCTATGTTTACCCTCTAAGTTTTCTTAAAAAATGTGTAAGTATTCGAGCTAATTGAAAGTGTGATGGGAGGTGTACCATCACAAGCAATAATAAACGTCCTTCCCCAAAAACTTTGTCGTTTCTTTGGTCGAATTTCGAGATATTTTGATTGTGTGGTACTTGAAAGTTATTGTCTGAAGGTTTCTTGTTGAGTCATCTCAATAAGACAAGAAAGACAAAGACTCTCTTCCAAAACAACATTCCCTAACACTCTAACGAGTCCTTAACAAATTAATAGACTCGGGCTTTATAATTTAAACGTTTAACCCCGTATCTTGAAACGTCTATTGGAATGAACCGCATTTGTAATAATACTAGATGCTTATCTTAGTTCAGGTTAGATTTTCGGTTATACAACGATTTACTGTTAATAAAACCAAAACCAATGAGCGATAAGTATGAGGGGATCTTTAATATAAGAGAGCCAGCCTTTATTTAATATATACAGATATAATAGCACTTAACTATGAATTAGTTATAAAGAGGCTTGGGAGAAATCTTCTTATTTGATTACTTTTTATAGCTTAATGTTTTAAATGTAGGCAGTGTTTATGTATAACCTGCACGACCTCCGATAGACATCGTTGAAGCAGGCCAAGATTAGAAAAACCATGTTCACTTGAACGAAGCCTACCGCCAAGTAGGCGACCATTCACTTCACCAAAAGAGAAATAAAAAACATGATGAGTTTAAATTCCTAGCAGCACACAGACCGAGCTTCCGATCCTCTCTTCGGAAAGTTTTAAGTAGAAATATAAGCATATCAAGTCTGGTGACAACGCTATCACTTGCTCTCCTCTTTCTCCACTCTCATATAACTACTAGTGTAAGGCATCGGATATCTGGAGGAACGTGCCTAACATGTAGGAAACCTTTACAATTAACCTCTAAATATTTAATAGTTGGAATGGTACTCGAGTGCTTAGGGGTTTTTTTAAGGTGGAGTGGAGGATAGAAAGTTCCAGAGTCGACTCAGAAAGTCGCAAATGCAACGATCGTCAGCAACCATGGTACCACTGAGCAAAGGGCAGGGGAACTTGTGAGGCAACTACTGTGATTGCTAAACAATGGTGTTGATATCATGCGACATTACCTTCGAGCTATCATCTCCCGAGGTTGCCCGCCAGTAGCCCCACTGCTTAAGCGATATCAACAAAAACAAATGGAAAGCAACGCGACCACCCCATGTACATAAGGCCGCAACCTTAAGAAAACCAAGAAAATGGCAAAATGTTCCTCCACCTTCTAGGAAGGCGACCGAGGTTGATGAAACCAGACAAACTGAGTTTTCACAGAACAATTTTTTTTGGCAAATCTATTGTCTTCCCAGTGCCATCCCCTTCAAATTACTGCAACTATCAATTAAAAGTCAATACAAACATTTACATGCGTATCAAGCGACTAAATCTTTATTCTGAAGAGGCCTCGTTGACAGGTAAAAACTTACACTACCTCCAAATGTGAGAAGAAAATTGACCAAAAACATACGACCACGGAGGCTCAAATAGTGATCAGTCATATGTAGAGCTTGTTATCATAATTGGTGGTAGAAGATACCCAATAAGACTCATGGACTACTGAAACACAAACACCACAATGTAATCCAATCCCCCCCCTCTGAAGCTATAGAGACCTCAACTCTCTTCCCTAGTCGACTCGCAAACTCACTCACCGACGTCTTCCACCCCCCATAGGTCCACGCCTCCAGCCGCCCGTGTACATGGGTTGGTGCTCATACATTTCAACCTCTTGTAAACTACCAAAAGGCCCAACCCATTCCTCTCCACCACCAGCAAGAGCCACATAAAATCGACCCATGCCTTCCTGTAACAAGATATCAGTAACAAGATGAACACCAGAAGCACAAAGATAACCCTTCCTCTTATCGTCTCTTTTGTATGCAGCACCACCAGGACATAAGCTGCCGTTCTCGTGGAGTTGATTTCTCGCCCATTCGTCTTGTTTTTGTCGTTCAACGGGTGGGAGAGTATTAAATTTTGTTTGACGAGAAGCCATTTCCACATCGTGGGCACTTTTGAAGGTGCTTCTTGTTAAGTTTTGGCTTCGTGAGGATGGGGGTTGAATGTTGTCGAGGCGGGGTGGCATTTGGGAATTTTGGTTTTGTTGAGGAATCCTGCTTCTGGATGATGAGCGTGAATTATGGTCGAGGCGAGATGGCATTTGAGAGTATTGGTTATTGCGGGATGAAGAGGATGATGACCCGTTGTTGAAATGCGTCCAAGCTGGTGGGTTGGCAGTATCCAAATTTGAAGGCATTCTAGAGAAGTCTCCCTGTGGAAGGGGAGAACGCCTTGATGATGAGCGTCCTCTAGTATCCAAGTTCGGTGGCTTTCTGGAGATGTTCTGTTGTGCTTGGTTGCTGGGAACCCTCGAAGACGAACGTCCTCTGTTGTCTAAACTAGTAGGCATAATAGAAACATTTTGTTGTACTTGGTTGCTAGGGCCTCTAGAAGACGGACGTCCCCTATTATCCAAGTTAGTTGGCATAATAGATATCTCTTGTCGCGATCGGCTGCGACTTCTTCCTCGAAATGGCTCCATGTCTGCTATTGTATAATCTGTAGATTGATTATGGTAAATAATCCCGTATTTGTGATGGGATTCACCTATGCAGAAAAGTCTTTTTAGATACCTTCTTCTCTTCATTGGTGGAGAGTGAGGATTAAATACCTTCAGTTGGCTAGGAATTTCCATGTTATTCATAAGAAATAAATAGCTGGTTATTGTAAAAGGTTCAAGTGATTCAGAGATAAATTTTTGCTGGAAAATGTCTGTGAATAGAAATTGAATAGTGAAAGATCACTTCATCGTCTTGTGTCCACCAGGGGCTGTAGGAATTCGTGACTGTATTCTCGGAGTACTTGTACTTCTATAATTGTTCTAACACCTTTAAAATAAGAAATATATTAAAATCTTAATTATTTAAGCCTTTTAGGATAATGGAATCGATTTATCGAGTCTCGGATAAACAATAGAAAGAGTAGTAGAGAGTTGGTTAACTATTCGCCAGTCACGAATTCCTGCATCCCCTGGTGGTCACCCACGGATGGTTACATAGATGGGGTGTAATATTTGGCACGAATTAGAGATTAGCTCGTGTCGCATGTAGGAGCTTCCCAAAAGTTGTTATACACCGCTGTTTTCTACTAATCTATCCCCTGGTAACCTACAATTGGCAAGGAATGTTCTACGAAGAAGTGTTTCGTGAAATCGTCAAAGGCAGAGAAACCTGGGTAAAAGAAAGCAAATCTGTACAGCAGAAATCAGGTTTAGATTCCGGATCATTAATTGAAAGTTTAGTTAAAACTCTTTAGGAATCAGCAACTTTTCGTTGACGGAGTTTCAGTCATAGTTCGAGAAACCTGTAAACGGAGACTTGAATTCGGAACCCTTGAATATTTGTCGTCTACCTGTTAACGTTAGCAGACTAAGAATTATTCGACCAGACTTCGAAAATGGATATAGCACAGTAAACTTGCTAGGATCCAGTCTCAAACTAGAATGTAGTTTATATACGATATAAGATAACTTTGAACTTCAATTTCCAGACATCACGACTCCATCTATCAACTATCTTCGAAGACTAGCCACAAGTAGTTCTATTGCCTTAAGATAATAAAAAGCTGAACATCTTAATGATGAAAGAGACTACGGTAGAGCTCAAGTCGCGGCGGTAGCAGAAGAAGACGCAAGGATACATAGAGGGGAAAACCAAAGTGTCAGTAATCTAAGTCTTGTAAGTTTATTTATTAGAGTTTTAGTATAATTCCCATAAAGGAAAATAGTTTAGATAAACGCTGAACGAAGGCCTAACCCTCCTTATTCCCGGTTATCTGCCTAAACATGTTCATAGAAAGAGAGTCTCCAAAGATTCTAGCAAGCAAGATGAATTGAAATTTTCGATTTCACAAGGAGCCTCAACTGTCTTGGTATACCGAGTGTTAGAAGTGTTTAGTATCCCAAGTCCCGTATTCCTATCTTCCTACTCTTCAATACAATTACATAGCATGAAGTGCACTTACGTGCACGCCAAACTCAACGCGGACCACTTCAATTGAGCCCACCCTGATTGAGCCAATGTTCCCTCCCTTCTCATCACCAATCCACACGATTCCACAGGTTCCTTTTCTTACTTCAAAATGCACGCCCTCTAGAGAAGAGGAGTGCAACGAAGTACATACTCTCTTAGTCCAAAACACTACTCAACACAGACTACCCCCTTGATATCATCACTCAGACCGAATTCCAACTCTCACTCAGCCCCCTATCAATTCCTCATCCTCAGTTTCCAGTAAAACCCGACCTGAAAAATCTGTCCCAAATAGCGCCTCTCCTATACCAACAAACCAAACCCCCTCTCTATCAAAACCCCCATGGAACCACCAAGGAACCGGAACCCTACATAAAGCAAGTAATCCCGCATCTCCCCTCCCGCTCAACCCCTCCAACCTCCTTTGGCACACTATACATACATACATAACCATCCGCCGGCATCCACCTACATACCTACATACATACATATAAACCTGCATTCCCGAAAACGGCCCCTGTACTACACCACTCAAAGTTCGTCTGCGGGAAACGGCCAACCACCCGAACATTTAGCCTAAACACACCCGCAGAAGGTTGAAAGCAGGCAAAGTGGATACAAGTCCTGCACGACATTCACATCCAAATATAAAAGCAAGGAAGAAGGAACCGAGATCACTTAGCCCACATTAAGGAGAAGGAGATAGTTGAAGAGTGGAAGGAGGGAAAGAGAGTAAAAGTTGGGACGAGGCGAATGGCGCGTTAGCGAAAGGGGAAAATGATATCCCGTCATCAAGTAGGAAAAGGAAAAGGAGGGAGAGATCTTGTAGTGATAACGTTCTTCATTTCAGCACCCTATTTGTCTTCTTAAAAACAAAAAAGGCGCTTGGAGAGCGCAGAGTTTTTCTCAATATATTCAACAAATGTGAAGTGAGGCTTGAAAAAGAGGTAACCACTGCCCATCCATTGACTCTCCATAATGTCATCCCAACACCCACCCATAACCGTTCATATCATCCAAGCCATCCATTCCTTCATTCCCATCAAATCCCATACCGTCATGTCCATACAAAGCCAGCCCCTTTTTGATTCACCAGGGTCAAAATAAAAAAGAAATATTCAAAAAAAAAATCAAATCAAAAAACACCGTGTTCTCCCAAAGGAAGCCCATATATCGTTATCTCTGTCAGTTAAAAAAAAGTGCCGCCGTAGTGAAAACCAGTGACTAAGGTCAAGTCGACCTAAGAAGGTCGTTGCTGAGTCCTGCAAATAGATCGCCGAGAATGCTACTCAAGTGAGTATCAATGTCGAAAGCAGCGAAGGAATGGGTTTGCAAACAATCAGCCACAGGTGGCGTGAGGAGCAAAGGGTGTTGGGCAAGAGTGTGGGGCAAGAGTGTTTTTTTCTTTCGTGAAGTATCGTAATTGTATCGTTATATGCGTGGAAAATGGAAAAATCCCTGAACGAGGCCACGGTCATCTCTCATAGAACATCGCAAGGTTTGAAGTGACATATCCCCGCCCATATGTACGAAGTCGACTGACTAATAAGAGGAAGGAAGACCGAAATCTGAGGACCCGTTTCCCCGAAGAATTGCTTTGTACATGGAAATGGTTGTTTTCTCTAGACAGTTTTGGTATATGATGGCAAAATCGAAGCTTTTTTCTTCCCTGCGGCTTTTGCTCAAAAATAAAAAGGTCGATTATTCGCGTAACGTGATCGAGTTCTCAGCTCGTGCTCGCATATGGTTAGCTTGTGTTTCAAGACTACGAGCCATAAGATGTGTGACTACCAAAAACATTAGCAATGCGAAGAAATCGGATACCAAGTTGCTTACCAGGCCAAACGGCAGCCTTATCAAGCATGTAGGCTGTGACCCTCAAAATTTGACTTCCATAACCACAATTGTCTGCTCCGGGCAGCCTCTGAGCTGCGTTCATCTGAGCGACAGCATCCATACCAGCCAACTCATAATTCATCTTTATTTCGGCACTGTTGAGCACCTCCTGGACCTTATTGAGAAGTTTGCAATCTTCTTCCTCTAACAACATGATACCAGGAACCTGGGCAAGATCGATTTCATCTTTGCCAAGTATTCCTAGATAGCGACCGACGCGTTCTTGAACAGTTGCAACCCACTCCGCAAGCACTTGAGCGCAGTCAAATGCACACATTGCTGATTGCAGAGGTAGTTCACGAGAGGTGAAATCAGCAAAAGTGACCCCAAGCTTATCTGACATAGAAAGAGAGTCGGCAGCGTAGAAAGCAGCTTTTCGGAGATGCCTTTCACGTTTCGATGTCGCACCCGACGAATTTGACATTGTATGGATTGAGTTCGCCATGTGAACATTTTCCCGGTGCTGCCCATTGGGCAACATACCATTCTTGAAATCTGGCGAAGAATCTGACGTAGGAGGCGTGTCGACGTATAGTGAGTTTGAACCAGACCCATCCGATTCCCCATTTGAGTCAGGGGAGTGCTCGGCGTGCTGAATGATTTCATTACCACGAGACAACTCCTCTGCCATTCCGTCCCAGTCCCGTTGCCAGAATTTCTCTTTTGATCGCGAGAGGTTCACAAACAAGCGTACATACGCGAGATCCAGAAGCGGAATGCTGTCAGCTGATAGAGGCCCAAAACCATAAGGATTGGGTCTCTCAAGACTATGATGAGGGTTGCTTGCCCAGGCAGTTTGCCAAGCCTTTAGTGCTGGCTCAATATGTCGGTGCATCTTTTCTGTCTCTTCGTTGGTCCAAACTCGGTTATGATGTCTTTGTCTAGTTTCCCATATGTAGTTATGTATCGAGTTGATCAAAACCAGGCATCCAAATGTACTAGGCCTTAAATCGCTCTTTGGCAACTCCTGATGATTGGCATTGGAACCAAAGGCCTGTCCATGTGCCGCCTGAAGTTGCTGTTGCTTTTCGCTTGTTCGCAAAAGCTCCCCAAGAGCATCATGGAAAGTAACTTTATTGTGATCTGCCATCCTTGCGCCTCCTTTGGAATAAAAATTGCTGGCGGAATCCGCAGACCAAAACTCCTCATCGGAAGGAAGATCTAATAGAATCTCGGAATTTGTCAACGCAGGAGCGTGGTTGTAAGCAGAAACAAGAAGACTAGATAGAATGAATACGGCGTAAAGGGTCCTCTTTCGCTCCTCCATGGATTTCCAGTTGTACCATTCCTGTTGGTCATCCGGGACTTCCTCCCCTCCCCAATAGCCCAGATCTTGATGATCATAGGAATTATTGACGTTTTGCGGTTTAAGAAGTTCTGCAGCCCGCGCAAGACTGACCAATGCTGCGCAATGAGTACTCGCAATGTCTCCAGCGGTCTTGTCGCCGCAATTGTGACCATAGACCACATTGAGAAGCATTGCCTGAACCAGCCAAACTGGAGTGTGAACAGAGTTCTCCGGTCGTACGCCATTGTCAACACTCGATTTTCGATGGTCCGCTTTCCGAACGTCTGCCTTCCGTCGCTCCTCCAAGTATAGCTGAATCATCTTTTTCGCAGACTCGAATAATTCCTTTGATGGCGCATGTTCCAATTCATACAAAGCGCCGATTGCAGCCATGGATAATATCAGACAACCACGTCCTCCAACTAAGCCAGCAGCTTGGCTTCCGTCACTTTGAAAGGCAGAAGCGTCGAAAGACAAAGTGGAAAGGTGGAGGAAAGGTAGATGTGGATGGAAGTAGCGAATATAAGCAGCAGTATAGCGCTGTAGATCTTGTGTACACGGAAGATTTCGGCCTTCACTCATACCAGTGCGTCCAGGGAAATGAGGCGACAGTGGAGAGCTCGTTGTTGGAAAGGAGTACTTTCGCCCGCCAAATGGAGCGCATTGAGACAAAGCCGCAAGAAGAGCTTGGCGGGTGGTGTCCGTAATTGTCGATACAGGTAGTGACAAATTACCCATGCCACTCATAGATATTGGCGTTTCTGGTCCAAGATTCATTGGTGGGTGGAATGGTTGCGTGGTAATTCCAGACATCATAGATGGGCTTAAGGAGCTCATCGATGGTGGTGGAGTCGAAAAATACGGATCATTGAGATGCTTTTGTGGCATACCATGAGGCGAGAGAGGTCCTCCGTTCATCAAGTCGTTGAAGCCTGTGTTTCCCAAATCCAGATTGAACGGGTTAGGGTTCATTTGAGGAGGTGCCATCATTGATTGCTGCCACATCGAGGCCGAGGAGGTAGCAGGATTGTTGGAACCATCCAACATGACCTCACTTATGCCGCTTTGGCTTGCGGTGCTAATTGCAGAGGGAGAAGACCCGTCAATGGCATTTTCGTTGGCATCGTGGAAGGACATTTGATGTTCAAATCCATTCATCCAATCGAAGTTCTCCTCCAAAGTTTGGCTCGCAGACATATCAGGAAAAGCTTGGTGATATGGGGACACCGAGTCGATTGCCATTGACTGCGGAGAGTCATTATAATGTAAGGCATTTGGATTGATTGTTGAGCCAGGGCCGAAGAGCAATCCTTCGAAATCGAAATCCGAGTTAAACCCACCCACCACAGGCGCCGTTCTCAAACCACCACCAAAGTCCAGGTTATTGAAGCTATGGGTTTCCAGTTTGGGTAGACCATGGTTCAACCCTCGATGGCCCATAGCAGCAGACATGCCTCCGAAGTGATATTCATTTTGCATTGGAAGGCCTGCCAGGCTGGGATGACGGCTATGTGTAGGTTGGGTTGTATGGATGCCGGCTCTGGCGACAGTCGCATTTGCTGCTGCCATCAATTGCATATGGGCACCATCTACATGGCTAATGGTGTTGGCTCTTGGTCTCATTGTTGCCGCGCCATTTCCATTGGCTACTGAGCCTTTGCGTACTCGTCCGGGTCCACCAGCAGTGGTACTGGCCACGCTCTCTCGCCGATTTCTTGGTCGCGATGAAGGCGTGGTCGTCATATGTAGTTTCTGCTGGTGCCGTAGCAATAGATCTCGGCGAGCAAAACATCTCGCACATTCTGGACATTCGAAGGGTTTCTCCTTAGTGTGGGATCGTTCGTGACGCTTGAGATGCTCTAGTCGGGCGAAGGACCTCTGACAGGTTCCGCAGACATGAGGCCTTGGTTTATCGGTTTTTGGGGGAGGAAAGTTGTTTGCGGGTTTGGCGTTTGCTGTTGCTGCTGCTGCTGCTGCTGCACCTGGAGTAGATTCCTGTTAGACACCAACTTCTGAAGTAGGACAAGGAGGAGGCCCAATTCTCCCCACCATCACCACCACCACCACTCTCGGAGCTCCCAGAGAGTAGAGTTGAGGAGGTAGCATACCATTCTCTCCATTGTTCCCACCACTACTCGCCGCCGCATTGCTGGAGGCGGTTGCTGCGGGCATTGTTCAAGATTGTTGTTGTTGAGAGGCTGGCGACTCATTCAGTCGTTCTCGTCTTGGTGGGAGGTCGTCGCGGGGAAGAGAGGCGGGCGGGCAGTATCGGCGGTCCGTGGGCATTCTATGCTGCAGGATGAGGATGCGTGTGGTCAGCGGTTTCGAAGCTGTACGAGTAGGTAGCTTAAGCAAGCTATTGAGTCTCCATTCACTTCGCCCGCGGTTTGTCCTCGGCTCGCTCTTTAAGACCAAAAGATGAGGATATAAAATCGTGGCAATCGGCAGCGTCGAGGTCAGAACGAGAGCGATTTACTGGATGATCTTCGCCCGGAGAGTGAGTGCAATGCAATTGGAGGTTCGCAGGGCAGGGCAGCAGAGCAGCAGGGCAGCAGGGCAGCAGGGCAGCAGGGCAGCTCGCATCCACGGTCGGTTCCCTCAGGCCTCGAGGGTCAGTCGGTGGTGGCTGGTCAGGGCAGTGTGGTTGGCTACAGCCTCCATTTTTACTGGGGATGGGCTTGAAAGGGGCCGAGATGGGTTGCTTTGGCGCTCTACTCCGTACTCTCCAGGGCTCGTAAGTAGCCCATAGCCCAGGATGAAGTTCAGTTCAGAGTCGCTCTTTATCGCTTCTATCTGCACCCACCCTCCTGAACCTGGGCTGGTCCCCGCACAGCATACCTCCTCCTCTCTATTGCCACACCACCACTTCTCTCGACCACATCTACAGTACTCCCACAGTACGGAACTTCGCTCATTGCCTGCCAGCTTTATCCAGACACGATCGTCGACGGCAAGATGCTGCAATTGGACTCGAGACGTGCAATCTGCGCTGCCAGGACACCCTGGGTTTGCTTTTAAACTTGCCGCCGCCGCCTTCAACGCTCAACGCTCAACGCTCAACGGAGGTGCCCAGGTGGGCTGGGGGTGGTGAAGGGGAGGGAGGGGGAGAGGTCAGTCGTGGCACCGAGGATCAGATGAGCTATCTGGAACTGATCAAAGGGGTGAAAGGGCCTGGCCGAGGGGTGAAAGGGCCTGGCCGAGGGGTTCAGGAGGCCGGGCATTGAAAACCAGGGCGAATCACACAGAGCACCTCGAAACACCACGGCCAAACCCAAAACTACGCAGCAGCTTGGTGGAGCTTCTTTGCAGACTGCAGTCACAGCCACGAGTTTTTTGCTGCAAACGAAGTCAGTCAACAAGCCAGGCCTAGCCCGGATATGGAATTGGCACCAGCTGCAAAATTCAGATTCGGTACCATCAGTAGCCGCCACTGCTTCCTTCGCCCGCACACAAAGTCCCATAATTATAAAACTTTTATGGCGTTACGACGGGAAATCTGAGCGACCAAGTAGTCCCATCACGACCAACTTTAAAAGACCCGCCTTGGGCTGGATGATTTCGCTGACCAACATTCCGAGCTTTTCCTTCAACGCCGCCCAAGGTCGGCATTGGCGCTGGAGCTATCCTGAGACGACTTGGAAGTACGATGGTGGAGACGGAACCAGCAAGCGTGATCTGATGGGGAATAGCTTCAAGCTTCGCTCTGCGCCATCGATCTCGCCCACCAAGTCGTACCCACGAGGTTCAGCATTCGCTATCCGGAAAGTACCCAACTACGGAGGTCGAGAGGTCATTTTTATTGACCAAGGCCGGAGCGAGTTGAAGCATCGTGCTCTCATTCACTCCACCAGTCACTCATGCAGTGGTGAAGCTCTCCCAGCAGTGCCCAAATGCAAGAAACGACGACGACGTATGGAACAACAGGGGTAAAAAGCAAGGGAAAAGAATTCAAGGGACAAGGTCCAAGGAACAAGACGGTGGCCAGGGCAATCTGGAGAGAAGTAGGTCAATCAGGAACACTTCTTTTGGGCCTGAATGGCTGACTGCTCGACGTTGTGGAAGGACTGCCGCTAATTTGATATTAATACCACAACGCAGGCAAGTCTCAAGCCGACAGTTGATCCGGCCATATTCATAACCTATCACCCTTCTCCCATCCTGTTGTTTTCGACCAGCATCAGCGAGGCACATTGACATCTGCTGTTACACGGCATGTATCTCTGGATAGCGCGACAGAGGTGCTGCCGTGCGGCAGGCTTCACGTCGGTACAAGAGAACTGCCCAAGAAAAGCACCCAAACGGAAGTACCACTCGAGGCCCTGTTGTCTCGATTGGCCACGCATGAGCGGAAACGCTGCGTTCACTGTTGCTTTTATCGAAGGCGGACGACGGCCCACCAATGTGCAGAAACAATCTCCTGGGCCCTTTCCGAGGAACCGAAAGGACTGATGGTAAAGCCCTTAGCGAACTGCATTTTACTGAGCATCTACCACGCCATCTACGGAGTAGTTTACTTTCCTTCGCATATCAAGAGCTGTACGGAGGTACACAAATGTTCCCACGTACGTACACAGAGCACGTCCGTTTAATTTCGTTCAGACCAAGCGCCTCCCCAGATTTTCACTGACCGCGCCTCTCCACATCATATCCCCCGCCATGGTCAACTGCTGGCCAGCAAGTGATCCATGCGGCCAGAACAGAAAACTACGGCGATAAGATAACCGCAACGATAACCTCGACGTCCATATCAACACTGACGTTCCACGGTTTCAGTACCTGAGTGATGACGAAAAATACATCACCTCCAGTGCCTATCTTCAATTCCTGTCTCGCATATAAGATGGCCGGTGGCCGGTCTCCCGATACGGACCAAGTTGCAGAGGGCCCTGCAGGCAGGTGTAGCGGTGGTGTGCAAGGAGGGAAGACTCCATCTAGCAGTGACCAACCAGAATATCCCTTTCGACATGGGTGTCAATCGAGTCAAATCGGTGATGCTGGGTGATGCTGGGTGGTGGTAATTTCTGGCGTATGACCGTGCGCAAGACGAGGGCACAGTGGATGCACCGAGCGGGCCAGGAGAATCTGCTGCTCAGGTGACGGGCTAGTGTGAGGGTCCTGGCCGCCGCGGGAGGGTTGATATTCGAGAACTCGCCGCTGCAACAAGGGTATGGATACTCTGGAATGGTGATGGTGGGGTGGGGATGAGGTTAAGGGGGGTGATTTCAAGGGAGAGTGTTGAGGGTTAGCGAAGGCTTCGGACCACGCGAATAACGAATGCACGAATGGCTTCTAATGGCAGAAGCCATCCGTTCTCTCACTGCTAATACGCACTCACAGAGAAGCCATTTTCCCAACGAACCCAACGAAGCTTTTTCGCCCTGTCCTGCTGCTTCAATGCGTCTACCAGTCTACCCGTCTACCAGACTGGCAGGCTGCATCGAAGACGTTAACTGTGCGCCGCTGTCTGCACGCCGTCACCCTGCACATTCAACGTCCTACCCCGGCAACAATTCAAATATAAATGCTCGAATGACATCCCCGGCCTCGAAGGCCTCGCCGAACCCTGGGCCCACCCCTGTCTTCCCCAGCTTTTGTTCAAGCCACTTCGGCCGTCGATATCAATTGCGTAGAACCATCTTCTAAGGGTGCCATGCTTTACGGAGATGACAAGATTGTACCTCGAATGCTTCTTAATTTTCTCTTGGACAGTGTTCGGTCACATAACGTGACGTTACCTTCAGAATGACGCCGTTCTCCATCGCACGTGGTACTGACCTTTAGTATACCTTTTTGAACCAGTCAAACCTTCGATGAAACTTACGTGTTGCAAAGTTTGATAAACGGATGCACCTCACTTATCTTGTATACAACTTGCCACAGCTGTGCACAAAGTAACCTAGGTAAACGGCAAAGTGGTACCAGTATTTGTATACTGGATGGATGATTACACGGCCCTGGTTGATAAAACCTGGAATCTCCGATTGAAATCCTTTTTAAGCATGGTCTCCCGGTGCCTATGAGTCCTTCAATCTAACGAAGCAATTTAATATATGGTTCTAATGCATCTAATATTCAACCGCGTCCACATTTTTCCTTGCCCCAAGCTTCAGCCTGCTGACTTCTTTTCCTGGAGAAATTCGCGGACCGGCATTTTGATCTCGTTTGGCGATATTCGGCAAATGATCCGATTTTTGAACCAGTCCACTTAGGAGGAAGGATTCACAGAAGCGTTGGAAGGCGGGTAGTTCGGGCACGGAAACAAGAATCACCGATCCTCGCGTTTGTCCTTCCAGTCTCGGCCTTGAATTACGATGCCATACATATCACCGGGCGTCGAGTTTGATAAACAAAATGATGACTTGAAGGACTTGGAACGGGCATTGCCTCGAAAATGTTTAATTTGTTTATTCCAGTTTTCTCATTTGCTAGAAAGCAAACGCCTCCACGAGTTTGCGACATCTTTCTCTCCGAGACCAAACTAAAGATTTGATGCCCGAGATCCGGCTCCGGATTTTATTTGGTGTTTAAAACGCCAAGGATTCTATTTAAGGGTCGCGTGATTCTCCAAGGCTGTTTTGGAGCTCAAGCTATCAAAACCTTGCTAATCTTTGAGTATTATGCAGCTAGTTGCAGTTCGAAAAGTTTCAATCGCCGCCGCTACTAGATTACTTGTATGCAGTAACTGACTGCTGACTTTCAAGCAAGGAGGACTTCCGTACAACATTTTGTTTAATTACATCATTGCTTTCGTTTTTGAGTGTTGTCAGAAAAAGCCACGCAGTCGCGGTTAATAGTTATTGTGACACCATCTAGTATTTTAGAGTTGATCACAAAGTACTGACTGAGCATCGATCAGCAATGCATTTCCCATCATTGGCCACGTTATTTAGATTCCCGGGCTTGGTGGTCGTTCTATTTCACCTTCCTATTTCCCAAAAACATGGTCTTTCTTGCGGTCCAATTATGCACCTTGGGCAAGTGTTTCCCGCAAGCCACTCGGTTAGTCGTAAAGCAGAGGGGTTTTCTCCTTTAGAAACGAGGTTGATCGGTTGATGCGGCCTTTTATGAAGTGGCTGCTGCAGTGCCAGTGTGGTGGAAATTTTCAATGGCTGGGTCTTTTTTATTTTCTTTCTGATTTGTGATTGGTTGTAGACAATTGCTCGCAGGAAGTACCCCATAGCACCTGCGTACTTCGGGCTTCTTTCCTTCTACTTTTCTGCGGGTCTGCTGCGTTGTCTCTTACATGCCCATTTTTTTCGCATTTTCTTCTGCGGTTTCTGTTCTTAGCATGCGAGTTTGTCATATCTATAAAGTATCGATGTGACGTTTGACGGATGCAGCAGGTCGCATGCAGGGAATATTCCGGAAAGGGTTTCTTGCTGATCTTTTGGCGAGAAATGTTCTACAGTGGGGGAAGGGAGGGTTTTCTTCGGTGATCTCTCCTTCGTTTTCTCTGTTGCATGTGCATGGCGTTGGGGAAAAACTCTAGATGAGTGATTTGCCGGGTGGCGAATTTCTCTCTCTCGTGGGCTGCGAGCACATTTGGGAATTTGGGAATTGTTGCATCTCGCGATGTTGCCACAAATGCATAAGTGGGTAGTTGAATATAAGGGTTGGGGTGATGGGAATTTAATGGGATCGACGGTATACCTTCCTTTGCTGCTGGATCGTGGCGTTGCGAGGTTGCTCTTTTGCTTGGGGGTTGTACGTACGTCTCCTCGTCTAGTTTGTACCTAGCTTGCTGAAAACGTGTATTGATCTTCCCTTCTACGTTGGGATTGTGGGCTAGTCCCTGGGGGTTGGAAATGTGGAATAGTGTTCTTATTTTGACGTCACTGACTCACTGTGCGAGGAGGGACGATCTTAGTGCTTAAAAAAAAATTGTTTAGGGTATGATAGCTCGGGGGAAATTAGGCCTTGCTGTTCCTTACCTTGTCAGTCTTACATATGCTTATGATGCTGGGTTGTTTTTTGTACCTTGCTTGGGAGTGCCTTTTCCTTTCGTGGTTTCTTAATGCCACGGTCTTTTGGTTTGTAGGGTTTGGTGGTGTTGAGTAGATGTTGAATAGTGGGGGGTTGGGGGAATTCACAAGTAGAGTAGATCAGCGAAGAGAGATTAAGGGGTTCTGGTTTTGG
Organism: Hymenoscyphus infarciens; assembly: GCA_001414345.1. Lineage (NCBI taxonomy): Eukaryota > Fungi > Ascomycota > Leotiomycetes > Helotiales > Helotiaceae > Hymenoscyphus > Hymenoscyphus infarciens. The sequence goes on from LLCB01000011.1 coordinate 337,913, forward strand.
TAATTCTAATCTTTTCTTTCTACTGAAGCTTGCATTGAGTTTGACATTCAAATCTAGCTAGAGTTCTAGAAGAACTTAATTAAAGTAAGAGACTTACTACAATGAGTAATAAAGATAATTGTTACCCTTCGACCCTCCTTAGTTGAAGTTACCGCATTCAATTATTTCAATCCTTCGGTTTTAAGTGAAGTTTTTTCTCTCGCTGAGATTAGGTCAAGGTCTTGTTAATTCGGATTGTGGAGATTCAAGACCACTCCAAACCGACGATTCAACCTTAAACCGTTCCTGATACTCCCTTCTCGCTGAAATCCGAATCACATTGTCACCACGATAATGCCCGATATAAGCAGGTGTGCCTATGATTTTGAGCACGGCTCCCGAGGAAGTACAGTCTAACACATTCCTCAAAGTGGATTATGAATGTTCTGCTGACGAGCAATATGGACCTAGCGAGAACGAGCAGTTGGTCGTTAGCACAAGGAGCGAATTTCCTCTTAAAGTGATCGGAGCCAGAGGAAACAGTGACTCCTAAACGGGACACTAGGGAATGAGCTGGGTTTATTATGGCACGGGACTCTCAATTTAATTATTCTCTTCTAGAAGTGTCTTTACCTGACGAAAGTCGTATTTTAAAGTGTCAATATAGGCCTTATGCAGCGAGAGTCGATGAAGCTGTGCATTTTGGGATGAGATAGTAGCATTCGACAGTGCTTCAATACTCGACAACAAAGGTTGTAGTTTCTGGGCGATAAAATGGATAAGAGAATCATTCTATTAATTTGGTCATAATTCCGAATACCCGTAAAATTGTGCAATGAATGTTCACAAGACCAGAACGAGTGAAACGGAAGCAGGATTCTCGAAGGTCGCTAAATGGAGACTTTGATGGCTTCTATATTCAGGAATCGGTACGATAAAGACTGGAGTAAAAACCTTTGTGTTTACTTTGGTGGGTTCACCAATTATTTTCAAACGTCTCAACTCTTTGACTTCTCTGATAACCGAGAATTAAAAGCTCTAGGTAGGAGGCACTATGAATCCGCAAATTTATGGAACCTCTTGAAGCAGGTAAACTTCCAAGTTCGACAAAACATGGAGATCTCAAAATGTTCTCCTAGTCCGGATTAGGTTCAACGAGGAGTGCACTTTATATTGGTTCAATATTCGATAGTGTGAAAGGTCTTCTCCTAGTATAAAGAATCTCAAGAATGTTCCCAAAACTCTCAAGATTATTGTGCTTCCCACGTTCCGTGTGCAATATTGAAATGATAGTATGGAAAGACTTGTTATTTTCTACAACTCATTCCTTTCCTGGAGGTTCAATTACCAGGCAAGACTTGAGTCCATAGATTCCACCAATAGTAGACTGCAGCTCTCGCGCCATTTTCTGATAGACTTGTACTCTCTGTCATTATCTTACACACAGCCATCTCGTTAATTAATTCCTATGAAAACAAGACACTCTTGTCCATTTCTCTAGGTTTAAATACTATCATTTCCGTCGAAGAGTTCTCCGCCATGCTTTACCGCGACTACGACTACGACTCCGAGTCAGTCGGCATTCTTTCTGCCAATGAAGTTGGATGGCAACAAGGATCGTAACGGGCTTTGTCAAACGTTCAATGAATCAACAAGAACTGTCTGGCGAGTTACCTATTTCTGCCAACAATAAGCAAAGATAAACCTAAAAATTTACTTATCTTTCGACAGTACGAAGCTACTCGACCGTAAGCTCCTTACGCTTCCTATACTGCAAGTCTCACATTACATACTCAACCCCCTGAGTAAATAAACTTTGGATTCGCAACATTAACCATCTTATTCAGCCATGGTTCCGGGAATGTGGGTTTTTGCCTCGATAATTTTTGTTACATCCAACTTGGAGTTGGTCCTTGTTTCCTTTTCAAACGAATTCCAGTCCTAATTAATCCTTTGATATCTGAACAATGAAAATCATAAGCTCAAATTACTCTGCAACCACAGATAAACCACGCAGTTCTTGAGAAGACGTGATGGTCTTTTAACGCATGTTGGTACAAATTGATAAAGGTTAGTTCGTCAAAACTCTACAGTTCACAGATTTCACTTGTGCCATAAGGCAGGTTGAACCAAGGCCATGCTCCACATTCCTGTGAGTTTCTCGATATTGTAGTATCTACCAATATGTATTACTATCGTAAGTTTCCCGGCATACCAGTGGAAACGGCAAGCACTATGTCTAATATTGTTTGTAATCAGAAATCAGTAAGCAGTAGAGATTTTTCTGAATAATGGTCTCGTCTATTAAATCTCCCGCCTTCGCCCTCGTTTATCGCTTTTTGAATTTGCGCGAGGGGCGTTCTAGGGACGAGTAGCAATAAAATGATTGAGAGAACATTTGAGATGGTTATTTTGTTGGACTCCAATCAGGGTAACCCAATACCTTAAGTGGGAGAGTTTGACTACGTGGGTCAAGTGTAAGTGTGAACATATGAATAACAGATATTGATAAACAGTGTTTTAGAATCGATATAGCAATCAAATTCTTTGCCAGGTGAGAAACTCTCAGTTACTTAATGATTTTGTTTCGATTTATCCGATTAAATGAAAGACTTTTGTATATTATCTACTCGTGAACATATTTGAGTGTACTCTAAGCGAAGATACAATTGCTGAATCATTTTATTTAATAAGATATATTAAGAATGGCATTTGTTGAGCTTGTATTTGTATTTCAGTTAGTTACATATTTGTAATAGTTTGAAAATTGCTATCATCAAAGGTCTATTTTATCGTAGCTTGAAATGCGAATTAAAGGGGATTTCCTTATAGACACAGCAAAAGACATCTTCCATTGCATTTCACGTTTAATACTACCCAAAACTCGCCCCCTATCACTTAACCGAACGAGGCACAAGATAATCATGTATCCTAGGGAGGAAAAGGGCGACCAAAATGACTAACATGGAACACATTTTGAAGTGTCCATTCGCAAGTGATCCCGTTTCTCGCTTAACTATCTAGGCTTCGCTTTAGTTTACTAATTAGCAAGGAAAAACCCTGCTGATGTAGTTGAAGTCTTGTTGCAGCAAAAGGAGTTGTTTTTGAATTGCATTTCTTGCAATGCCTAAGAAATGGTATATATACACTCTTCCCAATACAACCAATGTAAAAAGGGAAGCCTTCAATAAAACGCCATCGTGGTCTCATCGACCCGCGGTATTAATGGCCCGAGACCCACCTAAACTCCTTCAGTCAAGAAAACATCTTCTAGTACCAATAACCAATCTTTCACTCAACTCCACTCCTCCACTCCGACCGACCACACCAAAATACCACCCCTTAAACTCTGTGCTCAGCAGAACCCCTGTGAGAGCCAGCCAGCTTCTCTTCATCAAACTCCCCTCTCTCCAACCGTTCAATGCTTCTATCAACGTGAGTTTTCCAAGCTGGAGTACCGAGCCATTTGATACTGCCTGGAGTCGTGTCGTCAAAGATCTCAACAACGACCTCCAAAGGCTTCTGACTTGTCTCGGGGAACAAGAAAAAGACATGGATAAACATAGCCGCGCAGAATACACCGAATACAATATACACCTTCCAAGTGATATTCTCAAATGCTGGAGGAACAAAGTAGGCGAGTGCAAAATTGAATGCCCAGTTTGCGGATGTGGCGAGAGCGACTGCCTTTCCACGTACACGTAATGGGAAAAGTTCTGGTGGATAAATCCTGCGGAAAAACTCGGAGTCAGTATTGCCCTTTGTAGAAGTATGTTTGAGGAAACTAGGAGGAAACAGGGTTGTGTGAGGAGGAAGTGAGATGTCTGGGGAGGAAATAGTGTCTCAATCCTCCTAAATCAACCCGAAAGAGGGAAAAATAACTCGGAGAATACCTACCATGACACTGGCCCCCAAGTTGGTGCGTAACTTGCGACGAAGAGATAGGTGCATGCAATGATTGCTTTGGCGGGAGCACCAGACACAGCCATTGACTCGGCCGCGCTGGGGAATTGATTGGGAGCTGGCTTTGTGCTGTATTGTGCAAAAAGACCAGCGTTGGCGAACATGAAGGCCATCATGAGAGCAGCTCCGACGAGCAATGTTGGACGACGTCCCCAACGATCAACAAAAAGTAGAGCTGGAATTGTCATCACGACGTTGATGATGAAGGTGATTGAACTGAATATTTGTTAGCAAAGAAGTAAAGGTATCAAATTGTGGTTCTTGAGAGCTTGTGCTTGCCTTGGGAGTAGGACAGATTCCCCAACACCCGCCATCGTGAAGACATAAGTAATGTAGTCTACAAGAAATTAGTATTTTGTTACTTCCCCCACAGAACTTTTGCTAGAGTTAGGGAGTACTTACACATCATGACGTTCATTCCGGTAAGTTGACTCCAGATTTGTGTGAAAATTCCAATGTGGGTACGATTCAACATCTTAGGCTTAAATAGCTCAAGGTATGTTACATCGGCATTGGCTCTTTCAAACTCAACCACTTCTCGAATTTCGGATAGCTCCTTAAGAACGAATGGAGAATTGTGGTCACCGTGAGCATGCGTTAGGGCAAGCACATGTTGAGCTTCGTCCCAACGATCTTTACGGGCCAACCAACGAGGAGATTCGGGGAGAAAGAGCATTGCGCAGAAGAGGAAAATTGCAGGCAGCATCTGCAATCCCCAGGGTATTCTAAATGCGGCTTGGCCGTCGATGAAAGAACAGCCGTAAGAAATGTAAAACATGATTAAAATTCCCCAAGTGATTGCCCCTGAGTTTGGGTTAGCAATGTGTATAAAGAAAGGCTGGGAAAATACATACATTGTTGACAACCTACAAGACGTCCTCGTTTAGAAGGTGGGGCGATTTCAGTGATGTAGACAGGAACTTGAGCAGAGCAGATACCAACTGATAGACCGTTGATAAATCGACCTACAATCAACATCGGAATGCCGTTTGAGGCGCAGATGATGACTATAATCGCATTAGCATGACTTTAAGTAACTGGGGATTTAGCGAGATACGTACTGGAGCCAATACACCAAATCACCGAGCCGACTTGAATTGCCCTTTTACGTCCCAGAATATCAGAGATAAAGCCAGAGGTGAGAGCACCAAGCCACGAGCCTCCTGGCATCACAGCAGTGATTCCGCCTAGTAGTCGCAAACATTAGTACTGGTTCCTCATAAGCTATAATGAGAGTTTGAAATACCTTGCACAGAGGCTGTTGGGCCTGAACACTGGCCATCAGGGTCCATATATTGAGGACCTTGGTTGAAGTGACAGAGATATGCCTTTGTCGATATAATAGCCGACATGGAAGAAATGTCGAAACCAAAGAGCGCCCCGCCTACCACCGCGACGGCGGCAATAACATAGATATTTCCTACTTCGTACATTTTGATTACTATCTGTGTGTACCAAACACTTGTGTATTGTGGTTTCGGATTTGGATTCGCTGAATAGATAGATGAGGTTGTTGTTTTGTTTGTATTGTGTTGAATTGGAAAGACAAGAGGAATTAGGGGGAGGAATCCGATTAAATATGAAGTAGATCGGTCTTGGCTTCGATTACGTAGCTTCTCGTAACCAGGAGTTTAGAATCACCCAATTCAATATGATACAATTCCTTGTAATTGGTTGGTAATGTGATATTCGCGGTGTTCACGGGGAAAGCCGACTCCCAAACTGCAAAAAAGACTTCTCTTGGACTAGAACAATAAGCAAGGCGGGGTCATATTTTTATGTGTGACTTGAAAGAAACATAAACATATGATATAAAGGGCCGATGTACAGAAGCTTTTCCTCCACGTGAGTTCGTTCTACCAACTGAAATCCCTGTAATAAGTGAGCGGCTCTCACAACGTTGCAACACCCTCCGCTGGCCAATGTAGAAGCTGGGGAAAGCTGGGGGTAGTGGAGGCTGGGGTACTCAATTGGCTGTTTTTTGACCCATGAGACCATAACCGAGTTGTTGCCTTTGTTTGGAGTGGTGCGATTCCGTAAGCGGCTGGATCTTTTCGCCTTCTTGAAAGCCAGCTCGATGCAAAGATGACGTTTGTGGCCCATAGGGAAGTGGCCGGTTTGTGGAAATTCAAGAATCACATTATTCGGATTGTTTGTGACTTTTGGATCACCCCAGGATTTGATGTACCTCGGAAACACCTCCGCCGAACAATCTGCACGAGCTCGGGGATAGTACCTCGACTTTTGTGAAAATAATGGCATGATCCATAGAGAGCAGAAAGTGGTGTGGTGGGAGGCTCGGGGGTGCAGGGGCGTCTCCTGATCCTCCCCAATTCTTGAAAAGCGGTGGGGGATTTGATTCTTGACTTGAAAGATTAAAATCAAGTCAGAGTAGATAACTGTAATCTTTTTGCGTTTCCAGGTCCTTACCAAAGATTCGCTTTGATTTGTCGAAGCTGCGTTGGTGATTTTATGTCATATTTAAGCATCATTTCATTACCACGTGGGCAACAAGGGGATGCAGTCACGTTTTTAAACTGGTCAACGGTGACCAATCAGCTTTCTCAGATAAAGAAATTTCACTGAAATTTCGAGAAATAGTACCTAGTATATAATTCTCTTAGAACTTTATTCTGAATAATAAAATAGGAATGTGGTAATGTAACTAGTCAATTCCACAATTGGCGAATAAAGTATACTAAAAAGAAGTAAATAGACTTTGGGCTCTGACCTAAAATAATTTTTCAGTGAAGCATTTGTCTGAGGCTTCGAAAAGGATTGACACACTGATTTTGAGGCCAATTTTGTATTGTATCATAATAATACGAACGCCAGTGACATTCATATGGAAAGATGAATATATTTTACTACCTTAGGACGCTTCTCATGTGATATGGAGTCTTGGGGTGTAGCTGCAAGACGTAGTCGGTATATTCAAGAGAGACCGTTTAGAATCCTTGCCGGCTCGGTGTGTGTAGCAAATCCAATCCATCTTATCTTCAAAGAACTGACCTATAACGCCCTAGGTAGACAGTAACACTTTCAAAACTCCCTCGCCTGGAAAGCAATAAAGTATGGATCGCGAGGGAGACCAATGTGGAACCGTAACCTCTGCTTTTTTTCTTCCCGACTATTATCGTTGACTAGACCTCGAACACCAATTGCTTCAAGCACTGTTTGTATATCTACCTCTAGAAGATAGTTAGATGTCAAATGCTATGATGACTGGAACAGATATACGTACTGCTCATTCCATCATAATCATATGAGGTTTTTGGAAATGCTGGAATCAGGGTGGAGTCTTTGACATTGACTGGTGGTTGGAACGGGCAGTTAAGCTGTTTAATGTGGCTGTTACGTGTTCTAGCGTTTGTGTTCTTGTGGCCGTTCATCCGATAGCATCGCCTAAGTGTGAACAAATTCTCACATGCCTAGCTTTACACTTGGCATTAATGGCATCCATTTTAGATTCCAACACAGTGAACCTGGCATTCATCTCCTTAAACATTTGCTGTAGAGCTCCAACGAACGGGTGTTGTCTTTCTTGGGCGTTGAGAGCGGGGTCTGGTACAAGGTTGTTGGCGATCTTGTGATTTATCTTTTGCTGTCGTTGGTAGGTGTGGGCGGGTGGTTGAATTTAGGTATTTGTTGTATGCCTCCTCTCGGTCGATTGTATGTTGCACGATAGGTGGATAGCAAAAAGCTTGATAATCTACCTAGGGTTAATCCTCATACTTGTAGATCACGGAAAATGCTAGCTGGCTCTAAGCGAGCTTCAGGTGACTACTAAGTGCCCTTCAGCTGGCATTCGTAAATTGCAGCATTTCAGTGTTTTGGGTGGGGTTGTACTCGCAAGCGAGTTGTATATGAACTTTCCGGCAGTGTTTTAGGTTTCCCCGCCTAATCTGTTATCCTATCCTGCCTCGACGCTCCTTCTCCCTCCTACCTCTATTTTAAGGCTATCCTGCCTTCTCCTATTCTTAAATTTTAGCTTTCTTAGCCACTCCTATCCTATAGTACTTACTTGCCTTTCCTTACTAAAGAAGAGTTAGGCTAGTTAATCTCGCTTAAAGCCTAGAAGGCGGCTCTAATTTCGCTTAATATCCGGAAGGCGGGTAGAAAAGAGGGTCTAGGTCCTAATTAGGGGTTGCCTTCCTAATCCTACTCTAGCCTAGTCGTCTTTTTTTATCTACCTAGCTACTCCTATCCTGTTTTTAGAACTTTCCTAGCCACTCCTATCCTAGTTAGAGTACCTAGCCTACTAAACTTAGCCTAGCCTCTCCTATCCTTACCTAGGTGAGTAGCCTATCCTATCCTAAGTACTAGGCTGACCAAGGCGGGGAAAGCCAAAACACTGCTTTCCGGTATTCGCGGCTAGTAAGACGATGTTACTTTCTATATATTTACAAGCTACAATTTACTTGGCTCCGAGATAGACTATTCTTTAGTCGTATTGTCTTGAACAGTACTTTTTTCAGCGCAATTAAATTGCTACGTTTTTGGCATACATGTATACTCACGTGGCTGAATATCTCCATTACCCTTTGGTTAGGAACTTGTAAGAGCATCTGTCGTCAATTTATGTTTACCTGAACAATCTGCATCTAGAACCGTTTTACTAGAAGGTCTAAGATAATTGCGTTAGTTGAAGAAAGTTACTTGAGATGATTGGAAATGGTAGCCCTCAATTGTTGTCAGCTTCCAGGTTCAATTATGTCAGGCCTTCTGGTGTAATCTTTTTAGCTGGGTGTATGTAAGAAAATTTTCCACAATCAACTTTGACAGTGTTTACAAGCATTCTTAACCTCTAAATAACTAAGCATGATGTACTCTGGAGTCTTTCCTCTAAATCACGGCTCAAAAACTCTTCGTGTCATCTATTACTTGTAAAACACAATACTAAGCTGAGAGCTTTCGTTTCTTTAACATGAAGAAAAGAAAAATAAGAGCTAAATGACTGCAAATTATACCATCTGAGACACGATATCCAGCAGACTATCATGGACTCAGCCAGTCCACGGCCTCCAGCAAAGCTTCGTGCTAGGATGAAGTTATACATTTTCTGTAGAACTACATGGTTTCCACGCAGCTCTCGCATAGCCTGGCGATAAAACTACGGGACTGCAATTTTTTTCAAAGAAGAGTGCTTAGAGAGGCTCCACATTATTTGCCAAAAAAACCGGAGAAAACCAAATCAAGGCTGCTGTACAAAACCTGAGGTAGTTGGGACTTGGACAGAAAGATCTTTTGATAAAAAGTTTAAAAAACCAACAATCGCCAGACAAGAGGCGGTCTGGTACAGTCCTTCTACAGAGGCTATTTCTTCGCGGCGCATGGAGGCACTTGCCGATTTTTTTTGTAAGCTGGTTCGCAGGCAGAGGTTATCAAACTCCATCCAAAACATCCATCGCATTTCAGTACCTCTCATCAAGCACGATTTGAGATTGAACACGAGGACCGCAATGTCCGGCTAGTTTTACGAGAGGCAGCCTTTTCCTTCAGGAACGAATTGGGACCCAAAGACAATGACACTTTCCGATGGAGAAAAAAAACAGACAAACGCCGTTCTGTTATGATTAAGTATAAACAAACAATTAGAGGACAAACCGCACGACAGAGAAAAGCCGCGAGAAGGGGAGGTATGACTCTTGGCCGTATACCCCCCCCCCCTCTTTCTCCATCCATATATATGATTTCTTGTCATCGAAAACGAATCGCCGGGGGCGCCTGGAGGCATCGCTATTCTCTTGTCCTCCGCCTCCGCCTAGCTCTATCACCCACCTGTTGTACCCAGTATTGTTCTTATTTCAAGCGATTATAGAGGAGTACTAGGGGCTGCAGAAAGTCGTAACTGTAGGCCTGAAAGACTTTCCCTTCTATACTTGTTCTAATACTTCTGGGGTAACTCAATTGCTATTAATCTAGTTATCCCAATTGTTTGGGATAATTGAATTGCTCGAACAATCAGATGAGAAGATAGCTGGCCTTCTACTCTTGTTGCCCCTACCCCCTGGTGGAAGTTGGGGGTTTCCATATAAATGGTTACGGAGTGCCATGCTCCCTTCCGTGTCTGCAACCTCACCAAGGCCCAAAAAACATTTTGGAAATGATGGATAGAAGTCGACCGAACTTATTTCTCAAGTTGCTGAGGACTTCTTCTGTCAAAAACAGTCCATCTGGAGATTTCCGCGGCGTATCATTTATCCGAGGCATCCGAAAGTCTTTCTAACCGAAGGGGTCTTTCAGGTTGGGGTTAGAGAGACCATAAAAACTTTGGCGCCAGTGTCAATATCAGTTTGATGCTCTTTTCACGTATTCATTAAGGGGTCGAGAGACAGTTTGTTGCAATACCAAAGCAAAGCACAGTCAGCGAGTCGCACCTTCCTCTCTGTTTCAAGTGTGTCAGAGAGCAAACTGTACCACATAGGTATCAAACGGGCGGAATATCAGCTCAAATCCACAGCTCCTTCCTCTGTTTACCAAATTCTTTCAAGAATATATCCTCATTACTCGTACCTATTTCGACTGCAATCGAAATATCCACTAAACTCCACCATCTAGAAAAGTTACCAAAGAAGCAATGATGGCTTGTACGTCCCCTCATCCCCCTTCGAGCCAATCTGCAAACTAACCCATCTCTAGCTCTCCTCAACACCTCCCACACCGTGGAAGTCATCACGCCCCTCTCACCCTCAATAACGAAACCCCAAGTCCTCTCCCTTCTCCACAACCGCATCTCCATGCTCTCCCTCAACCCCCTCCTAAAATCGCACACCGAACTCCCCCCTCCAGCCAGCACCGCCTTCTACTCGTCCGTGCTCCCCGAACTCAAGCCCTCCAGCGCCGCGGAAATCGAAGCCCTACCCGTATACAGAGTCGTAGAAAGCAGCGGGCCCGAGAACGAAGAAGAGGGGTCCTGGCGTGGAGGATGGGCAAAGAAGGTTATGCCGGGGGAGATTTCTTATGATACTAGTATGCAACATCGAGGGGATGGGATGTTGACTTTGGCACATGCGCCTATGGGGGTTAGCACTGTTACGACATGGACGGTTACGGAGGAGGGAGGGAAGTTGAGTTTGGGGTTGAAGGGGGTGTGTAGTAGTAATCGCATGTTGATGGGGTTTATTAAGACGACTTTGCAGGGGAGTTATGATAAGCTGGCTGCGGATTTCGTGATTGAGTTGGAGAAGAGGGTCAGGGAGGAGGGTGTTGTCAAGAATGGCACCGGTGGCGGGGTACAAAGCGTCGTTCCATAGAGGGGATACTTTGGGAACTGGGTATTGGGGAAACGCTGGGTATTCGGGATGATTGCTATGGGCGTTTGACACAATGGGTTAGAAGCTGCATCAATACTGCGGGAAGCTGGGAGGGCATGGAGTAAAGTTTAGATCTGCAGGAGGAGCAGCTAGATACCAATAAGTTGAGAATTATTTCATTTAGGAGCCTCAACCATCCAACTCTATGATATGTGCGGTGGATTGACCGGCCAAGGGTCAGGTGCGTTTGTATGGAACAAAGGTTTAATTGAGCGAGAGAAAAGGCCGAGTAAGTAATTTACACTCATGGATCCATCCTCTTTTCTGAAGAAGGTGGATAGGGGTTACATGTGTAATTAATTCTGGGTCGGCAAGTGAGCCCATCCGACTCGTCACGAAGGATCGAATGAGAGGCTATGCCATTCCTCCCATCAACGTAAAAACAAAAAATATAGGTTCGCAACCGTCATTATCAAGAGGAGACCGGAAAAAGGTGGCTTGTTGGACTGGACTGGAAGAATAATCTTTCAAACAACGCCTATAGGTTTTGGAACCCAAGGACCCTCCCACATTGCCCATCCCTTCCCCCCCTTCATCTCAGAACCTTTGTCTTCCACTTGGGATTCAGACCTAGGTTCGTTCACAGCATCCTCGAGGCTTTGTTCCATGCTAGCCATCTCCTTCCTAAACTTATCGAGATTCCCAACCTGGACAGCTTGCCCAGTACTTACTGAAGAAGTAGCACCCCGATTGGATATCTTACGATGCAACACCAAGCATCTTAACAAGACTTTCGAATCCTTCTCAGTCCACTGAACCTCAGTGATCGCCATGAGCAACTCATCCTCCTCCCATTTCGACAAATGATTTTCCAACTCTCTCCTCCTCTCATCATCCCCCTCCCCCACCACCCTTCTCACAAACTCCCTGCACTCAGTAACCCCTCTTACGTCTTCCTTTCCATCCTCGCTAGCGGTCAAATTGACCCAATAATAGTCCCATATCCACGTCAACGCCTTCTGAGTCGCCGTCCTCAATTTCGAAAGCGAAGGAAGTTCCTCATGCGTGGCTTGATGGCGAAGTTCCACGTATGTCGCGGGAAGACCGATCGTTTTGGCGATAGAATACATGCTCATCTTTTTCTGTTTTACCTGATGTCCATCGAGGAGGCCCGTGACGAAGCTATTTCTAGGTGGTTAGTTGACACATCCGACTTGAAACATCTGGAGTTATGAAAATGGCATGGAAGGAACATTATTCCAAAGAATTTGTGTTGGAAGGGGGCTTGAGAGTAAAGAGTAAGAAGGAGAAATTATTTGCGGGGTAGCCCCGCATGAAGATTAGGATTTGAGGGTCACCCGGATGTTTGGCCGTTTTCTTTCCTTGTGGCTTGCGAGATGGCTGCGGAGATGCTTTCCGAACAATGTGAAATGTCATGGAAGGTTCAGAAATAAGGATTACGTTTCATGGTTGCTAAGCTCCTAGCCAATGCTACGTGTAAGCCTTTATTCCAACCACCCGGGCGGGAAAAAAGGGTGAAACAGCTGGATCTCAAAGTGAGGTGAAGATCTTGCAAGACGAGTACATGAACCATGTTGTGGCAAACATGACAAGCATATAGAATTTGACAGCGGATGCCTTTTTCTCCGTTTGATACTTATCAGAAGTAAGATATACAACCGGTGTAAAATCAGAAGTACAGTAAGCTGCAAACTCTCGATCCTCCCTCTGCATTTCGCTTGAAACATCAGTGTCCGAAGGATTTTTACTTGGGTATTTCCGATAGAACCAATCCATTTCTCTTGTTCAATTCAAACAAACGTTCCGAATGAAGTTTATGAACACGAGGCCAAGGCAACTTTCTCGGTTGCCTAACCCAGGAGATCGGGGGCATATTATCGGCATGACGAATAAAAGACCCAGCAAAATAGTCCCTGGTCACTCTCCTGGAATCGATATGACCTTGCAATATACCCGTTTATTCGAAACATAATCAAGGCAATCCACGGAATTTTTGCATGGAATTTTCCATAACGTCAGCCGCCTTGCGGAGACAAGAGAAGCAAGAATTCATGCTTGGAAATCAAGATTCCATAGACTGCAGCTCTCAGAGCGACACGCCTCGATCTCGCCTCAAACCAAAACACAGACTCCACCAAATGATTGAAACCATCCTAAATGCAAAAAGAAAGCAAGAGACTCACCGACAAAAGGCACCCCCGTAAGCAGCCCTAACACAGTAACTCGAGTTCCCACCTCTCTCATCATTGAGTACAGCTGCCGCCAGAAGAGCTGTGCTCTCCACCAAATGAGGGCAATTTCCTCTCTGCACTAGATAGCAAATCAGCCATTGCTTTCCACATTGGTTCCCGCGTTTCCAGGAGTCCTCTTCCCCTTTAGCAAAATGAAACCTTCTCAGATGAAGATTCTCCTCATACTCTCCTTCCCAACCATGAAGCTGAAGAAGGTAAAACCAATTATCTCAACTTGACTCGACCCGACCCAACCCCGGAAACGAAACAAAAGAGAAGCCAACAACTTACTCCAAACCCCCACCCTCTCAACCCCTTCTGCCATCACCTCCCTCTCCTCTCCATAAAGTGCCTCTCGAACAGCAAGTAATTCAGATTGATGCCGCCACGGCGTGATCACGTATTGCACCATCTTCACCGACTCAAGTCCCTTCCCTTCCTTTGTCTCTTTCTGTCTCTGGCCCGTCTCGTTCTTTCGTAACTTCGTAACTTCGTAACTTCGCAACTTCGCAACTTCGCTCGCCTGAGACTCTCCAATGTACGCAGTAATGCAAATCGACAAACCTCCCCGGAAAATCATAAAATTTCACATCCGATAACCCTAACCCTCTCCATCTCCAAACGCGTCACAAAAACCAAAAAAAAAAGAGACCCAAACCCCACCGAGCGCCAAGCCTCAAACACCACAAATCCCCCGACCTCGCTGGATCCACTAAAAATTAAAATTTCTCCGTCTAAGCCCGAATAGGCAAGGTTTTCCGCATTTCCTCAATAGTATTATTCTTAGCTCCGAATCTTCATTCACTCTTCCATACAGTAGGTACCAAGGTACTCCGTACCAACCACGAAACCTTGTACTCGTAAAGCGACCCCGCCAGTGCGGAACCCATCCAACGGCTTCCGCCGCAAGACATTTGAGGAAATATCGATCTTCCTCATCGGAATGCGAAGAAATCGAAAAGATCTTCTACAAGTTGTCTCACAAAGAGAAAGGGGGGAAATGATGTTTCGCTGTGCAGAATGATCACATGAAGAAAGCAGCGGAGAGAAGTTTGAAGTTATGTGAGTGTTTTTGTTTGTTTTGAAGATACTTTATCAGCAGTAAGAAACTGCATCTATTCTCACACCTCTTGTCTTTCTCCTCTTATCTAGTTTCGCCATTTCCACGACAGGTGGTTGAAACCAAGCAGGGGGAATCCATCCCATCCAAACAAACACCAAAATCCATGATTCCCAAAAACCCAAGCCTGGGTATCCTTTTAACCCAAAGCCACCGATGCTAATCCCAATCGCTATGCTATGCTAAAAATGATAAAAACACAAAATAATAACTAGTAATGGTGATCGAGAAAAGAAGATTCCACTCCGAAATGTTCAAACACTTCAAACCCAGTTGCCTTGCGGCATTGCTTGGTGTTGAACAGGCTCAGCCTGTCTCTCTTCCTCTTCATCTTCGCCCTCTCCGTCGGCCTCTTCGTCATCATCCTTCTCATCTTCGCTAGGAGGAGTCCATCCTTCTTCAAGCTTCAATCCCTTTCCGACTGGTTCAGGGCGTCGGTAATTGGATCCGAGAAGTTGGTTCATCATTCTGTAATTATCTAGTTGTGGGTCTGGCTCCGGTGACTTGGCAGCTTCAGGAGTATCGTATAATCCGAGGCCCACGAGATCGTCTCCAGACTCATCATCGTCAAGCGATTGGTATGGTATTGACTCCTCTGAAGGGAAAGATGGCTCAGGGTGTTGAATGGGGAGGAAGTTCTCAGGTGTAGGTGGTGCGGTAGAGCTTTCAAAGCTATTACCCGCAAAGTTGTTCCATTCATATTGAGGGTACCCGGTTGAGTTCAGGTCAGCCAAAGATGATGGGCTATATTGGGTTGCTGCTTCCATCATGTAGGAAGGCTGGCTTGCAAAATACTGTTGTTGTTGGAGCTCTGGGAAGTATTGTTGCGGTTCGTAGCCAGTATATGGCATAGATGCTGGAGAGAAGTTTGATGCTGGGGATGTATACCCAGAATAGACTGCAGGGGTTGGAGGTAGATAGTTGAATTGTTGGTTGTTGAAGTCGTATGTAGGAGCTTGATAATATGGCTGACATTGTTGGGGTATTTGTTGTGAGGATGGGTGCCAGCTGACGGGTCTGTTTGATCGTGTAGGAACTTGAAGTCCATCATTGGAAACGAATCCGGCCGACATTGATGGAACAATTTGCTGGTCTGCCACCGGCGCCATTCGTCGATATGGACTCTCAGCCATAACGGTCCTCCGTCTTCCCATTCCTATCGAGCCGCGAGGACTATTGTTGGCACTGTTTGGTTTGACCACCCGCATTGATCCGCTGGCTCTCTGTGTATGCAGTGTGTTGGAGTTTCTCGAGAATCGAGTTAAATTTGATAAAGCCATCTGCTTCGAGACATCCTCCAATAATGATTCAACTGTTGAATACTCCACTGCATTCCTGCCCCAATTCCCTGAGTTCATCGTCATGGTGTTCATTTTGGTTTGCGTGTTGAGGATAATGTGTTCAAGTTGAGAGATGGAAGTAGCAAAACAAATCAAGAGGATTTGGAAGGGAAGGTATAGATATAGATATAGAACATGGCGGGAGAAAACTTAGAAGTGGGGATATGAGAGAAGGGATAGAAATGGATCTTCACCATGTCGAAGCTAGACTCCTAGACATAGTGTAGACAACCGAGAGGACAAATATGAACAGTACCTTGTAAATGACTTATTTAACTTCCGGTATGTCGTCTGTGTCATCTGGCTGTTGATGGATCATCCAACGGACGAGCCAGGATTGTTAGGCGTGGGTGGTGTCTGATTTGGCCAGGTCTGAGCTTTTCTTCTGCGGAGGGAGTGGGCATGTTGGCTGTCGAAGTCAAAATATGGTGGAGCCCTAGCCTGGAAGCAGCTGCAACATGCACAGTTCGAGGCCAAGCGGCTCCGACAGGCTTCAAAATGGCATCCCGCGGCTGGATACGTATGAGGGCGCACAATGCGGTGTGTGAGTGAGTACAGTAAGTGTGAAGGGAAGTGTGTAGGGAGCTAGGGAGGGGGAGTTACTAGTGTAGAAGCTGGGTTTGGATTGGCGCTGGCGTTGGAGGTTGTGTTTGGTTTGGTATGGCAACTGGCTGCACACCACTCTCGTGAGGAAGGGAAAAGGATACCTAAGTCGTCAAGGGAAGGGTTCAGTAGTCAGGGTACCAGGTAAGCAGGGGGCGGTTGACGGTAGGGTAGCAAAGCCACTGGCACTTTACGTGGTACTTACGAAGGCGCCCTGAAAGCGGTCAGATTATTCTGCCTTTGAGGCCTGTTTCCACGCCAATGAGGGTTTGGTCAAGGCAAAATGTCGAGGGGGGTGTGGGTAGCGGAGTAACAGCCGAGTGGAGAAAATGAAGAACTTAGGCGGCTGGACTGGACCAAAGGGGAAAGGGGGGTGTATCATAGAGGCGCTGGCGTGTGATTATCGTCCGACTGGCCCCAGCTTTATTGGCAAGTTATGTCTTGAGATCTACTTTCCGTAGTCTCTGACCCTCGTTGTCGTAGGCCAATCAGGGTTCAATGGTCAGCCGGAAAAATGGAAAAGGCAGGGCCAAGGAGAGCGAGGATAGGCGAGGGGTGATATCCTTCGTAGATATTTGTGCCGAAGAGGCTTGTTGTAGGCGTAAACAGGCCTCTTCCTTTTGATGCATGTAAATGCCATCCGCACACTCACATTCGTAGCAGCCAAGGAGACTTTGAGATCAAAGTTCGTGGTCGTGGATTCGGATCACCCCCTGCTATCCTGCTCTGGCAGAATTCCCGACCGCATTCCCTCCCACCATCCATCCCACCGTCCAGTTCAAGGGGTTTGGAGTTTTGAGCCCCGTAAGCGCCAGGGTATTGATTGGCACCCAGTCTCAATCTCCAAAGAAGCCCGCCCGCGCGTGGATCACGGATCATCAAGGAGTCTCGCTTGCGGGACAACGACGAGTCTCAGACGACGAGGAAACCCATCTTTTGATGCCGGCCTGCTTGTGCCACCGCGACATGACGCCTGTTCCTCCTGGGATGCAGAAACCATTACAGTAATACACCCACAAAAAGAACCCACGACTCGGTGATCCCTTAACTTTCCGTCCACACAAAAGAGTTCAACGCATCTCAGATCCTTTATTAATTTACAATTGGATCCTGATAAGCGGGAAAAACTTGGGGAATTGCAGTGGAATTGCCCGCATTGGTAAGTTCTTGGAACAAGTTCACCGTCATCTCCAAAGGCAATATCCATGAATTGAAGTGTCTGGTAATCCATTGGCGGCTAGTGATGATGTTGCACATTATTCGTCCATATCTCCCGTACTTAGCGGTTGGTCCATCACGACCGGAGTAAGTAACCTCCTTCCTGGTCTGTCACAAATGCACTGTAAAAATTGATCAGAACAAGGCTAGAAATTAAAGCTGGGTCTCAAAGCACCTGGAGCTGATATTCATGCTTCGGTGATGATCCGTTCAAAGTCCATGTCATCATACAGAGAAGAGCAAATGCAATGCAAGGGAGGTACGAGTACGGAGGTTTCGCTGTCACACTGCCAAATGAAGCCGTCGAGATTGCCGGTTGTTTTGTGGCCTTCGCCTTGTGCTAAGCGGCAATCCCGTCACGACTGTGCCGACTCAGAATGGGCGTCATTAAAACGAAGTCTTGATAGGTAAATAAATCAGTTATGGTCCGTACGATACATAAAGAGTACGGAGTCGAATGAGGCATGTCGATACGTAAATCCAGAAGTGCTTGCGTGGAGGCTGCAGACGACCAGCCACCAAGCGTATCCCCATTTGGCCTCCACCTGGGCAGTCTTGCCTGAGATGTTTGGTCCCTGCTGTGGTGTGGCGCATTTTATACACCGGACCCTGTGGATGGGTGTGGGTCTGGGTCTGGGTCGGTGGAGGAAGAAACGTTTTGCATCCTTGCTCCAGAGACTTCAAAAAGCCCTGGCCCCTGAGGCGTTTGTTTAGAGCGCGGGCCATACGATCCTGGGAAAAGTATCAAAGCCCTTGTCACCTTGGGCTACGCTTCGTCACGGAGGAGGCGTGGTCCTAAAATGGAGCATTGGAGACAGTGGCTAGACAAGGGTCTAAGGTAGTCTACTGCTCCCCGCCGCCCAGGTTTATCACAGAAGGACTCCGTGCCCTGCAGCGCAGCTCGGCTGGGCCAGAATCCTTTCTGCAGTGCATGGCATCAACATCGACATCGGGACCAAACGAGAAACGAAGGCAAAGGAGACCAAGGATGCTTCCGCTCCGCTACTACCACAAACGTCGAGTCATACAGTGCGAGTCTGTTTCGTCCAACACTGGAAAAGAGGGCAAAGGATGGCGAAACCACGATAGAGGATGCTTCGGGCGAGGACGAGGACGAGGGCGACAGTGACGAGACATTTCTCTCAGTGCATAGAAGTAAATAGTCTTGTGTCCCTGCCAACTTCGTGTGCGGACACTTCGCTGAGTCTTGAGCCATACCTTCCCTCGAAACGATGCCCCATCTACCCCTGACAACCTGGAATATCTGGAGAGTGGCAAATTCAATAATTGGATCAAACCATCTGATCTGGAAGCTTTCACCGGCTCATCCATCACGGCAGCTTCACCCCACACTCTAAGCATCCCTGTGCATCTCCAAAGTCCCTGGGAACTATCCCCCCCTTTAACTGTCTGTCATGTGCAAGGGTAGTTTGGCTGTAAAAATGTCTGTGCGTCTACAGAGGGGAATAGAAACAATCTGGGCATGGGTCTCGCCTGAGACAAAGGGGCGATTTGGACGAAACGGGGTTAGCGAACCTTGAAGCTGAGGAATTCTCATATCCTAATCTAGCTGGCTCAGTAGAACGAACGTTGAATTAAAGAGCCTTGGGGGGTGACTGTGCTGAGTGATGACCTATCCGAAATTTGAAAGGTTGCAGACGTACCCTGACGAGGTGAGCAAATTCAACAAAAACTGCGCAGGCTGCTGACCGCATCGTTTTCCGTAGAGGCGTGGACCTTCTTGTCCAGCGTGGCAGCCTCGGCCCTTCGCTAGGAAAGACTCAGGGGAGTGGTGTTAAGTAAATGTCGATCATGTTACCCTTGTCCGTAGGGTCGATTTTATGCGCTCGTTTCCAAAATCCAAATGACGGAGACCATTCCCAAGTCCCTGTTATCCGGTCTAACACATGAGAGCATTCTTCCATAGCCAATCATATGCTTGACCTCGCGCATAATATCCGAGAGCTGGGTCTCACAACTTGCGCAAGGGTTGCTAAGATTTGAACGTTTTCTCCTTACGAAAACGTCTGATCGTTGCTGTGCGGGGGTCTTCAGGTGTCACTTTTAAAAGCTTCCGCAAGACAAAAAAGCCTCGTGGCCCCGAATTGATACTAGATTGGGACAAGCTTTGGGGGAGACGGCCAAGTCTGTATTTTGTGCCACATCCCCCTCCCACATTCCACACGTTGCAGTCGTGTTCTGGAAGTTCGTTTTCCTCCTGAAGCGGGTCGACCAAGGTGGCACAGACGCCAACCTTCTCCCTGGAAACAAAAATTTCAGCCTGAATGGTTCAACAAGATATATAGGGGTCCCATACTTGGGACCAGCAGCAATGCAAGTGACCGCGTGGTGCGGTGCTTCTTTTGCTCAGCAAATGTTGCTGCTCCAAGGCCCGATTGGGTAATTGATGTTGGGTCGTATCTGACGTCTGACCGCTGGCAAAGTGCACTGCTCCAACACCCCAAGCTCGGCTCGCAAGCCTTTGCCCTCCATTGGACAGCAGATCAAGTGCAGACTATGTTGGAAAAATGCGACTGATTTTCAAGGGCGTAATTCGCGATTCGTAAGTTAGACGGCCTCAAAATTGTTTCTGGGTGTTGGACGAAAGAGATGAATGATGATGTGCATGGTTGGCGGCACGGCTCCGGCGCAAGGACCGCTTGTATTCCCATGGCCAGTTAAAGTAAAAGCTGGTAAGCTAAAGCCATTGAGCGTCCAGTGTGGCGCTCTCTTCTCTCTTGTCCGCGGCGTAAGAGCTCGGTATCTTGCCGGCAGGAAATCTTGAAACTCTTAAGTACTGTAAAATGATATCCATACATCCTTATCCTTATCCATATCCTCGACGGTTGCACTCGGCTATCAGTCCATCACCGTGCAGGCAGAATCCCCTGTTCCAGGGCCCTCATCCTTCTGCAGAGGAGTTCGACGAGACCTTGCGAGTGGACACTACACAAGTCGCTCCGTTTCCAATCGCTTTTGGATTTGAACCGCTGATCTCATCTTGGTTTGTACTTCGCAACTTCGCAAGTTCGCAACCACTCCACTCCACAGGGTCGAGATGATGGCGGCGCTGAACGCTACGCCAGTGGACATGTCCCGAGTAGCGGCTGTGAAACACCTGCTGGCAAAATGAACAGAGAAACACGCTTCCATCTCGCCAACGCCAACAGGAAGAGCCCGCCCGGCTGTATCAAAACTCGCAGGTGATATTTCGAGACTTGATTCGGATCAACCGCTCACTCGCTCTAGCGCCCGTGGCTGAACGTGGGACACGAGTTTTCAACCAAGGCTTTTTATTGCCTTTTTCCACCACTCCACCTGGTCCCAAATCTCGACGCTTGACACACGGTGGTTGTACCTTATTCGGCGAGATGACAAGTCACCAGCAACTCCGCGATCTGCATTCGTGATTGAAATCATCTCACCCATCTTGTCAAATCCTAGATCCCCGAAGTTGGCGATAGAGGCGTGGCATTTTCGGTCCTCTTGTATTAATAAATCTTTGGTCCAAGTCTCGGGTGCAATACACTCGCATGCCGCATCCTGCTACTTAACCCCTTGCCGTCACCATGAATAACCCCCATGCAGGCTGGGGTGCGCCGTGTTGCAGCTTTGCGATTGCAACCTTCTAAGTTGTGGGGGGCGCCTTCCACAATAATGCTTTGGGGTGTTGAATAAGACGATATCACAGTCCCATTAAAATACTCATCACTGTATCAATCTCTCATTGGCTTGCGTATCGGAGTCGTGGAACACGCAAAACTTTGCTCTGTATCGCGCATAGGGAATTCCACCAGGAAGCCACCGGTAGTTTGAGTTCCCTCATCCTTCTTAGCCTAGGTCTCGTCGATCTCAGGATTTCACTCCCAGGAAACACTTTCATGCTCCGACGACGCTCGTTCGGGAAGCTGGTTCGCACAAGCCAAATTTGTGTTGCAAAAAGTGCCTGCTTAGATGATGCAATGAGCCGGCGCAGTTGGATTAGGTCCCTTGTGGAAGGCCTAATATAGTGGGTTATTTTGAGTTTGGAACTCCTTGATTAGTTGGCGAGGATAGTACAGTTTTGAACTTCCTTGATGTTTGAACATGTCGGTGCTATATTACACCAAGGGGTCGTGTCGTAACGAGGTTAGAGCGTATGTAAATGCGGTGTTGTGTTGGCTTGATGGTTGGCTCCAGTGAAAAGAACCGTGAGCAAGCCTACGACTTGGTAGATCCTCATCCTCTACAGCTTTAAGGACGCAATTGTTTTTTCTCGCGGCGCACAAATTTCGTAGTCTCACAACCATCCACAACCATCCACAGCAAACCACTCCACACGTACACAGCGCAGATGATGGGGCGAGTACGCGGTATTACGAGGATCCTGTCGCCCGCCATGGCATCGTCTTTTGCCTTTCGCAAGTCTCGACCATTTCGATCCCGATTCACTTTACCGTAGACCCCCATAGCCCACTCGTGGGCCATGGCGGGTTTTCTCAGCTGTCGGTGAGGGGTTTTCACGATGTGCATTTTTCTGTGCAGCCTCTGTCCGGCCTCTTCGGAGATGGTGTTGACTTTTGCGAGGCTGGGAAAATACTGGGAAGCGCCGCAGAATATTTGGTTGAAAAGTCGGGTTGTCTGCTGCAGGCGTACTTGTAAGGTTACCGCTGTTCGCTCCATCTTGCATCCTTTTGGCTTTGTGACTGGTCCCCCCACAAATGTTTCTCGCATACACTGCTGTATGGAGTAAATTTTTACTGTACACTGGGTCATAGCTGGCTGAGGTGATGCTGCAGCAAAGAGTAGAAAGAAACTAGAGCTCAGCCACGGCAATGCGTAAGACTTCGGCAGCTAAGGACGGTGTGTGTATGGAGTATGGACACGGCAGACAGTGGCTGCATATGATCTGGCGTGCTAGGCTAGCATACTCATAACTTGGTACTCCGTATTGTTGGCATATTGGACAAGTTGCAACCTTTAACAGTGCTGCGAGTCAGCCAACCCCTCCATCGCGGAAGCTGTTGATAGGTAGTTGTTTGTTTGGGTGGATAGATTTCTGATCTCGTAGATGATGAACCTTTCGATCAAAAGGATATTGGCGACTGGACACTATTCTGGACAGACACGATCCTGTGCGTTGCGTTGCGTTGCTTCCGGGGCCCGGGAAGCAAATGCTGTGTGTCTGACCAGGGAAACATGGTTTCCTGTTGAAATTGTCTGCTCTCGCTCTGCTCCTCGCCTTGCAATTGATGGATGTGCAGAAACGCAAATAGATGCGGGTTGACGGCAGAACTTTCAACACACCACCGCTGGATGACAGCGCGCGGGAGACCTAGCTGGAGCTTGAAATTCTCTTCCCCATTCACCCCTCCCCTTCCCTCCTCTCCTCATCCACCTCCTCATCCACCTCCTCCCCACCCCAGAGCCTGCATTTTCGTGGGTCGCGGATTTCTATCTCTGACAAGTGTCTGCGACAACGCGCGCTCCAAGCGGTCTGGCAACTCGTGGAAAGGGAGGGGAAGGTAGCGCAGCCTTGAGAATTGGAAGTTTGAAAAGGTCGGGTCGTGTGCTGAATGGGAGAATGGAGGCGTAACAGCAACCGCATATCACATCACGCTGACTGACTCCTTTTACTGTCCAGCTCGTGCTCCCTGGAATGGCTCGTCTTTTGCCCTGGCCTGGCCTGGCCTGGCCTTTCTCGTTGCTCTCCATCCGCCATCGGCTGCGGTCACAAAACAAGGGGAAGACAAGCTGATAAGTATGATATGCGCGGTGCTCCATAATCAATCTGGATGAAGGACTCGTTGCTGCGTTTCGTTTGTCTCAACAAGCTGTGCTTGCTGTCCTGCCACTTCCTCGGATCATTTGATATTGAGATTGATATCTTGAATTTCCAACGTCAGGGCAGAATGATCAGGCTCTTGTCGTATGGGCCGAAGTTGGAGGAGAGATGACTTTCTCCTGGTTCGAAGGCATACGAAGGGGGCTAGAAAAGCCGAGATGAAGGTTTCGAGGTCGGGCTGCTTATCGATAAGGTGTTGGCGTTGGCGGGGCGGGGTAGCTTGGTTGTTTCTCAGAGACGGGACTCGACGGGGACAGGTAGGTAGATTGTAGGGAGAAGATATACTCCTATGCATGGCATCAATTAGGTTCCCTTGCGCTTTTCCCATCCAATCCGTTGTCTTTGGAGCGACGGTGTCTTCTTTGATATTTGGTCGGAGTTCTACTGTTCAACTATTGTACCTATATGGTATTGGTAGTCAAAAATGGCATGGCGTTAACTCGGAGCTTTTGGACCGACCTGGTGGACGCTTTGTATGGGACGTCAAGGTCCTTTTGTACTTACTCTTTGTATCCCAGTGCGCTTTCTATTCGTAAACATGAACCCGAGACAACGTCGCATCACCCATTGATTCTCCAATCCCAATCGCTATGTCTTCAGATCCTCCACCACCAGCTCCCCCGACTATTTCTCTGCCTATGCAGAGCCAGGTGGATGGAAGCACCGGTAGACCCCTCAGTCCCCACGACGATGTAAGCTTCCAAGGACCCCTCAATTCCTTCCTACTGATGGTAGCATCCTGTGTCGATATCACTGACACCAAGAGAAAGGGACATTCCAGTGCCAGCGACAGCGAATACCAGCATGCACTCGAGGTAGGTCTCTCTATCTTCAAGAATACCAAGAATATCCTACTAATTTCGAGTCTTATAGGTCGTCTTCGATCCTCAAAATGCCCACCGCCGGAAATCATCCCTAGTAGCCTCCGAAAATCCAGTGCCGCATGGGAAAACCGATTGTTTCGTACATTCTATGCTAGAAAGCCAGCGGAAACTAGGAGGAGGTTCAAACAATAAAAGTCTGCAAGGCATTGCTGAATCCTTAGCCAGCGATTCCAATGGGGACGGTGCGGAAGATGATTTAGAGGACACGAGTACGACATCCGGTCAGGAAGACGAGCAATCGTGGAAAAATCGAGTCGCCTCCAAACACATCAAGCAAAAGGCGGCCAGCAAAGAGCAAATGCAGATCCAGCAAGGTCATGATATAACTGCTGTGCATAGCCGTCTACTCACCAAAAAGCAGCTGTCGGATATGGCGTGGGGTGTCCGAGAACTAAGCAAGCGCTTGGGGAGTATTAGGTTGAAGCTCAAAGTTAAGACAGTCTTTCTTCTCACCAAAGTATACGACGAGGGTCTCATACAGAATACCAGGGAAATTGTCAAGTGGCTATTAAGTCCGGATCGAGAGGTCAGGTACACCGTCTACGTGGAGAACACTTTGAAAGAAAACAAGAAATTCAACGCGGCAAGTCTGTTGGCCGAGGTTGACGAAGAGTATTCCAAGAAAGGAATCAGCCAAGAAGAGAAAAGGTTAGATAGGAGGTTGCGATACTGGACCAACGAAATGTGCAGGACAAGACCACACACCTTCGACTTTATAGTCACATTGGGTGGGGATGGTACAGTTCTATACGCAAGTTGGCTTTTCCAGCGTATAGTACCGCCAGTCTTAAGTTTTGCACTCGGAAGTCTGGGGTTTTTGACGAAATTCGACTACAATGACTTCAAGGGTACATTAACGTCTGCTTTTAAGGATGGTGTCACTATAAGTTTACGGTTACGCTTTGAGGGGACAGTCATGCGAAGCCAGAATAAGCGGAAAGTTGTTACTGGCGGAGAGGCCCAAGACGATGAAATCGATAGGAGCAGAGATCTAGTAGAGGAGCTGGTTGGGGAAGAGCAAGGAGATGAGAGAACCCATCGTCCAGATGGGACATATGAAATTTTGAATGACATTGTCGTCGATCGTGGTCCAAATCCAAGTAAGTCGCCATCTTCAACATCAAACTCGATGCTAATCACCCGACAGCAATGTCTTCCACCGAAATTTTTGGAGACGATGAACACTTCACATCTGTTGCAGCTGATGGTGTGTGCATAGCAACACCAACCGGATCAACAGCCTACAATCTTGGAGCCGGAGGGTCCCTTTGCCATCCTGAAAATCCAGTCATCTTAGTTACAGCTATTTGTGCCCACACTTTATCCTTCCGGCCCATCATATTACCTGATACAATCGTCCTTCGAGTTGGTGTTCCCTACGATGCGAGAGCCAGTAGCTGGGCTAGTTTCGATGGACGGGAAAGAGTTGAATTGAGACCTGGAGATTATGTCACCATCAGTGCGAGCAGATATCCATTTGCAAATGTCATGCAGCAGGGGAGAAGATCTGAGGATTGGGTTAATAGCATCAGTGGCAAGCTTGGCTGGAACTCTCGCCAAAGACAATCGCAAAAGAACTACAAAGAGTGGAAGTAGGTGGCTATTCGTTATTTTATAATCGCGAGATATTCACGGAAATATCGGAGCAGGGGGGGGGGGGATAATAGAAATAATGAGAAATTTTGAACACCAGCTTTCATTCCACTTTGTGATTAGAACCATCATACAGTGGTTGAGACCATCTGTCATTGCTACGAGTATACTGACTTAACTTTGGTTGTGCCAAAGAGGCCCGAGAAAACGAAGTTATTATCCTAGGCTATTTGGGAGAAGGGAGAATATCTTTAGAGTAATGAATTAAAAGATGGAACTGAATGGCCGAGACTCTGAGACAAACTTGGTGGTTTCTTCTTGGTGTTGAAGAACACCTGCGCAGACAAGGCACAGTGCAACTTGTTAAATGCACAACGTCTTCAATATCCTTGAACCACGTCATAGTTCTTCTGCGTATCCCTTCTCTTTCTATATCTCCAAAAGTTCTTGGACAATTTCTTATTATGCCAGACCCTTGGGGGAAACCAAGACAGCGACACCCACCTGGTTCTCTCGGACGTTTTCAGATACTGCTTATTATTTTAGCTTTATTTTACTCTAGACCTTTTTGCACAATTTAAGGCTAGGTAAGTTCAAGTAGTGTGATGACCTAAGCTTTAGCTTACAAAGGAGCAGAGATTTATGTTCTATTGCTCCTGCGCCAATGTTTGGTTGGTTTGTGTCTATCGTTCCTTCTCATTCCAACTTCACAAAAAGGTCTTCTCCGTCTACACCGTACCTAGGTAGTGGGATAACTATCTCCTTCGTGCCTACCCCGTAATAATTTGATATCCTGGTTTAATTTTGAATGTCGTACCTATAGACCTTCTACCTAGGTATCTCTCTGGGTCTGGGTTTGGGGTTGGTCGTACCTGCCACATAGGAATTCGACACCTAGGTAGGTTCTGTGGGTACTTTAACTCGTCAGATATTCCCAAAGGCAAACTTGCTATTAGAGATTCGAGAATTTTTGCTTCCCATGTTCCCCCGTATCTACCATCCAGGAATTTGTGTTCTGGTTTTCTGAAGGTGTCTGAAGACGCGGACATTTATTATCTGCTAAGCACGTTGAGGGTGGTTCCTCCCCTCAGCAGGCCAGACTGACTCCCCGAGCAGTTGACTGGGCGATGAAGTTCTTTCCAGGTTGGAGCTTGATGTGATTTTCTGCTTTTTTCGGTGTTCGGGGTTTTCCTTTGCGAGGAGAAGGTATTTAGATATGGACTTGAACTTGTGGACCTACTTCATCCTTTGAGTTCTTTCTTGGATTGCTAGCACTCACTATTCTGCTTTCACCCCTTTGGTTGGCTATTTCTCTCCCGCTGTTTTGTTTTACTGCTTTTGATTCTTCTTTTGAGTTTTTTCAGTTGTGAAGAACACTTAGTGGCGTAATTGCAAGGCAAGCCCTTCCTAGGTGATCTTCACGTCAGGCCTTAGTCTCTGAACTCCTCTCTTTCTCTCCCAGCAGTTCTGAGCGCTCTTTTCTCATCTAAAAGACCCAGTTAGACTGTGCTCACTGCCCCGCTTGTGGCTATTCCTAATCTTCGTATACCTTCTTTACTAAAGAACTTCTCCCAAAAACCCCTTTTTATTCCTCGCGAAGTATAGAATATTGCCGATGCTTTTTTTGTCCTTTACTTGAGTTCGCTTGACTCTTATTACAAATCTTCCCGACTCACTTACACACTCTATAATAGTCATATCACGTGCGCGGAAAAACTGCGGCTCTGCCTTCTTATTTCACTGTTGTCGCCTTCAGTTTCGAACCTAAACCTCGTCAACCCGCAACCAAATTATGAACAGCTCAAACTTTAATGTCCAAACTCACCTACTGGAGTATTGGAGGTGAGTCAACAATTCCCAGTCGAGTCCAGGTTCATATTACCCCGCTTGTCCGTGGTTTCGACGTCAGTAGCTATACTAACTGTGGGCTTCTTTCTCAGGTTCAACATATGAAGAAATGCCATTGGAAAAGCTAAATATTTGCCAAGCAATACAACCCCTCTCTTGAGGAATTCACTGTTCACACAGCAGCCCCTTTTTATCAAGCGACAAATCCAAACTCCAATCAGGTATGCCAACAAATCATTTGTCTGCTCCATGCTTCTTTCTCGAGTTGTATCCAGGTAACAAGTAGCTTTGGGAAAGATCTTTCTCCTCCCTGTTGTCTGCGGTTCTCTATTGTTGTGTTTCAGCAACCTCTGAAGTCTGAGAGTTTCAATCCATACTTCACGCTTTCAGTTTTATAAATGTCAAATTCACTTCATCGCAAAACAAGCTTGATATTTTACGCCTTAAGTTCAATCTTTTCTAGTTGTTAATGGCCAACAATACTATCCGTTTTTTCTACGCAAGTTCCACCATAATAGTCTCGCACTAGTACTAATAGTACTTCTTTAACTTTCCATAATAGAAGAAACTATCCAGTACTTCGTTCCACAAAGACTTGCTACTTTACAAACTAATTTTCAGAGAACAGTTCAAATCTCGAACCTCAGTACAGCCCTCTCCTATTATCTGACGCCGCAGTGCAGCAGTCCCACATACCAACTGTTATTCTCATTGTCAACGATTGCACAATTGATCACAGTCACAAGTATCATCCAAGCCCCCTGGAGAGGGGCCTACAAAGACTCGTTCAAATCACAGTCACACTCAACTTCTGCTGCCCCGCACCTCTCCAAATTCCATACTTGATAGCTCTGCTACAAGTTTACAACTCTAGTACATGCTAACAACATCTCGCGATTTATTTACGATTCAGGGGAAACAACAAACGAAATACTTTTGGAACCAAGTTAATACATCACTCGCCAAAACTCCGGCACTGAATGCTTTGGCTCTTTCCAGTGATTAACATCTTCCCCTCCATCGAAGCGGTGGGAATAATACCCTGAGCCACTCAGCAGATTCACCGAAACCGGTACGTATCTTTCCAGTCATCTCTATTCTTGATGATTTCCCGACTTATACTGTTTGTGATTCCCAATCAGTCAGTTATGGAAGTCCACCCCTTCTCCTTCTTCTCTTCTATATAACAAGGCAACTTCTCTTTCGTCCACGAGTCTCTCTTTAACCAGCAACAACCAATCACAACATCAAACACATATCACCAATAACAACACTTTCTTCTCACATCTTCTTACTTTTACTCAATCACTTCTTCATTTAAACATTCCTAATCATCGAGAGCTCCAAGGTCTCAAGTCTTCCGTCTCAGAGCAAAAGGGTCAGTTGAGTGCTTTGCTTCATTCTTCGAGTCATTCATGTTCCCTCCCCTAAAGTTTCTTGTCCCTCGTGACTCCATTTTCCAAGCAGCACAGATGTGTCTGGGAATTTGAGTTATGAAGTCTTGGGAGCTGCTCATAGAGTTGCCCAACACACACTACTCCTTTTCGTAACTTTTTCCACTTTTCCAACTCTTCTGCTTCTCCAATTCTTTAAGAATCCGGAGTCATCATGTCTCGTTCTCGGTCCCTCTTTATCCAGAGCTAGTAGCTTTAGGGAAAACAGAGGATGCAGAAATAATACGACAGAGTTATTTGCTTGAATCCTTACTAAATATCCGTCAGATAACCATTAGTGGCCCGATTCAACCATCATACCCCAGAATATTTCCGATTGCTTAGTCCCGATAAAGATTCGAAAGGATATAAATCGTCCTTTTTCTTAGGGCTTGAAGGCATACCCATTGAAAAGGGTACTTATTATTTTCATTTTCATGTTTCTTCTTTAAGTTGTTATTATTCCTTTTGCTATGCTGCAGCATGGATCCTCCAAACTCCTCACAAACAACAAATTCTGAAGCCATGCCAGTTGCACAGTTTCTCATTCCCCGACGATGACTACTTTGTCAGCAACAAGACGCTCACCTCGCACAATCGCCAAATTCTGCTACAACTACCTGCTCTGCGATTCCGTTGAACTCACCGCCACACTTTTCTCCCTCGCTACATGCACCGGTTGGTCCGCAGATCGAATATCAATCACTTTGGAAAGATCGTTCCCCATCAGGGTCTCTCCAGAGGCCATCTGGGATATCCAGGACCGTTGGATACGAACACGGAAACCTTTCGATTACGAGGATCGTGTAACGATGGGGTGGTTGATGGGGCAGATAGGGTTACATGTTTGTGAAATGGGGAGGTCTTTGAATATGACACCGAGACCTATCTCGATTGTTTTTCAGCCTACTTGGAGTCCAAAGGTATGTTCTTCCTTTTCTCGTCCCCTTTATATACTTTTGGAAAGGTATGTTGGGACTTTGGAGTTGAGGTGGGAGTTGGTGTATCCAGGCTAATTTGAAAAGTAGAATAACCACGGTAAAGAACTCTGTCCTGGATTCTCTTCCCAATCTAGAGAAGAATCCAAAATCTGGATGATGAGAAAAAACAATCTTACGATGTACGGACTTCTCACACCGATCGAGGACCCTATCATCGAGAACTTCGGCCAACTCATGCGCGATCTCATTGAAAAGGTTCTCCATCGATGGGCTATCGCCATGTTGAACCTCCTTGAAACCCAAGATTTGGAAAGACAATTTGCACCAATCAATGAGAAAGTGCAGGTTGACCTGATCATGAACTTCCTTCAGTATTTCCAAAGAAAGTACGAGAAGGTCTGGGGTTTCATGGAGGAGATTCGTGACGCTGAACTGGGAAATGGGTATTCGAATAGAGAACAAGCTGTTCATATTCACAGTACGGGATATGGTGCTAAAGTTCTTGTTGGACTTCTCATGGCAGATCGTCTTCATGTTGTGGATAGGCTTCGTTTTGCCGAGAGAGCGAGAATTGGCTATCGAGAAGTGAAACCTGAAAACTTGAAGGCCAATTGCAAGGATTGCGCAATCTGTCAAGAGACCATTGGTGTGAAGCAGGCGGATACGGGGGAGGCTTCTGATGAGGTTGCTGTTGAGTTGGTGATATGTTGTGGTAATACTATTGGTATTACTTGCTTGCGGGAGTGGTTGAAGCCGCATGCTGGCAATGGACGCTGTCCTATTTGCAGACATCGGTTTTCAATGGCGTTCCGTGAGAAGCTCACGGAGGGGTTTGAGGACAAGGAATTGGCAGAGAAAAATGAAAAGAACTTGGTTCAACATTCTGTTATCGAGATTCGCAGTCCCACGCCCGAAAGCATGCCGGACCTTGAAGATATCGAAGATGACCTCGAGGAAGAAGCTCAAATCTTCACCAGTGCCAGAGAACTCGATACCCGAACCCCGATCCAGAGAATTTCCGAAGCCGGTCCTTGGGTGTCACCTAACCTCATGATGTCAATCGAGCCAGAAGAAGACATCCATGATGATATGGAGGTAGAAGCCGATGAAGGAGTTAACACCCCAATGGAACTCGATACACCATCTCCCTCCTCCTCTGTCTCTTCCCTCACAGACATCTCAGACCTCGATATCCAACTCCGCATTGCTGAACAGGCTATTGAGATTGGCAGAGAACGTTCCTGATTCACACGTCAACTGATGAAGGGAACATGAACATGCTTTTGAAGGATTCGTGGGAATGTAGGATAGTTGTGTAAGAATAGGGTGGAAGATATTTGCGACGTTGCATCGATCGTTGGATTTACGCGGGCACTGGATCAAGAAGTGCTATTCGACATATAACGGCATCTACACGCATATTAGAATTACATTTCTTTTGTCCTTCTTTCACGGATTTATGGATGATGGCTTTACGGGATGCTTACTATACCAGCGAATGCTTTTGTTTACCTACTTCAATTCAAGATAAAATCATAATGAACGATGAAAGCAATGTGAATTGAACAGCGCGCAAGTGATGTATTAATATCAAACCTTTAGAGCTTTAGCTCCAACCTAGAGAGAGCCAGACCGTGAAATTAAGGAAATCAGGATCGCTCCTTCTGACATCGAGAGCCCTAATCGAGATGTTTGAAATACGAAACAATTCATATTGAATAAGTCCAAGTTTATGCGTCATTAGAGTCCAAATTCTTGACTATGAAACGAGGATGGCTCATGTCAATCACGTGGGAGGCTCTCAAGACTAGCCTAAGATTTGAGAGGCACTAACCCAACGTAGCAAAAATGAAGGCTGTCAAAAAATTTAGGGCCCAAGAAAGTAAATCGCCCGGGCCAGTATCGTAGCTGTATTGTTCTCTATTACAGTGGTGTTTCGGCTCCAGAATTTCCTAGGACATCTTCAATGACGTCTTCCGGACCAATTCCTTCCAACAGAGCCGCCACTGCATCCACATCACTACCCCATTGCATGCTTCGTTCCTTTTCTGGTCTAACGATATGAATCCGATGAGGATAAATTTTCCTGGTGGCTAATGCTATTAATGAAGGGGTGGCGAATGTGAGATTATGCAGA
Organism: Hymenoscyphus infarciens; assembly: GCA_001414345.1. NCBI lineage: Eukaryota > Fungi > Ascomycota > Leotiomycetes > Helotiales > Helotiaceae > Hymenoscyphus > Hymenoscyphus infarciens. The sequence goes on from LLCB01000011.1 coordinate 370,304, forward strand.
GGAGCGAGACATCTAGGGAGGGATATAATTAGCATTTGGCTCTGCGAGGTGGAATCGAGACGATGTTCGTACTTTGAGAGCTTTCCAAAATGTGCTGTTGCTACAGCTGATATGCCACCCGCTACAGCTCGGTGAAGCCGTAAAAAGGATATGATATTCTGTTGATATGCCTGTAGCTCTACCGTTACTGTAGCTTGCTCACTGAGTTCAGAGAGACACTCGATGTCCTGGCCGCCATTAGAAAAATCCCTGCCAAAAAAGAGGATTATTCAAACCTCTGCTGTAATCATAGGCCACAGGAAAGATTCTACATCAAGACCTGGACTCTTTTTGACCACTGATGAATTGGAATTCCCATCATCAAACTTCTCCTCCAGGTTCGGAAACCCGTCCTCGGGATCATGGAAGTGTGAAATGAACATATGGTCGTTCAGATGCTTCGTCAACCTCGGCCCTTGACCACCTGCCAATAATGCTATGAACAAGAATCGTTTCGGCGCATTCTGGACAGAGGTTCTGGTATATATGCGTCTCGTCCGCATAAGCTCCAACGCCTGTATCTGAACCTGCTTGGGCGCTTCGTCGAGGTTTTTCGCTATGATGACATTCGCAATTGTCTTGTTCTCCGCAAAGGTATCGGAAACTGGCGACCGGGAATTGGGTTGGAAGGTAGGCGCATGTAGGAAGTATGAGTCTTGTCTTGTTCTCACGGGGGAGTTCGATCGAGTTGGGCTCTCGTCGACCGAGAGGATTGCGTGTGCGAAATCATCGAGGGTGGTCTGTTCTGAACAATCGATTACAGCATGGGAAAGGCCAAAGACTTTTGCTGCCACCTACATTCTCGTTTGTAAGCAGAGGCAGAAAGGAGCGCATAATTCGTGGCTTACCAGCTCGAGCTCGTCTACCAGCTCATCGAGAGTATCTGGCACCGTATCAATAATGCAGTGCTCCTTTGCAACAAGACATATCAGAGCGGCCAGTTCCAAGTCACTCAAGTCGTGGATCTTGCCAATCAATGAATCGTCTGCCATCAAGCCTCTCGCACGAGGAAAGGTCAATCGCCCATGTCCAAATCAATTCGCGGTATTCGACGACAGCAAAAACCTGGGGTTTCGATATTATCTTGGTCGACTGTATGGTGGTGTTGTAGGAGCTTTCCCCCACATTCATGTTGGATCTGATAGCAGCACTAGCGTAAGCGCTGGGACCACACCTTGAACGTATGGGCATCAGAACTCCAGGCGACCGGCATCATCGACAACCTAACAGAACTACAAACACCAAAACTACAAACACGATATGAGGTGACGGAAACCCCGAGAAAATGGCAAATCCGACGGCCGACTGGGAACGGGTTGGTGCTAAGTTCTATCGAAAGATACAGCTTTACACGGCCGTCTTCGACAAGGATTTGGAGTTGGAGAATTATATTGTCACGGGGTGTTCATATGGTGGAGCTATCGGTGAGTCTCTGTTTTGGGGTTTTTATGAGGTGTTTTTAAAATCAGATGGGAGCCTCATAAGGAGGTATAGCAAGTGCTCACGGGGGTGGGAGTATTCTTCGATGGAATAATCCTTCTTGCTTGGGAACCTCTTGCGGTATTTTTTTTTATGGTTTCCAAGTTTCTCCAATGAGGGACGGGGAGAGAAGCAATCTGCGTTGACCCCAAAATCTAACTAATAGCCCCAAGAGAGAATCCAGTGGAGAACAAACTTGAGTCCAGTCACGTGGTTATAAAACCTCTATTCTTTATTATGTCGTTATTATTTTGGAGAATGCATGCTGATCCAGTCTCGAAATATAGCATTACACCGGGATGAATCAAAACTCCATTCTTTCCGAGGAACACAAGCATCCAAATCAAGCATCGACCTCTACAGTTGTGCTGGAAAACCGATCAGAAGAATAAACTGGGAGAAGGGTTCCATCAAAGGCCTTGGTTGGTCTGAAGATGAAAAGCTTATTGTGATCACCTCCGATGGGACGGTTCGATGTTATTATGATCTCCAGGGAGAATTTACACAATTTTCTCTTGGGAATGGGGCTGAGGAGTATGGTGTAAAGGAGTGCAGGTTTGAATTCCCCATTTCTTTCAGAAGAATTTGAAGTTGAGAGCTAACATTCGCCAGATTCTATGGTACTGGGTTCGTTGCACTTCTTACCAACAACCACTTAATATCCGTTAGTCGATATGAAGAACCTCGTCCAAAACTTCTTGCTACCCCTCCTGAGGCCGAGGTCCATTCATGGACTCTCATTCCCCCAGCATATACTCTCTCCCGTTCGGTCGAAGTTCTTTTGAGTATCTCAAACACAATTTATGTTGTAGATGAAATTGACTCAGAAGACCGGCTCCTCGATATTGGACCCTTTACCCATATCAGTGTATCCCCGAATGGGAAGTTTGTGGCACTCTACACAGAAAGTGGAAATGCATATGTTATCACAAGCGATTTCCAAAACAGGTTGAGTGAACATGACTCTCGATCCAAAATTCCACCCAAGGACGTTCAATGGTGTGGAAATGACGCTGTGGTTATTGCTTGGGAAGACGAGGTTCATATTATTGGACCAAAAAACGCCGCAGCCAGGTACTTTTATGATGGACGAGTTCACTTGATTGCAGATCACGATGGTGTTCGTCTCATCACAAATGATGTTTGTGACTTCCTCCAAAAAGTACCCGAAGTTACAGATGAGGTTTTCCGTTTTGGTACAGAGTCAGCTGCGTCTATACTTCTCGATGCTGTGGAGCAGCTCGAGCATAAATCACCGAAAGCGGATGATAACATACAGTTGATACGCCCTAACTTGGTGGAAGCAGTTGATACTTGTGTAAGTTTCTTGACAGCCACTCCATTGTTCTCATATCTAATTTCTACCAGGTCAAAGCAGCTGGTCATGAATTTGACATAAAGCGACAAAAGCAGTTATTAAAGGCTGCATCTTTCGGTAAATCAGTCCTCGATATTTACAACAGCGATGACTTTGTCGATATGTGTGAAATTCTGCGAGTACTAAATGCAGTCCGACACTATGAAATCGGCATACCGCTTTCTTATGAGCAATTCCAGCGACTCACACCTGAGAATCTCGTCCGTCGATTGATCAATCGCCGAGAATATCTTCTTGCTCTCCGTATCTCGACATACCTCCGTCTCCCAACAGACCGCATTTACGTCCACTGGGCTTCCCAAAAAGTGCGCGTCGGATCAGAAGACGAAGATACAATCTGCCGTTTAATCGTCTCCAAACTCGATGGCAAACGCGGAATATCGTTTGAAGAAATCGCCCGAGCAGCATATGACGAAGGACGTGGCCGTCTTGCCACCGAGCTCTTAAACCACGAACCTCGTGCCGGAAAACAAGTACCTCTCCTTCTCTCGATGGAAGAAGATGAGATCGCCCTAGACAAAGCGATCGAAAGTGGCGACTCGGACTTAATATTCTTCGTCCTCCTCCACCTAAAAAAGAAGCTCCCCCTCGCCTCTTTCTTCCGCGTAATCAACACTCGCCCAACCGCAACAGCACTCATCGAATCCTCCGCCCAAAACGAAGACAACGAACTCCTCAAAGACCTCTACTACCAAGACGACCGCCGTCTCGACGGTGCAAACATCTTCATCCGCGAATCCCTCCTCCAACCTGACCCCCAGAGTGCCCTCGACAAACTCAGTCTAGCCACAAAACTCATCTCGGACACCAAAGAGCTTTCCCTCCCTCAGAAATTCCTCCAGGAAGCTTCGAGTTTATTAAAACACCAAGAACTCCTTGACCGCGACCTAACAGAATCCTTCACCGGACTCTCCCTCCACCAAACTATCTTCAAACTCATTAAACTAGGCTACTCCTCGCGCGCCAAGAAACTCTCCTCGGAATTCAAGGTCCCCGAAAAAATAACCTGGTGGATCCGTCTTCGTGCCCAGGTCTCAGCTCGTTCATGGAGCGATCTCGAGGACCTGTCAAAGATACGGAAGAGTCCTATAGGATGGCAACCTTTCTTTGCTCTCATTTTGTCGGCTGGAAATCCAAAGTTGGCGAGTCTTTTTGTGCCAAAGTGTAGTGGGGAGGTGCAGCCGCAGGAGATTATTGAGATGTATGAGAAGTGTGGGATGAGGGTTAAGGCTGCAGAGGAGGCCGTGAGGATCAAGGATGGGGAGACGGTTGATAGATTGAGAGCTGCTGCTGGGGTTGGGACTGTGGAGGGGAGGGAGATTGAGAGGTTGGGTGCTGGGTTGAGGAGATAAGTGGGTGTCGGAAGGGTGGGTGGGTAGGGTTGTATGGAATGGCTTGTGATGGGAAAGTGACAAGAAGTTCTGAAGCATGTGTAGTGAGGTCAAGTCTGTAGTGAGGAGACCTAGGTGGTTTGAGAAACAGAAGTGATACCGAGAGTTGAGCAGGTTTAGCAGTGTAGTTCATTTTGGAAGTAACAATACACAGCATACATGACTTTGTCAATTTCATTTTTGAATGATATTCGGGTGGATAAAGAATTAGGGGCTGAAAACCGATAGGTAAGATCTGACATGGCGCCGAGTCTTGTGTTGGGAGTTTTGTCTGGCTAACTCGCAGCTTACTCGCAACCATCGTAGTGGCCCCCAAACAATTGATGGCTTACGCGCAACATATTTTTTGGCCCCCAAATAAATTGATGGCTCACCCGATAACTAGTCGCTTACCCGAGTTTAACGACTTACCCAACAATTTAGCGGCTTACTCGACAATTTGATGGCTTACTGGTAGCTAATCGATGGTCAGAAGCTCCTTATTTTCTCCTGGAAAAATGGAGGGTTAGATGGTGAAATGTCACGGCCATCATCCATCTCACCCAAAAATCAATCTCCCAAAAATATTCTAATAAGCTCTTATTATCAAGCTCTCTCAAGATTAAAATTTGATTCCAACTACCTATTTCTCCTCTACCTACCCACAAACAACACCCCCGAGAATAATTAGGAAGCAAATTATATGCCCCCAAAGCCCCAATCTCTTCAGCAACCACTATGCAACAACATGTTATTATGCAAATCATTCCGCGCCACACCCACACCAATGCAATAAAATTAAAAAAAGAAGACTCCACTCCAGCTACAAATGATATATCTCGCACGCAGCCAGTTGACCCCCAACCAGACCCCCCCCCTAAACGCCTTTCATAAAATCATTCTATGCCAAAGCAAAATAATCCCCAGTAATCCCCAGTTCTCCATGCTACATAATTGGTTCCTCCCAGCTCATTCTGGCTATTAAGATAGTTTACATTGCTGGAACAGGATTTTCCTTCTTGTTCAGCGGATATTATTTAAACCGACGAGACCCCCAGTTCACACCGCGCTGCAACAAATGGGCGCGAACGTGTGAAGAGACTATGGTACTGTTTGCGGTGTCAATCGAGGCGGTGGTGTGTCCGCGGTAGGATTGAGATTGTTACTGGCTATGGCAGCCATTCGAGCGTCTCCTGATCGCCCAGCACTCCCATCAAAAATGAATGGTCCAACATCATTTCTTGGAGTCATCGGACCCTCTGTGGTAGTCAACGCCACATCCAGAGAAGAGGATGTTCCATTTGGACTGGGAGTTCGGGTACGACCATTTGACAATATTCGCTCAACGTGATTTCCCGGAGGATGTGGAGTATTTGACCCTCGATTTCCCAATACAATGTCAACGGGTGGTACCGTTGCATTCGACACATGGGGGGCATGCTCTGTTGTTTCTGAAGGAGATGCCGAGCCCTCAATATTTAGCTCGCCCAGTTGTTCTACAACATCTTCGTATCGGTTGGGATCTGAACCATCATGGTCTGCTATTTCAACATCATTCGAGTTTTGGATTTCTGAGGAGCCGCTCCCGCCCTCATCCGTGACAGCGTGTGTGTCCTCTGTAGAACGAGCTTCGTTTCGAGGGTTTGGTGCTTCCTGATTCGTTTGCACCTCCGGTTGATCTCCAGAGTCATTTTCGACACCTTCGGCAGCCCACTCACTACTCGTATCTGGATCGTCAAGTTCAGCCTCGAGGTCAGCGACACTTCTACAGTTTGGACAAATGAAATGGGGCCAATTAGGCCCATTTATGATGACTCGGATGCATTTATAATGCCAGGTATGCGAGCAAGGGGCAACGAATAACGATTGACAAGGCTAAAAAGTAAAAAGTCAGCAGGTGGACATGTACAGTTGAGAGTTGGAGGCATACAGCAATCGGACCAAGGCAAATGGAACAGTCTTGTGAAGTGCCACTTGCTGGAGTTTTCCCGAGATTGTTCAATTCTCTTAAACGTTTGTGAGATTGCACACTGTAACACGATTAGCTTAGCCTCAAGGGCAGTGACACAAACACTCACTTGAAACTACTTGGAGCTGTCTGCCAACCTTTATTCAGTTCTACCCTAATTTTGACACATCTAAATATCATTTCCTCGCCTCCCTTGAAATCGATTCCCAATTGGACAATATCTCCATCATTCACTGGATATGGTTTCGATTCGGTGCCAGGAGGGCTGAGGCGAATATGATTGAGAAACGTGCCTGAAGAGCTCTTTACGTCCTTGATGAACCAACGGCCACCCGTATACCAAAACTCACAATGCCGGCGACTCACCACCTTGGATTTAAAACCAACAGGGGATGATGAAGGAATATTTGGAGCCTGGGTTGGAGCCGTATCTCGCTCAGAGTATCGCCCGACTTTGATGATTTCTGATCCAGTGGGTAGGATACGAGCCATTGGGTTGAAGGTAAGTGATGGCCTGATGGCTCTTGGATCATGATGGGCCGAGAAGCGTATCGAAGGCAGCTGATGGGACATTCCTCTTGAATTCGTGGTTCCGTTCTGTGTAGAAGCCTCATTCCTAGGCGCATCTACAGAGCCTTCTTGAGTATCTGTCGCACTGGCCGTAGTGGTTGCTGTGCGTGTTCGAGCCATGGATGCAGTTAAATCGGATGCCACTGCAGAAGAATCGTTTCCTGACAAAACCGCAGACGAAGAGCCCGTAGCAGTGGACTGAGGTTGAGATCCTATACGTGAGACGCCACTCTGCCCACCCACCGTGGGTAGCCAGCCACTTGTACTGTTTAAATTGTCTTGAGTATTCGCATCGGCCACAGATGTCTCCGAGGTCGTCGTTCGCTGCGCGGTAGGCGAAGTCTGTCGAGGGTTGGGAGGATTTTGGAGTGGGATTGTAGCAAGACGAGTAGGAGAGGTCGGTGATGCTATGGGGGAAGCTGGTGTGGGGGAAGGATCGCTGGTCGTTCTTGACAAATCGGGTCGCTGCTGACTATGTGAGTGGTGGTGGTGGTGGTGGTGGCTGTCGCGCGACAATATGTGATTCTGGGTATAGGTCCGCAAATAACTCAAACCTCGCAATCGACTTGAACGAGTAGGTGACGTGGGGGATGGGAGTGGTGGTGAAGCTGGCGGCCTCTCGAGAATTTGGGAAGGACCAGGGTGCCACGGCGGACTGGGCACCGAGGAGTACATGCTACTTGTATGCTCGGGCTGATGCTGCTCTATGGATCGGTGATCGGACCGTTGGCGTTGTTGTTCCTGTTGTTTTGAGCTCCAATCCCAACTCTTTTTCTGGTGCGAGGGAAGTTGCGATGCAGGAGGGAGAAAGGAAAAGAGAGACAGTCCGTATGAGGGAAGAGTCGACGCGGGTTTGACAGGTTGCTTTGCTAGCAGGTGGCGTAAAGAGCGCTTCGTCAAGTCAGAAGTCGGTAGTCAGTAGTCAGTAGTCAGTAGTCAGTCAGTGTTTAGCATTGTGCAAGTGACCGGTCGCTGAGAAGTGCTTTACAGAGGACGAGGCGCGCGAAACGAGCGAAACGAGCGAAGGTCGAAACCGATTTCTGCCCCCTAAAGGTCAAGAAAGAGGTTGGAATGTGGTGGTAGAGAGGGTCAAGCTGGAAGAGAAGAACAAAAAACGAGGGGATTCGGAGATTCATAAATTGACCACAGTTCTTGTCAGTGTCAGGTCTAGGTAGTTTGTTGCCTTGCCTTGCTCTGAGACCCTAAATTGGCAACCCCGGCCGGACACAGCCAGATCCAGAACTGAGATCAGCTCATCCACAACAATACCCAGACCAAAGACTTCTTTCTCTGCGTCAAAACAATAGAATGTCTCCTTTAGTAATTGAGGGTAAAAAGGTGACAGACTGTATTTTAAAAGAGAAATATAGCAAAATAAGTCCAAGGCTACTCGTAATTCAACCTGCCCCTTCATTTGCCTCCATGCTCTCGTCTTCCAGCGGGTCAAGAAAGAGTTCCCTGATAAGGAAGGATATCCGGTGGCCACCTGCATTCGCATTGAATCTCACAGCCTCGCCACTGGCCTCGCCAAACCAACGCCGCTTTTCCACCTCCTCGACGCCGTGACCAAGTAAATATTTTGCAGACGTACTCGTAACTCGACGACAACCACCAGCCTTCCTGCTGTAATTCTCCCCAAACTCCCATCATGCTGAGGACTGCGCCATCGAGGGGACTCACTCGAGCTTTGTCTCGCCAATTTAGCCCAAGGGTTCTGCCAACTTTCCGGTCGAGAAACTTTGCAACCGTCGTGGACCCTATTCCCAAAGTACGCGCCCCAGAAACTTCCAGGAGCTTATATTTCTCAAATTGATTCTAACCAAGTTATAGGATCCAGCAGAATTAGACCAAATAACCACCCTTTCAAATGGAATCCGAGTTGCGACAGAGGCATTGCCAGGACACTTTTCCGGAATCGGGGTTTATATGGATGCGGGATCTCGATATGAAAACGAACATCTGCGAGGCGTGAGCCATATCATGGACAGGCTGGCTTTCAAATCGACGACCAAACGAACGAGCGATGAAATGCTGGAGGCGCTGGAATCCTTGGGTGGAAATATACAATGCGCCTCTTCGAGAGAAGCCCTCATGTACCAATCCGCAACTTTCAATTCGGCAGTTCCTACGACGGTTGCTTTACTCGCAGAAGCTATACGCGATCCCTTAATCACGGAATTGGAGGTAGAACAACAACTAGAGACCGCCGCATATGAAATTGGGGAGATATGGTCGAAGCCGGAATTAATACTGCCGGAGCTGGTTCATCTGGCGGCATACAAGGACAATACCCTCGGAAATCCATTGCTATGTCCCAAGGAGAGACTCGGATCCATCAACAAGAGCGTTATCGAATCATACAGATCTACATTTTACAAGCCAGAGCGGATGGTGGTGGCATTTGCTGGAGTCCAACACAACGAGGCAGTCAAGCTGGCAGAGCAATATTTTGGAGACATGCCAAAAACTACAACTCCCTCATTATCCCAGACTGGCTCAGAGACAGTATTAGACTCTTCATCATCGAAACCTCCAACCCCACCACAGAACCCCTCCAAACTACTCTCACGAATTCCTTTCTTTAAAAATCTCTCTACCTCTGCGCCCAAAAACGCGGAAGTACTTTCCCATCTCAACTTTCCACCAACCCCCCTCGAACTCGAGCAACACTCAAATTACACCGGAGGTTTCCTGACCCTTCCAAATCTACCACCTCCAATTCAAGCCACTCTACCCCCACTATCCTACATTCATCTCGCCTTTGAGGCCCTTCCCATATCCTCAGAAGATATCTACGCTCTCGCCACACTCCAAACTCTCCTCGGTGGAGGGGGTTCCTTCTCCGCCGGCGGTCCCGGAAAGGGAATGTACTCACGACTATACACCAACGTCCTGAACCAACACGGCTGGGTAGAATCCTGCGTAGCATTCAACCACTCCTACACCGACTCTGGAATCTTCGGAATCTCCGCCAGCTGTTCACCCGGCAAAGTGACTAGCATGCTCGACGTCATGTGTCGCGAGCTCCAATCGCTAACTTTAGACACGGGCTTCTCATCTCTCCAACCCGCGGAAGTGAACCGAGCCAAGAACCAACTGCGATCTAGTCTTTTGATGAATCTCGAGAGTCGAATGGTGGAGCTTGAGGACCTAGGGCGGCAAGTCCAGGTTCATGGACGCAAAGTGGGTGTTAGAGAGATGTGTAGGAAGATTGAAAATTTGACTGTTAAGGATCTGAGGAGAGTTGCGAAGATGGTGGTTGGTGGTATGGTGCAGAATCCTGGAAAGAGCAGTGGAGCACCAACCGTGGTGTTGCAGGAAGGTGATGAGGAGGGCGTGAAGAGAAAGGCGTTCCTATGGCCGGAAATCCAGGATCGTATTTCAAGGTGGAAGTTAGGGAGACCGTGAAGTGGCGTGAAGTGGATAGAGGTAAAGGGAAGAGTGTAAAATATGCATGCGAAACTTTATGAGGGGACATAGAGGTGTGTTTGTATGTATCCATGTAAGATATGTACAATACAAGAACCCCCCGCTATATAAACAAAATGGGTATGTAGGAGTATGGGTTGCGGGGGATATAAATCATCTGACAAGCATTTTCATTGGTCAGTTTCCTTGGTTTCATTTCCGGAGTTATTAAAAGTGAAGATTTATGAACTGAGTGTTACCCCAACGTTGAGTTCGTCGCTGTTAGGGGGGGGGTGTGATACGGTAGATGGGAAGCCTAAAATATCAAGAGACAGGTACGAAAGTCTTCGGAAAGAGAGAATCTACAAACCTACCTAGGTAAGGGCAGGGGGGGGGGTCTTGATGTAAAACCCGGGTCGTAGTCGTGCCTTCCATTCCCATTCCTCGTCATGTGTGTGGCACAAAATAAAGGATAGATTGAGAGGGAAAGAGTAGTCGCGAGGACGTCTGTCTTATAGGGTAGTGGTCTAAGACGAGATTAAGTCAAGTTAAGTCAGGGAACGGAGGAACGATCTCGAGAGTTGAGAGTTGAGAGTAGGTAGGCTGCGAGAGAGAGAGTCGTGTCTTTGCTTTTTAACGATATTAACTATAAGTTCTCTATTCACGTCAAAGTACCTATCTATCTACCTAAGAAGAGATAAAGAAAGGAAGGGAGAGAGGAAGTACGTCTCTATTTAATAGATATAAGATGTCGCTTTTTTGACTTTATATAATTTATAGTACCTTTTCAATTAAGTAGTAGGTATTATCTATACTATTTACTATATAACTACGCTATATTAAGTTTTATTACTTATAATAATAAAAGATATAGTGATTATTTAGTAATCTAATATAGAGTTATTATACTTTTACTTTTACTCTTTTTAAAGAAGAGATAAGAAAGTTTATAAGATAGATATTTTTTTCTTCTTCTTCTTTTAACTACTTTTTAATCTAGTACTTTATCTCTAGATTTATTTTTACTTTTATTAAATCTAGATAATCTTTAGAAGATTAAGATTTTTCTAGTAAAATAGTACCTAGTATAGCTAGAGATTAGAAGATTAGATAACTTTATATATAATAGATAAGCTTTCTTTTCTAGTAAGTAGTAAAGTTAAGTTATAATTTAAAGTAACTTTTATTAGCACTTAATATAGATACTTCTTTTTTTTATAGTAATAAAGATAGAAAGGTAATTTATTTAGTTATTTCTATTATATATATATATTACTCTTAGAATATTTATTAGTAATCTTACTATTAAATTAGTAAATTAGAATTAGTAGTAGTTATATTAGAAAAAGTACTAAAAAGATAGTATTTATATTAGTATATAATAGTACTTCTATTAGTAGAAATCTTTTAATAATTTATAAATTTATATAGTATAAACTAAGAAATTAAGGAATTAAGTAAATCTATCTACTTTCTACTTTATAAGCTATCTCTAGATACTAGTAGATAAGACGCTTACTTTAGTATTATTTTTAAGAATATTTTTACTAGAAGACGTTCTTTAATTATATATATCTACTATCTACGATTCTATAATAGCTAGCTGTCTTAAAGAGCCGATTCTATCTACTATATATATAAGGCTTTAGTAGTTATTAGTTTATATTATCTAATTTAGAAAGGTTTTAGACTTTAGGTTTTAGATCTTTTAGTATTATCTAATCTCTTTTTATACTATCTAAACCTCTTATATATAGCTACCTACTTTTCTATAGTTAGAAAAGATCTTATTTAGTCTTTTCTTTTATATTAGTACCTAGTATTCACTCTTTTAAATACGTTTTATATTATTATATAAAAAGACTAAATTTAACTTCGCTAGAGACAGCCTACTATACTATCTTACTTAAGTATATTAGTATATCTTATTTAATTTAAGCTAGATTTAGATCTCTTATACTAAGAATAAGCTTAAATAGCTACGATTCTAGAGACTTTATAGATAGCTAGTAATATTAGAGTTTAGTATCTATTAGTTAGATAGTATAATTATATTCTTAATATATTAAAGAGAGTAGAATATACTAAGTGTCTCCGAGGCTTCTAATAACTCTCTTTATATAAGAATTACTATATAAGGTTTAGAAAGTTAGTAAAAAAGCTTCTAAATCTACTCTTACTCTCTCTCTCTCTCTACTAAAGCCGCTATCGAAAAATGTTAAACCTAGCTCTATAACGACACGAAATATACTCAAAAGAGGCATATAGGAGTGCATTTAAGAGAATGAATACTAGGTAATAATATAGAAGAAAAGACTAAATTAGGCCTTTTCTAACTATAGAAGAGTTGGCAGCTATATACAAGAGGTTCAGATAGTACAAAAAGGGGTTGAAACGTCTGAAACCCGAAGTCTAAAACCTTCCTAAATTAGATAATATAAAACAACAACAACCGAAAGCTAATACAAGTGCCGAAACCTTAGATATATACGGCATTTAAGCTCGGCTATTCAAGACGGCTAGCCGTCACATCCCCCTCCCTTAAAAAAAGACTCGTCCTCGAGTCTGTCTATCTTGTCGTTGTCAGGGTCGAATCGGGATAGTGTAAGTGTTACATCGTTGTTTTGGTCGGAATCGTTAAGCGAGAATCGAGATATCGGTTCCAAATCGTAGCCGACCTACTTCGTAAGATGCCTGCAAAAGTGACTTTATTCCAGTCATTTCATATCAAAGTAAACATTCGCATTCGCATTCGTTGAAAGAGTGTGGGTCCGCCCGAGCTGTCTTGCAGGTCGGAGGGTATTCAGAGTAGAGTCGGAGGCGAATGTCGAGAGGCAGTGATATCTCAGCTAAGATTTCACTTCGAGGGCGTACCGATTCGCATCCGATTCGAAAAATTCAAATGAAGAAACTTCTGGCCCGGCCAGAAGTAAAAAGAGTAACGAAAGTAAGACTCTGTACCAGGGTCGGTGGTGTTTCGGCTGGTCAACGAGTTGCTGCCGAATGTTGAAATTGTTGTCCGAAGTCCGGGACAACAAAAGTCCTGCCTCGTTCCCTCTTCGATTCGTGAATCGGGGTACTCTACGAGGACTCATCATCTTCGTCGGTCGATGATTCGCTGTCGGATCGTGGGGGGTTCGGAGCTGGATTAGATGCTGATAATTCAACCGAAGAGCCGGCTGTCGTTTCGGCGTTGTTCCTTATCTATGGCTAAAAGATCTGCCACCATTTCGACGAAGTTATGATTCCAACCTCTCTTGTTCACAATGGCTGAGTTTCGAAGCCGAGGTGTAATCTTGTCCCACATATCAAAGAACATTGCCGATTCTGGTACTTCTCCGAGTATGGCTAAACTCGAAAAACGACCTCTGAAGTCGGCAAAAGTTTCTTCAGCGTAATCTCCCATCTGCAAGGCTCTGAAAGCAATGCGAGCATCCTCTGTCTCATCACCGGTCAAAAAGTATGAATCCGGGCTTGGAAGCAGAGGAGGGTTCGAATGAGGGTCGGATCGGGGAGGGTTCGGAGGTAGCGAAAGTCGACTTTGAAATTCGCTCATCATCCTTTCCATCTTCGACTCCATCTCGGCTATCCGATCTTTCATTCCTTGACTTTCTGCCTCCAGGGCTTGAACAACACCCCGCATCTCGTCCGCATTTGAAAAGTCTCGCTTATCTTTGTTGTGCCGGGACTTTTTGTGTTTGGGCGTACGGTTGCGGGTCAGGGGGCTTTCGGAAAGGGGGGTGTTCCTGGAAGGGGGTTGTTGCTCGACGCTTTCGAGAGGCGGAGCTGACATCTTCGATGATGTCGGTTGGGGGGGGGGGGGTAAAGGGGTAGATTCGGAAGCCTTTTCGCGATGACTTTGTAGTCGGCTTCACCGAACCCTGTGTAGCAATCCCTACACGAGAGGGTTATTAGGAGTCTCGGGGACACTGAGCGTATCCCACTCCCTTCGACGTATCAAGAATACAATTATACCAGCTGAACTGACAGATACCAAACCCTGATATCACTGGCTGTCCGCGAGGTCTCCGGAATCGCGGCTATTTAAGCTTGTCCTTTGGCGTAACTGGTTCGAATCTGGTCTGAATCGAAGCAGGTGCCGACGTACTCGAGTGAGATCTTATAGCAGGCCGTCTCCGGCGAAGTCGAATTTGGTCTTTTTATATAACGACACGAAACGTACCCAAAAGAGGCATGTAGGAGTGCATTTAAGGGAGTGAATACTAGGTTCAGACAGTACAAAAAGGGGTCGAAACGTCTGAAACCCGAAGTCTGAAACCTTCCTAAATTAGACAATGCAAAACAACAACAACCGAAAGCTAATACAAGTGCCGAAACCTTATATATACGGCATATAAGCTCGGCTATTCAAGACGGCTAGCTGTTATACTACCTTTTAAAAGCGTTAAGTAACTCTCTTCTAGAGATATAGTGAGTTGCGAGTTAAGCTTGAATTTGTCCACTTTTTTATAATCCGAGCTTTTTTTTTTTTCAAAGCTTTCTCCCTCTCTTCTTTAGAAGACAGAAAATAAAAGTACTCTAAAAGAGACGAGGCCTAGCTAGAAAGAAGCGCTATATCTAATTATCTCTCTTCTATATTGCTTATTAATTTAAAGTAAGTATAATAAAAGTAAACTAAAAAATAGATAATTCTTAAAAAACCTCTTTTTTTAAAAAAAATTTCACTACCCCTGCGTACTCTAGTAAGGTTAATCGATAAGGTACGCTAAGACCTTATAAAAATTAAGATAGATATAAAATTATCTGTTTTTATTATATAAAGTTTATAAAGTAATAGAGAATATATAGAGCTCTCGTTTTCTATTATCTAGAGTAAACTAATATATGTTATTATTAATAAATAGGTAAAAGAGTGTCTAAAAAGAGAGGAAATCAAGGACTTTTTCAAAAAGCTAGGATTATAAAAAAGTAGGCAAATTCAAGCTTAACTCGTAACTTACTATACTTCTTTTTCTAAAAGATAGCTTTTATTTAAACTCTTTCTAAATTATACTTATACGCTTAGACTTAAAAAGTTCTAAAACATAAAAGATTAAAGAGACTAGTAAGACTTTTTAAATATAGATAAGATATCGAGTATTATATAAGCTTTAGAAGTAGAAAGCTAAGAAATAAAAGATTAGATAGCTAAGATAGAAAAGATAATAAGCGGATTTTAAATTTAACTTTCCTAGCTTTTAAACTCTCTCTAATTAGACTCTTATTTAAACTCTTCTCTTTCTCCTTTACTTCTAAGCTTTAACTTTTATCTCTTTTAGTAATAAGCTACTACTTTTAAAGCTTTCTCTAAATAATAGACTATCTAACTCGAATCTAAAAATGTTATAAATACTCTCTAACTTCTCTTAAAAAGTAAGATTACTAAAAAGATTAAACCTTTAGATAATAGTATTTCTCTTATATACTAATAATAGAAGATAGTAGTATATAATAGGCTTCTAGTAAATACTAACTACTATAGTTTACTTTAAACCTATAAAGCTCTTATTTAAGATATAATAACTAGACTAGCTAGAACCTATTTTAAGCTTTAATACTAGTTTAAATTAGTTTATCTTACTTTCTATAACTTTTAAAATATACTTAAACTTTTATATTCCTACTTCTTAACTAATTATAAAATAGAGAATACTTATAATACTTTTAGAGCTTTATAGAGAGGTAGATAAGGTTATACTAAAGAAACTTTTACTAATTTTAAAGGTTACTTTTTAAGTATAGCTATACTTAGAGAGATACTAGAATTCGAATAGTTCTTTTATATATAAGAGAAGATTATATCTTAGCTCTAAAAATTAGCTACTATACTTAAGAGACGTTAGAATTATAATTTTACTAAGATAGTAGCTAATCTTTTAGCTTTAGATAAAGAGTAATACTAAAACGCTAGATTATTTAAAATAATTAAGCTAGTTAATCTTAGTACTTTAGCTCTTTTTATCTAGTTTACTTATAAACTCTCTATAATCTAATAGTAAATCTCTTCTAACTATTCTCTCTACTTTTTAAACTTCTAAATCTCTATCTACTAGCGAAAGATTAAAGACTATAGTTATAGACTAAGCCTTAGCTAGTAGAACATGTTATTACTATAGTAAGCTAGGATATTATAAGTCTAATTATCTCTAGCTATATAATAGAAAAGAAGTAGAGTAGAAGATAAAAACAAGCTCTTATAAAGTACTCTACTTTATATCTAAATTAAAGAGAGAATAAGATATTACTAGCGACTTTATTATCTTAGACTTTAGATAGTAAAAGATTAATATTTAGTAATACTAGCTAAAACTCTACTAACTCTAGTATAAAGTCTTACTTTTCTTACTTTTCTTATTATAATAGCACGAAATACATATAACTATAGTAGAGGTATATAGGAGTGCGTATAATAGAATAACGTATATAGATACTAAGCACTAATATAGAAGAAAACAATAACTAGCCTTTTCTGACTCTAAGAGTAGGCTGCTATATATAAGAGGTTTTAGATAATACAAAAGAGGTACAAAACCGAACAACGATATACGTCGGCTAATATAAAAGCCTGAACCCTACGAAGTATATCCGAAAGTCTAGACAGACGTACGAATATATATAACCTTCCTAAATTAGATAATATAAAATAACAACTACTGAAACATAGTATATACTATATAATCTCGGCTATATAGAACGATATACTATTATATCTCTCTCTCTTAAAAAAGACTTGTCCTAAGTCTTCTATCTTTTATTATTTAAGGTTTAAGGTAGAATTAGAATAGTATAAGTATTATAACATTTATCGTATTTATTAATTTTATCGTAAATAAGAAGGTTAGAATCTGAATCGTAACTAACCTAGGTTCAAAGATGCTTTATTTATTATAATTTTATTATAAGCGAGATAAGTGTCGAGATGTCGAGTCTAAATCGTAACTAACCTAATTTATAGATACTTACAAAATAGAGACTTTGTTTCTAATCCTTTAATATTAAAGCAAGTATTCGCGTCTACTAAAAGAGTATAGTCTAATCTGTCTAGTAGGTTAGAAAAAGTTCAAAGTTTAAAAAGTTTAAAAAGTTTAAAAGTTTAAAGTAAAATTAGAAAAAAGTTTAAAAGTTGAATTCGAAAGTTTAAAATAGAGTTAGAAGTCGTTTAGTTAAGAGGTAGTAATAACTTAGTTAAGAGCTTACTTTAAGAGCGTACTGATTTATATCCGATTCGAATTGCTAAAAGAGTATTAGTCTAAAAAAGTTTAAAATAAAGTTAGAAGCGAAAAATCGATAATATTATAGATAATAGTAATAATAAGAGGTTACTTCGAGGGCATACTAATTCGTATCCGATTTAAATTTAAAAAGTGAAAAAGGACTTCTAGCCTAGCTAGAAGTAAAAGAAAGTAAGAAAGTAAGACTCTATACCAGAGTTGGTAAGGCTTCAGCTAGTTAAAAGCGAAGTTATAGCTAAGTTATCGAAGTTAAAATTACTATCTAAAGTTTAGATAATAAAAGGAGGGGTTTCAGCTAGTTAAATAAGTTATTACTAAAGGTTATTAAAGTTTCGCTATCTAAAGTTTAAAATAACAAAAAGAGTAGTTTTAGCTAGTTAAAAGACTTAATACTAAATATTATTAAAGTTTAAAATTTATTATCCGAGTATTTAAGGATAATAAAAGGAGTGGTTTAGCTAGTTAAATAAGTTATTACTAAATGTTAAAAACGCTGTCTAAGTATTTAGACAATAAAAAAGAAGTGTAGTCCGATCTATCTAGCAGGTTAAAGAAAAATTTCAAAAGTTAAAAGTAAATTTAAAGTAGAGTTAGAAGCGAATATTAAGAGGTAACGTTATAAGTAACAGTGATAACTTAGCTAAGAGCTTACTTCGAGGGTATACCGATTTATATCTAATTTAAAGAATTCAAATAAAAAAGGAACTTCTAGCCTAGCTAGAAGTAAAAAGAAGTAAAGAATATAAAGACTATAAGACTCTAATCAGAGTTAGTAGGGTTTCAGCTAGTTAAAAGAACTTAGTACTAAAGGTTATTAGAGTTTCGCTATCTGAAGTTTAAGATAATAAAAGAGAGGGTTTCAGCTAGTTAAATAAACTTAATACCGAATGTTAAAAATGCTATCTAATGTTTAGGATAATAAAAAAGGGGTATAGTTTTAGGTATAACATTTATCGGTACTATTATAAGACTATGTTACTTAAGCCCGTAGGTCGCCTCGTTCTCTTTAGTAATTCGAGTCTAAATCGAGGTACTTAAGGACTTATTCATCTTCTAATTTTAAAGAAAGAGTTGCTATTAGGTTATAGGGATTTTAGAGCTAGATAGAGGGGTATTCTAAACTAAAGTACTAATATTAATAGGCTTAGTTGTTTCGTTAATAGTTAACTTAACGTTTTAGTATATCTCCTTATCTATAGCTAAATGATTATTTACTATTTTAGTAAAGTTATAATTCTAACGTCTCTTAAGAGTAGTAGACGCGTTTTAGAGCTAAGGTGTATATCTTATATATAGAAGAACCTTTCTAACTCTAGTATCTCTCTAAGTATAGTTGTACTCGAAAAGCGACCTTTTAAAGTTAGTAAACGTTTCTTTATATTAGTATTAGGTAATAATTACCTTACTTACTAATAGGCTTTAGGTTTAAACCTTAGTCTATACTAGTTCTTTCTAGTGTTGTCTAGAAGGTTCGGTTACGTTCTCGGCTACGGTTAAGCGAACACGTGATCCCTAGAACCTTCTAGCAACCCCTTTAATTTATAAGCTATAGAAGCTTCTAGTATTTACTCTAGAAGTATATATAGCTCTCTTCTATCTTTTAGTTAGAAACTAAGTTAAAAGTCAAATTCACTAAGTCTTTTATACTTATACTTCGACTTCTTAGAAACGTGATTTAGCGATCACCTAACCTACCCTGTACTGATTCAACTTACGTACTTCTGACCTACTCTATAGCCTACTCTGTAGTCTACCCTGTACGTATATAACCTCTTATAGGTTATGAGCCCGGAGAGCTATTTTTAGGTCTCTGGAGCCGAACTTGTCTTGTCACGTGATATCACGTGACCTCACCTGACTTCCGGTCCGAATACCGTTATATTCGGTGGTATACTCTACTCCCTCTACCCCTCTCTAATAGTGAAGTCTTTAGTAAGAGATCTGTGTCCTGCGTCCCTGAGACAGGAGCTCTAGCGAGAGTGAAGCTAGAGATATAAGTAAATATATACGAAAACTCGTATATATACTACTTATACTTAGACCTGCGGCTATATCTATACGATTACGTCATCCTATAGCGGGTGGTATAGCCTTCTTCT